>MVGT01002534.1:92236-117270 GCA_002174775.1 Macleaya cordata | reverse complement strand
AGAGAGAGAGAGAGAGAGAGAGAGAGAGAGAGAGAGAGAGAGAGAGATAGAGAGAGATAGATATCGAGCCCAGTATCCCCCCGTTGGGTATTTATAGCCTTACCCTCTTGGGGTCTTTCTTCTCTTTCTCCCTCATGTTCTTTCCTCTTCTAGGAAAAGACAAAATCAGAGGATATTCTTGACACGTGGCCGGTGGGCCACTCCGTTAGGTGTCAGGACGGTTTCCTGACAAGAATCTTCATGATTGATACGGAAGATATCCTAACGGTTATTGCTCAGACTTTCTCCTGGCGTCTCTCTCTTCTCATGAGGAATATCTTGGCGGGGGCGCCCTGGAGGGGGGCGCCCTGCTATAATGGCGCCCTGCCTCCAGGTGATGGCGCTCTAGCGCCTCCCACGTGTTCTTTCCTCTCTTGCCCTCCAATCCTTTTCATCTCGTTTGACCCCCTTTTTTTTCTACAATAAAGTGAAACCCTCGTTCAATGATGTTGTACCCCGAATAGACGAAAGCATCCATGGTGATACTGCTCCCGTGGCGCCTGAGTGGCGCCGTTCAAAACGCATCTAATACAATAAGGATTTTGATGAATATCTATTGATGATTTTATCCAGAAATTCAAAGTTCGATCTTCAAGAATCGGTTTGAAGGTACTACTTTAGATAAAATGAATCTAAATTTAAAGAAAAGATTAGAGGAGATCGAAGTTTGTTGACGTTTGGATCATTAAATAGCGAATCCTCTAGTATGATCACCTCATACGGATTTCTCACAGTTAATACTTGTTCTTCCAATTTCTGGTCTCCTATCCTTTTTCTATAAACGATGAAGAAGACTGAATTCTTAAAGAGTTAAATTTTGATATTCGATCTTCTCTTCTAAGTTTCTTTTCTAAATCCTCGAACACTAAAAATTTGCAGGATCTTATATTGGTGGAGACCATTTTCCACCTCTTAATTTTCTATCGTTATTCCTGAATTTTCCGACGACTTTGCCGTTAAACTCTGTTAACTCATTATTTCCGGTGATATTCCTGATCGGATTTGTTGGAATTGTTAACAAATCTAATTCTTGAACTGTAATTCTCTGATAAAGTCAGGTCGGCAACTTTTATTTCTCCATTGATTCAGAAATTTCCATCAAAAGCATGTCATTTCTTCAAAGCGACCGAACAAATTCAATTTGTCGTTAAATAACTCTGTTTCTGAATCGTTACCGGACTTTCGTCTATTCACCAATTCTTCAAAACCTATTTTCACCAAGATAAGTTCAGAAAGATATTGTGATCTGGTGATCCGATTTGTTGGTGGAACTCCATTGTTTTACCGCTCAGATCCTCTTGGTTTTTTGTCTATGCTTTCTGGTTTTTCCGGCGATGTGCCAGTATTACTTTGTTAGGACTGATAAAATCAGTTCTTGACGATCAATTAACAAACAAGACTCTTCGAAACAGAACATTGATAATTCGATAAATTCACTGGTTTTATCGGACATAATAAATTCTAACAATTTCTTGTCAGTTTTTTTTTTAAGGTTAGTCCTTCTTTGTGTAAACTTCAGACGAAGAATCCGATGAAACAACAGCATTCGATCAAACAACAAAAGGTACGATTTGTTTAAGCTTTTGAATTTGTTTAAGCTTCTGAATATTGATGAATTTAAAGACTTCTTGAATCTGTTCATCAATGAAATTAGGACTTCTTGATTTCATCAGATTTTACTGCATATCTAATAAAATCTGAGCTTCAATTTGGATCTTGAAGAAGTGTGAATCTTGTTACGCCATTAGTATCTAACGAGTCTGGATCTTGAATTTCAATTATTTTTTCAATTTCATATGCTCTGTGATTCGGTGAATTTTATTAAGACACAATCTTTAAAGAATCCAGGTTTCGGAAACCAAATACTCAACTGAAACACACTCAAGAATCACATCGGATCTACATCGACCCTATCTTCATCAACTTGATCCACATCGAACTTATCTTCATGACTTGATTTGCATCGAACTTTTTCTTTGATCAACATCTTCAACAACTTGATCTACATCAGACTCAAAGATCTCAAGTAACAACATCATCGAATTTGGCTGATTCAGTGTCAACATCGACTTGAAACCCGTAGGTTAAGGTAAGTTTCTACACTTGCAAATTAGACTTCAATTTTTGAAGTTTCTGAAGGTAAGTTTTTGAAACTTAATATTAATTCAAATTTTGCATATTAGATTTCACATTTGTTTTTCAAATCTTTTATATGCTAAAAGATAGAATTCTTTTAATCTTTCAAAGACAAAACCAAACAAAGAAACAAGCTTTCAGAAAGCATGCAAAACAAAAAGAAATCTATCTCTACTAATTACAAATCACTGAAAGGTTTCGAGGTTTCACCTTAGAAAAAAAAAACCTCGGAATTGATAGGTTTCCAAGTTTCACCTAAAAAAACCTCGGAATTGAAATGTTTCTAGGTTTCAACTTAAAAAACCTCGGAATTGAAAGGTTTCTGAGTTTTAACCTAAAAAATCCTCGGAATTGATAGGTTTCCGAGTTTTACCTTTAAAAAAAAAATTTGGAATTGAAAGGTTTCCGAGTTTAACCTTAAAAAACCTCGGAATTGAAAGGTTTCTTAAAAAAAAGAGAAGAAAAAAACTCTACTACAAACACCAAATCTGGAAAGAAAACTCTGATAGATTCAGGAAAAGAAGAGTCACATCTGGAAAGAAAAATTTAACAGACTCAAGAAAACTCTAACAAAGCTTGCTGAAAGCAAAGCAGGTCAAGACGTTTACTTTCTGAAAACTACAAAAGGTGATCTCTTTAAATCACCAAGAAACAAACTTCAATTGAAAAGGTTTTAACCTTAAAAAGAGGTATTCTGATTGAAAAGTATATTGGTTTTCCAGGTTTGCCCTAAAATTAAAACCTTGACAATACTTAGTTTTTCAGGTTTACCTTATAATTAAATCGTTGTTTCAAAGGTTTACTGTTTTACCATCAAAAGAAAACCTTCAAGGACCTTAAAATGTACACAAAGCAAGTAAAGATATAGCAGAAAACTTCGACAATATGGATTATCAAGTTTTGCCCAAGAATTAAACTGTAGACTATAAGGTTATCCAAGAACGTAGTTCTTTGGAAATTAAAATACTTATAGAAAAATATTGATGTTCCAGGTTTGCCTAAAAATTTAAACCGCGGAGTCAAGGTTACCAGTATTGGGTCATTGGATACTTAGCCTTTGAAACAGTATTGGCTTTTTTGGTTTTCCCAAGAATGATAACCATAAAAGGATCCTGGGCTGGGTCTCGATTGTTTCCTTGGATTATTAGATTTTTATGTTTGCCCTACAATTACAACAAATCAAGGAGGTCTCCGTGGAGATCAGTGGAAATGGCCTCTATTGGTTTCTTCAATGAACTGGTTTCTTGAATGCCACCCTTCGACATCGGTTTTCTTCGATTGCCCAATAATTATATCACTCTTGGGAGATTTTTTGCTTTTCCTTGCACTCAAATGTGTATCTATGGATTTCTAGGTTTTCCATTAAAGCAAACCTTGGACAAAAGGTTTACAAGTATAATACTTGAAACCTACTAGCTAAATAACAAAAAAAACTAATAAAAGGTCCTTCTTTGTGTAAAGGTTTCTCAGGTTTACCTTTAAAATAAAAAACTAAAAACAAAGATTTTTAGGATTGCCCTGTCAAGCACCCAGAAAACAAAAAGCACAAAAAATAAGATTTCTATATAACAATCTTGAAGCTAAATAGCTTTCAAAACTGGGAAAACAATATGAATCCAAACTAAAAGGGAATAAATACAAAACAAAAGAAAAGTTTTCCATTAAAGGGTCTTAAAAGATGAATAGCTTTCAATACCTAAAAAACAATACAATTCCTACAAGCATTGAGGAATTAGCATACAAAACAAAGTTTTTCAGAAATAAGTCTTGAAGCTGGATAGCTTTCAATACTTGGAAAACAACAAATAATAGAGGTTTCAGGTACATAAGCAAATACACACAGGCAAATCAAAAGAAACCTCTTTACATAGCTTCACATAATTGAAGTACAAAACTAAAAACGAGGTTTCTCGTAAAACTCAAATAAAACCTCTTCTCATAAAATAAACTTGAAGCTAACAGCTTTCAGTAACAAAAACAAAAGCAAGGTTTCCAGCACATGAGCATAAGAGCATATGAGCGTACCAAAAGAAAACTCTTCCAACAAACTTGAAATTGTTTCATGCAAACTGAAACAAAAAAGCAAACTGAAGTTTGCTAAACAAAAGAAAAATTCCAGAAAGAGGATGAATGAGCAAATCTAAAGAACAAGTGCAATCCAAGCAAAAAAAACTGTTTACACTAAAAGCAGGTGCTAGATGAAAACTTGACTCCAATATCAAATGCTTCAACAACTTGCGAAGCTCTGGTAGTGAAACGAAAGGTTAGTCTCTACTTCTATGAGTTTTCCTTTTATAATTCTCGAGTTTTACTTTTCAATCACAAAGAAGCTTTCAAGACAAGCCTTAAAAGTCTTGCGAAAGAAAAGCTTCAAACAATAATAAAGCCAAAAACTCCTACAAAAAAGAAAAGTAGGAAAGGTTTATAATAATTTCAGATATCAATTAGAAACTGCAGAAAACTAAAGGTTTTAAGAGGTTTCTCTCAAACCCAAAAGTAAGAAAGGTTTAAGAAAATATAAAACAAGAGGTTTTCCAGTTTCCCCTCAAAACCCAGAATCAAAAAGGTTTCTGGGTTTTCCATAAAAAACCTAGAATAAAAAACAAGAATGGTACATGAAAAACTCAAAATAAGAGGTTTTTGAATTCTGTCTTAAATATTAGAAAATAAATTGGACAAGAAAGAAAAAAGATAGAGGAAACCGAAACTTAAAGTAGTTTGAGTTCTCAGAAAGAACCTCAACCAAATCCTACAACACAAATAAGCAAAACAATGGTTTCTAAATAAAACCACAATCCTTTGGGTACCGACCTAAAGCCAAAACTTTATTTTCAAAACAACAAAGCAGTCTACAGGAAACCTTCAAAGAACTTTAAAAAAGTTTCCAAAAAGTAAAACCTCTGCCACTTCAAAAGAGGTTTGCTGAAAATTGCAATAAGAAAACATAAAAGGTCCAGTCCATTACGAAAGAAAGGGACCACGAACTGGGGGTAAAAATTGCATTCAATTAAGGAAAGCCTTTTAAAAATATAAAAAGACTTTTCAGCAACAAAAAGCTAATCCAACTCCCTTCACAAACATAACAAACGCGTAGAAACAAGCAAACTGCAGCTCAAGCACAAAAAAGTGCAAAAAACAGCGCTAACTGAGGGCAAAATCCAAAAGAAATCCCTTTAACTTTTTCCACTAGTGCTTTCCTTAAAATAGGAAAAAGGCATACAAGAAGGTTTCCGAACAGAAGCCTCTCGTTTTTTGCGGGGAGAAGGGGATAATATCCCATCCAAAGTAATTTTTTTCCTTTTTTAAGGATTTTCTCTATATTACTCATCATATTAAGAAAATGGGGGTAAAATGTAGGAGCACTTTTTCGGATTGAGCTTTCCATTAGAGAAAAGAGCTTTCCCACTAAATAAAAGAGGTTTCCGAAAGGTAAACTGACAAAAAGAAGGAAACAAACAGTTGTCTAGCACTTACAAACAACTATCTAGCACTTATGAACAGCTGTCAGACACTTATAAAGTGAAAGACAGGCGTAATTTGCTGATTGGCTAGGAACTTGATTTCTAAACTTGGCAAGTTTATAAATAGAGGAGCCAACCTCTCAATTGTGGACAACTTCTGGAGTAGAGAAACCTTTCTCAGTTTCTCTTTCTAGAACTATTTACTTCTCTCTCTAGAGAACCTCTTTCTCTCTCTAAACTCTTTAAATGAAGGATCAAACCTCCTTGTCAGGAATTTGTCTCCTTCAGGTAACTTTTATGTAGATATGGCTTGTTGAGCATTTGCACATAATAACTCCTACTTTTCTTCGAGGGGTCGTATCATTAATTATATGAATACTTTCTTTCGTCGTATTCTCCTTCTATGGGTCCCTGCGGAGTTGTTGTGTCACTTAGACACGTTGAGTAGTGGTGATGTCCAATGGCGTCTGAATCATCTCCAGGTTTTCTTGTCCTTTTCAATCACTGAGGGGCACAATGTGGTTTCCATCATGAGTATGACCAAATGCACCTTTTACTGTCTCCGTCTGATAATGCGTCAGTATAGGTACTTGCAAGACGAGCCTGACTTGACCGGCTTTTTCTTCGGTGCTAGCCCCCTTTCGACTAGCATTGTTGCTGCGATTGCTAAAGTCAGATTCGGAGGACTCCTTTTAAGGAGAATGGACGATGCCTATACCATCCCTATGAGAATCCCCCCAGAACCTGGGAATATACTAACTAGCGTACAGTTTTCACGATTATCTCTGACGTATTTTCTGGACTTTAATGATGACTAGTAGATCACCTGCGAGATAAGGAAATCCTCATTAGATTAAGATTTAAGATTCCTGTACTTCCCTGCTTTTTAATGTTCAATGTACCCCGCTCGTCACTTTAAATTCAATGAAAGATGATGGATTTTTTGGAACCCTTGTGTATCTCTCTTGAATTTGTTTTGAGTATTTCAAAGGTGGGTAAGAACTGAATTTAGACTTTGGTTCTTCATTTCAAGATCTATTTCGATTGTTGGGTCTCGGTTTGGGTTGAGACTTTGTTTTTGATGTCGCAGTGGATTCTTTCTTGTTTCAAGCCCACTATTTTGAAGCTTCAGGGTAATTTCTGTTATGAAGTCCCTAGTTTTTGGAAACTTTAGATGGTTCTTGTATGACAAAAGCAGTTCCAAGGAGGTACACTGTACACATTTAAAGCCATAAACCCTGAAAAGTTAGTTTTCTTTAACAAAGATTTAAGAAATGACTATAAAGTATTTAAATGATTGTTCTGAATCGGATTTTTGAGCTCACGGTTGGATCCAGAATGGTCCAAATGGTTAAAGGTGACCCAAAACAGGGTTAAATTCATAGACTTTTTGAGAAAAACTTAGTTTTATTGGAAAAAGTCCTGGGAAATAACTTAAAAACACATCCAAGGTATTCCAGATTGGAGAACGGAGCTCAGGGTTGGATTCGGAATGGTCGAAAAGGGTTAGGGGTGACCCAAAGCAGGGCAAGGATAGCCCGGAGCAATCTGGGGGTCAGCCCATAGCAGGAAATGGTTAGGGGCAGCCACGAGGGGGCGAGAGAGGGCTGGCACGTGCGCCTGGCATGTGCCAGTTCACAGTGCATGTTGAAGGTGCGCGCGCACCTTTAACTATCGCCAGGTGCAGGGCCCTCTATATAAGGCCTGCACTCGAGAAAATGGGTCATTTGTGACCCGATTCGACCTGTTTTCTCTTCTTTTCTCCTCTTTCTTTAGGCTTTTTGAGCCTTTCTTGAGTTTCTGAAGCGGAGCTCTTGCACTTTTTCTCCACGATTGTGAGACGTACTCCACAGTATGACGCTAAAACTTTTGCGATCCCCGATACGAATCTCCAGTACGGTGGCGATCACACGAATATGGATTTCGGCTTGCTGAAGAAGGAAGATGAGACTCGAGGTAAGTTGTTCTTCCTCTTCTTTTGCCTTTGTTTTTGTTGATTGCCTACTTTTTTTACAACCTGGGTATACTATCAAACATAGAAAACTTAGTATTCTCTGCATGTGCTTTTGCTTTTGTTAGAATGAGACCCGATATTACAGATGTAGAGGCTCTCCCAAGCATATATATGATTGGTGAATGAGTATCCGTGGGAACCCAAATATGTCGACCTGGATGTTGACCTCTAGGTTGGTCCCGTTTATCGAGTCGCTTTGTCAATGTAATGATAACGTGTTGACGCTCACTCTGCTAGAGAGATAGGCCGATAAAACCTATACTTTTCATTTACCTGAGGGTGAGTTTGGCATTACTCCCCTGGACTTTTAAATGATTATCGGAATTCTAATTGGACATGGAAACCGATTCCCTTCGAAGCATGACTATACCAAGGAGTCTTTGAGAGAGCTTTTCGGTCCTCTTTTCACAGATAACGTACTGGATGGGAGCAACTGTATTGATGTGGGAGCGCTTTATCGTAAGTATTCAGTGATTCCTGATAATGACCCTCTTCCTCGCTCCAATAATGCTTATATCCTCTGGGCATTTCACACTTAATGGCGCAAGTGATGTTTACCATTGGAAATATGGAGATTAAGGCGGGCCATATGAGGGCGGTTGAGGACCTGACGCGTCTTGCCGATGTTGACTGGGGGAGCGCGATGCTATCCTTCTTGTACCTTACCTTCTCTCGGGTGTCTCGAGTAGTGTATCAGACCATTGGTGGCTACTGGCCAATCTTGGTAGTATGATCCAGATCTTTGCTTTTGATTTTGATTGTAGAATGCTAGCCTTGGGGCTCAAATTTTGGTTTCCCTTGATGTAGTATTGGTGCTACGAGTATCTGACCATAGGTAATCCATCTTGAATGAGAATGGTCCTTCTCTGTTTCCCCGGATGACTCGGTGGGACAGGTCGGCGTTGACTATAGCACAGACCAGTGTGATTGTGAGCAACCTTGATTCCTTTTGCTCGAATTTGTAGTTGTCTACCATTGCAAGGGTAAAATTCTTCGCCTTTTCTTCACGATTTTGATTTGTATTGGCAGCTCGCCTTATGTTTGTCTTGATTTACCAAACACATGCAGAGTTTTGGGCCGATTCTCCCCAGAGAGAGGAGGCTATCTTCTTAGAGATGCAGGCACTTTCGCAGACTCTATACCTTTTGAAGGGACTGAATTACGTTGCTTGGCATTTTTGGTGAGCGCTGCAGTTTCCAGACCGATCGGCCTTATACTGTTCCTGTGGCTCCCTTGTCTCCTAGTGGGTTTCTTCAGATCCTCTATACTGATATTGAAAATAGGGTGAACGAGTTTCCCATAGATGATCTGTATGCTACGGGCACATGGGGAGAGTATTTGACTTGTTGGAGGGGCGTGACATTTCCCTTGTTGTGTCCTCTGCAGGGTTGGGAGACAAATGTTATATTTGTCAGAGATGAGGCAAATCATAGACGATCGGTGAGTGCTGTTTTTCTTTAAAACTTACTTTCCTCACCTGCACTTGTTTTGACTTGCTCCTTTTGACTTTTCAGGGGTATGACGGGTCAGGCCATCGAACCCCGTGAGGCAGCCCGACCTTCATGATTATAAGCCGAGATAGGGTTTGTACCCGCCTCCTCTTCCTTGGGATTTTGATGTGTATATCCCGGACAGAGATCCCTTCCACGTGCATATTAGTAGGCCTACTGATGAGGCTGTGTTCGGGCTTCCTCTAGATGATGACTTCCCTTATGTAAGTTTTATATCTCTCTCTTGTTTTTCTGTTTTGCTTTAAGAGATGAGACTTAACTTATTTTTCTGTGTAGATGGCACGCGAGCCCATTGAGGATGCCCTTCGGATGGTGTCCAGTCAGCACCAATATATCGAGAGCGTGGTTCCCAAGCTGAACGAATTACGGGACGAGGTCATTTGGCGGGAGCTATCTCAGGACAATGATAGAGCTGAGTGTGGAGCCAGAATCCAGCACCTCCCAATGCACTCACTCTCTCCACCTCCAAAGAAGAGAGAGAATGAACACGTGGGAAACGCAAAATAGGATTCGCCCACGCGGGGGTGTATGAATGTGATAAGGGTATGGAGTCGCCACCTGATTTATGGGAATCATGACCCAAGATTTTGGAAAATTACCCTAAAACTAGTTTTCCAAGAAAAACCATGGCGATAATCCAAATGAATGTCTGCGGTCAGAGAAATGGATAAGGGGATCAAGGTACGGGTTGGGAAGGTGTTAGGCACCCAACAACCGCCCATCCGTAAGGACGGCCTCTACTTTGCGATTAAAAGTTTTCAGGGGATAAATGATTAAAACTAAGCAATGCTATGTATAAACAACAACTGCACTAAAAAAATAAATAAATGAATAAAGAATAAGCCCCCTAAATCTACGTGTCAGGATAGGTAGTTCTAGGGCGAAAAAAAATGCATACACTCATCTGGCTGAATGCAGCAAAAGAAAGTGACACGCGCCATCAGTAGGCTCATGTGCAAACAGCAAGGTGACGTGGATGTGCTCTATATCCACGCACAAGCAAAGGGTGTGATACGTGTAATATGTACACGTACACTCAAGTATGTGACATGGTGCTGTATACACCATACACTGAGGCGATCACGTGCAGTATGCCACGTGCGCCGAAGAGAGATAGTCATGTCCTTGAACACGAAACTCAAGCGATTCACACGTTGTATACGTGTGTCACCAAAACAGAGAAGTCACGTCCTTGAATGTGATTCTCACAAAAGGGGCGAATATGTCCTTAGACATATGCCAAAATGGAATCACGTGTTGTATATACGTGTCCGAATAAAACAAGGATCACGTTCAACATAAAACGTGCCCGAGAAGGATCATGCACGGTAGTCGCATGCCCAAAAGAAGAGAAGGGTTCATAGCATCCGTAGATGTGAACCTCAGGAGGGATCACGTGATCAGAATACGTGCCCGAAAAGGGATCAAGTCTGATATGAGACGTGCCCAGAGAAAAAGCAGATTCATAACACCCTTAGGTGTGAATCTCACAACGGGATCACATCCATCATAGGATATGCCCAAAAGACGAAAGGGTTCATAGCTTCTGTAGATGTGAACCTCAAGAGGGATCACGTGATCTGGACACGTGCCCGGAAAAAAGACAAACTCATAACACCCTTAGGTGTGAATCTCACGACGTGATCACACCCAAAATAGGATGTACCCTGGAAAAAGGGATCACACCATGCACGTGTACCCAGGAAGAAAACGAACGTCGACAGGACGCGATGTATGCATGCCCTACGCTCTAATGTCGCACGAGGGTTTCTAAAGATCCCTAATCTGTTTTAGGAAGATCTTGACCCTATATGCATGAAATCCTAAGCTAAATGAGATGAATTTTGAAAAATATTTTATTTCAAAACCTCAAGACATTTAAAACAAAGGCGAGAGTAAAATAGGAATTTCAGCTCGTGCGAAACCCTAAGTCCTCTCGAAAATAACACGAAACCCTAGGCTAATGCAACCTAAGAATCTAAAGCACCAAGCCTTAACCCTAAAGGGGAACTAAACTAGAGACCATAATCTCTATTATTATTTGTTTTTAAGGTTTGGCGATCTATCGAGCCCTTAGGTTCGATAGGGAGAGACATGGATCCTAAAATCCAAGAGAAAGGATAAGGCTCTTACGGCCTGAAAGATGAAATGGGCTATCTGCCCGCAAGAAAGAGTTGGAGCGATGGGCCCAACAAAAGTGGTGGGCCTTTAGGCCCACATCCATAGGAAGGACTTTGAGCCCAAAAGGAAGAGTGTAAGCACTGAGGCCTACAAAAGAGGAGAGATGGGTCCTAAGGCCCAAACTAGGGATAGGCCCATTGGGCCCATCACAAGAGAACGGGCCCGAAAGCCCGAAGGTAGCTTACTGCAAAGTTTATTCGATTTTAACCTAAAGCTATCAAAGCAATTAGAACATGAGAAACTAGGCTACTAATTACTCGAAATTAATAAACAAGTAAAATGAAGTAACCTGCCTCCGCGCTCACGATGTTAAAGCTTTAAACACAAAATGTAGTGCAAGCACATCAATCATATCGAGCCTTATCATTATGACATCATAAACATGAATTTCAAGCATAAGGTGCATAAGATTAAACATATAAGAAAAAGATAGCCAATTAAGGCCTCACACTTAATACTTAAACCAAATTCGATGATCCACACCGTCTAATATGTTCAACATGTCAAAAAGTATAAGATTATTAAGAAGATCAAGGCAAATGCTCACTTTCTAACATTAAAACCTACACTTCTTGCTCTCTTTGGTGAGAGACCAAAAACACACTTTCATGATAATCAAGCATGCACCATCATATTATGGCAAAACACACATGGAGATCTTTTCCTCAAAGATATGGACCCAAAATATATATTCATACATCAATAAAAAGAGAGCGAAAATAGCTTTAATCTTTAAATCTAAGATGAATTTAAACGATCCAAACCGTTCATAATATGCATTAGGCCATAATTGAGCTAAATGACATGAAGATCAAGATAGATAACATAAAATCAACACAAATTAAAGAGTTGTTAACTCTCTTTTTTATGTGACAAGCAAACAAAGGCATGGAGAAAAATCCAATCACATGATATTATAAATAATGATATGCTCATAACATATTATGTATATGAAAACATGATAATTTTTACTCTCATATCAAAAAATAAACATACCATACTTCATGTGAAATCAAAAGAGACCATATCATCACATATTTCATCCATGTCATTCACATATCATGGTTATGGAATATTCATTATAAAAGCATTTAAAGCCAAGATTTACATCCATTTAGCATGGTCCATCACATACATACATGCATGTAAAAATATCATCTCATATAAAAATCTACATCCATGCATTTCATGCTAAATAACATAACATAAAAATCTAATTAGAATTTACACCCATTTATCATCAAAACTATGCATGAATTTCACTTTAGCATTAAATCCTTCATTACATCATGATTTCATCACCATGTCATACATCATCACATGCTAACACATACATCACTCCCTACATCATCCCATACATCACTACATGTATTATCTCACTCTTTACATGTATTAAACATAAAATTCAAAAGATATGGTGTGGAGATTTTACCTAGCAAGCATAGATCCCAAGATTCAATGTATGAGAGATCCCTGAGAGTAGATTGTAGAGATTTCTTCTTTAACTCAAATTTTTTTGTCTTCTCCAACAAATGAGAACCAAAATCAAAGAATCTCTAACCTATGACATCACTTATGATGTAAGGGAGAGAATAGAAGAGATTTTATATTTTCTTTCCTTCTTATTTCCTCTTGGAACTCTCTGCTAAACCTTTCTTTACCCAAAAATGGAGAAGAAAATCCCACACAAAGAAAACTCTAAAATCACTACTTTCACCAAGATGGAAAAAAAAATTAAAAGAGAATTGTTTTCTCTCACCTTCCCCTCTCTTCCTCTAATTTCTCTCTCTACCAAAACCCTAATTAGACTTCTCTTCTCCCAAGAAAAAAGAATCTCAGAGAACTAAAACCCTAAAAATGGAGAGCCAAAACCAAAGAAAGAAGGACCCCCAAAGAAGAAAGGTAGAATCTCCAAAATAGGAAAAGAGAAGTCCCCTCAATTTCTCTTCCCATTACCATATATAGAACTCTAATGGGACACATGTGTCACTGTGATTGGCTAGTCCCAAGCTTCCACCCAAAATTGGACAAGTGTCCTAGTCGGTAATAAAAACCCAAGATTCTTTCTTATCCTCCTAAAATATGTGGCTAGAAATAACCTATCTGATGTGGATAGATAAAATCTCAGAGGGGGTTTTTTTTGAAAAACAAGGGCTGAGAAATAATTTTGGAAAAAGACAAAATAGGGACTTGTTTGAAAATTTGACTAAAATGGGAAAAATGCGTATGGGTCACATGTGGGTGAACGTGACCCACACAAGGTGGGTGAAAATGGGCAGCTAGCCAAACCGCACACTCATTATGCGGTTTGGCCAAACCGCACACTCAATGTGCGGTTTGGCTGCCACCTATTTTTTGTTATTTTGTGTTATTTTTTTTTAAAAAAAGAAATTTTTCTTTTTTTGAAAATCAGACAAAAGAAAATAGAATCTGCTTTCCCCCCCTTTTTTTTTAAAAAAAGAAAAGCCTTGAGTTTTCTCAAAACCCTAATTTCCATAAAAAAATTACGTTGGAATATTTGAAACCCACCAATCTTAGCATCACACGTGTCCAGTCTTATGCTCTAACACTAAGAAAGAAACCTACGATTCTAAATTAAACCGGTTCTATCCCAAGTTTGAGATTCTTCTGATTTTGGCTCCATTCTTAGTTCGATTTCAAACCAAATATTGGAGGAATAAAGTTAGGCTTGCATGGTTTAGCTAATCCGATTTTGACCTGATTCTGCACGCAAATTGAGGTACGACCAAAATGGGTAATTTTCACTGGTGTGCAAAAATTTGGCGTCTATAGATGCCCCTCCTCGTCAGAGACCGCTTGCGGACGAATGACGAGGCCGACGATGCCTGATTTTCACGCACCAATTGAATGGTCAATCCTAAAGTCCAATGATCTAGGTTATGAATTCGGCTAACCATTTGTAGTCAGCCAAAGTCGGGCACAAATTTTGTCGGTCTGCTTCTGAGCTAGTTCGACCCTTACAATTGAGTGAAGGTTTGTGCAGTACCGCCGACCTTGATCGGACAGTCGCTGAACCTGCATGCTTCTGCTAGCTCTGGTGTGGCGAGAAGTGGTCCAATTCTTTGGCATTTTGCCGGATTCTACATGGTCTCAGAGATGGTTTTAAAAAACTAGATCTTTTTTCTTTTTAAAAATTCCATTTTAACAGTTTTTAAATACCCAGATGGTGAGAGGCGGTTGCTCTCGCTTGTGCATCATCTTGGGATCTGAACACATTGCTAGGTTTTTTTTTTTTTACACCACTCAAATTTATCAACACTTCAGTCTTGTTTTCTCGACTTGACGTGAGTAGTTGACTGCTTCCTTGCTTGGCCTTGACCTTTGCATTTGACTTGACTTTACTCGTCGATTGCTTCATATTGATTTTAACTTGATTTTCTTGGCCTGGGCCAATTTGAATGCTTTTGACTTAATTTCTTGGCCTTGATATGTTTGAAGGTTTCCTACTGATTTTGACTTGATTTGACGCTGAGGTTGACCGGCCTTGACTCTTGATATCCGAATTTTCCTTTTGCTTTGGCTTTGATCAAAATTTGGTCCTTTGAACCTTGATGGACTTTTGACTTTAATGCTCTACTCCTTAGAGGTTCCACCTTTCTGTTGACTTGGAGAATCTGCTCCCTTTCTGCTTTTGTTCTGCAACTTCTCCCTTCTTTCGCTCTTTGCGAGTTGGAGATTTGTTTAAGAACTTTTTCTTATCCCGGATGCTTCTTTATGCTTGGGATTCCTTGCAGCCATTCTTTGCACTTTTTCTAAGAGCAGTAGGTTGAAGATCTTTGACGGGGAGAATTCATTCTTTGAGGATCCCCTCACTCTAGACTGGCTTTGCCCCTTCATCCTTTCTACGAGCTTTGCCATGTGATTTTTCTGAGCCTCCCATGCTCGTAATACAGCAACGAGTCAAATAACATGAAACCTCCTGCAAAACCATTTATGGATCTAGAAATGTGCATTTTTGCATTTGAAATTCTTTTATTTTTAAAAAAAAAAAAAAAATTTAATAATAAAAAAGAAGGTAAGGAAATACCGACAAACTATACAAAGCTTGCAATTTAGAAAAACTTGGATGAATACTTCACCTAAAAAGCTTCTGTTAACTTCAAGTGAAGTTACCATTACTATGCTTTGGAATATTTCAAGGCAGATAACCATTTCTCTTAGACTTTCCCTTTTTGACCTTGTCAGAATTAGGTTAACCTTTGCTTACGGATAGGTATCTGACCTCACCACCTTCTTGGTTGGGGTCAACCTCCGTTGCTTTTAATTCCCTTTTAAATGCGCAGTCTACTGTTGCCCTTTGATTTGTCTCTTTACGCCCGATATTCTCCTTATTGAATTCGAGATCCGACAAATACTGATCAAATTTTTCCAAGTCTTTATTTTTCATACTACATTTTTTATTTTTGACTTTTTTATCTTCTTCATTTTTTGAAGGATCTATCGCTCTTCCTCTCAACTCGGGGCGTTCGTTGCTCATAGGATTCAGATAGGGCTTTTATAGGTGATAACGGGGCTTAGGACAGGCTAGTATGGATGGTTAAGGCCCAAATTTTGACTTTTAAACTTTTAGATTTCAAGGGTATCTCTCTCTTAAGGCATTTTAACTCATCGAATTTTTAACTTTTTGAATTTTTAAGGGCTTCTTTCTGCCCCTTGGATTTCAATTTAGGATTTTGACTTTCTTGGGGTTAATTCTGCCCCTAGTCTTGGACTTTTGATACTTTTGAGTAGATTTTGACATTTTAGTTTGAAATGGGGGAAACTTTTGCCCTTTGCTTGAATTTCGATTTTTTTTTCATTTGAACTTTTTTTCAGGTTGGGAGAGAGATTTGACTTTTTAGATAAGAATAAAAGGCTTAGGCTCAAAATTGGGTACTAGCGGTAAGGATTTTTCATTTAGGTTCTTTTTCAGGATAACTGGCTATCAAAGAAGGCATCTCTTTTAGAATCTCTGTCGGCGTTCGCTGCCCCTTGTTTCAAGGTTGAACAACTTACCTTATGCGTAGTTTATCTTGAGTTGACCAACATTTGTCAGCCTCTGATCCTATTTGAAATTGTCTTTTAGGAGAATTTTCTGATGATGTGCAAGCTTGCTCAGAAACTTCGAGTCTTCTGAAACTCCCGTTGCTCTTCTTGAATTAGTTGAATATTTTTGAAGACTGCATAATTTCTCAACTCTTCCATTAGCGAGAGGTGATCTCGGATTCATTCTTATCGAGCACCTGATCCTCGGGTCCTGGTAAACATATGTGAAACGACTAGGACACCTTTTGCCTAATCGAATTTTGAAATCTCCTTAGTAGCGAGGGGGTAACTTGAGTCCTTTCTTTTCTGTCAAGCACCTTATCCTCACCTAGGGAATGACTAGACCTTTGCTTCTAGTCAAATTTGCAAATTTTTCAATACGCGAGAGGTAACCTGGGTATTTTTGCCAAGCACCTGATCCTCGAATCTTGAAAAACACATATGAACAACTAAAATTTCTTGCCTAATTCTTAAATTGGATCACACATTCTTCTACTCATCCAACTTTCAACTCTCCAATCCTATAGCTTCTTCCTCGAAGATTATTGCTTTCTTACAATTGCTTACATACTTTTGAAATATGCTCCTTTGCTTTCACTGAGGTATCATTACCTCAAGTCAGTGGATCGGTCATAGCCCAACTTTCTTCCCGAGCCAAGCTAATATTGATTTCGATCATCCAGGGTCGATCCTCAATATTCGGGTTTACTACCCTTATTTCCTCCTCAACAAGGTTCTGATCCTTTTCCTTTGGCGCCCTGTAGACTTCAAGCCTTATATTCATTCAAGCACAGTAAACTCTGTCAATATTTTCCATTTTGGAAAAGAAAGCTTAAAATTTTTTGGAGTTTTTTTTTTTCAAAGAAAATGTAAAATCTTTTTGAATTTTTTTACTTTTGAAAAGGAAGGTAAAACCCTTTTTTTTGTTTTTTTCGTTGGAAAGAAAGGCAAAAATCTTTTTTGTGATTAAAGATTTTTGAAAAATCTTTTTATTTTTTTAATAGAAAGTGAAATCTTTTTGGTTTTTTTTAGAGAGCCCACTGGTGCTATTTTCCTGCAAAACTTGTTAGTTGTCACATAATCAAGAACGCAAGATGAATTGTACGGAAGAAATTTAGAATGTGCGCACCTTCGCGGTTTATTTGCCAATCTGTGTTGGATGAATTCATCAACTGCACCATTGTAATTGACTTCCACGTGCCACATATTGTGACTCTTCCTGCTTATTATGAAAATGCACATGTCTTTTGGGAAATTTGCCTCAGATGCCTAAACCAAAGCCATGCAAAATATGTCCCTAGCATCCTAAATTTATCCTCATTGGCTCCCCCGCTGGACAAGGTTTTTGAAAACAAAACCTAATTTTTTTGTTTTAAAGGTCTTTTTCGAAAAACGATGAAACAATAACACGGTATTTTGTAAACCTCGCTTGCCTTTTGGAGATTTTTTTTTCTTAGATGCCTAAACCAGGGTCATGCACGGCATGCCCCTAGAATCCTAAATTTATCCTCATAGGATCTCCGTTGGGCAAGGTTTTTGAAAACAAAACCTACTTATGTTTTGAAAACCTTTTCGAAAGCCGATAAAAAAGGTACTTTATGAACCACACTTGTCCTTTGGAGATTTTTCCTCATATGCCTAAACCAGGGTCATGCAAGGCATGCCCCTAGCATCTTAAATTTATCCTCATAGGATCTTTGTTGAGCAAGGTTTTTGAAAACAAAACATAGTTTTTTTTTTGAAATGCTTTTCGAAAACATTTTTCTCGTTTTTTTTGAAAAGTGTAGAAGCGGAGAGCAATTAAACCCCTAGCTTGGTTATGCTCATGAATATTTGTCCAAATAGCCAGGGTCACGCTGATAGGTCGCCATTCCCTTGGGTTGATCTCATCTTGCTTTGCCTTCTATCCTCCTGACTTCGCTCGTTGGATCTGACGAATACCAACTCATCTAGAGATTTTGAGCTTGCCACTGACGTCGTTACTGTCGGAGAGCCTCTTTCTTCTCTGGGGTAGATACTGCTCAGGGGCTTACCCTTGTTGTAGCTTACTCCTTTAGTTGTGCTTGCCGATTAGTCCTCCGACATCGAGGGTCTTGCACTTCAAAGCTCGCAAATGCGGATCAAATTTTCTCAAGTCTTTATTTTTCAGACTACGATTTCTATCCTTGAATTTTTTACCTTCTTCATTTTTTGGAGATACACTACCTTTCTCCTCGACCAAAGACTTGTGTCGCTCATAGGGTCCATGAGGTCTTTTAGGTTGTAGCGTGGCTTAGGTCGGGTAGGAAAAAGGGGTAAAGGCTCAAAGAATTGACGAGTCTGACTTTTCTAAGGATTTTTTCATTTCTTTATTTCTGCCCCTTGTTTAACTTAGGGCTCATAAGACATTTTATTGCTTTTGATTTTTGGGTTTTTCTACTTTTTTGGATTTTTGGATTTTCGATTTTTTTGAGATTTTTTGGAATATTCCATTTTTTTGGGATTTTGAGTATTTGACTTTTTTTTGGATTTTTGGAATATTTGATTTTTTTGGGGTTTTTCGGATATTTGATTTTTTTGGATTTTTTTGATATTGGTTGCCCCTTGGGCGGAAATATATGTACAAGAAGGAAGATAAACTCTCAGGTTTAGAGAGGGGGTTATTTTCTATGTACAAGAAAAGGTTTCACGCTCAAAACTCGTTTTCTAGCGGAAATGAAGTTTCACCTAGGCTTTATCTAGGTTTTAGATTCGGCCAAAGAAATGCCTCATTTTTGAACCTCTGTCGGCTTCACTTGCCCATAGTCTAAGAGTTGAGCAGCTACCTCAAGTGTAGTACTTCTTGAGTTGGTCCACATTTATAGGCCTCTAGTGATTTATCCCGTCGAGGTCTGTCAACTAGACTGCCATCCCTGGTAGTGTGTGCTTAATGATNAAGTTGATCCAGCCAAAGTGAAGGCCATTGCAGACATGCCTCCACCTCGCAACGAAAAAGAGATTCGAGGGTTTCTAGGAAGGATTCTGGAGGTTACCAACAAAACATTAGTCAAGATCCTGAAAAAGATGATTGTGACTTATAAGGATTGGAGCGACAAGTTGCCCTATGCGTTATGGGCCTATCGCACCTCAATTCGAACGCCAACAGGGGTGACACCATTCTCTCTTGAATACAGAATCGAGGCAGTACTTCCAATTGAAACGGAAATTCCAACTCTCCGAGTTCTAATGGAAGGAACCGAGGATGAAGCCAATTGGATCCAGTCTAAGGTGGACGCTTTGAACTGCATTGATGAAAAAAGGATGGACGCAGCATGTCATACACAGTCTTACCAACAAAGGATAGCTCNAATGAATCTGCTTTCGTCGTCTTTCAGATCCACGCCCCGTAGCGTCAATGGATCTGCTTTCGTCGTCTTTCAGGTCCACGCCCCGTAGCGTCAATAGATCTGCTTATCGTCACCCTTCAGATTCACGCCCCGTAGCGTCAATGAATCTGCTTTCGTCGTCTTTTAGATTCACAGCCCGTAGCGTTAATGAATCTGTTTTCGTCTTCTTTGTTGGTGCATGGATACAAAGTACGTCCATGTTACTTGCTTCTCGTCATCTTTGGGCACATCCTATGTTGGTTGTGATCCCTCAGTGTATGGTGCATACAACACCATATCACATGTTTGAGTATACGTATACACATTGCACGTATCACACCCCTTGTTTGCGCGTGGATACAAAGTACGTCCACGTCTCTGTGCTCTTTACACGCTGGCCTACCGATGGCACGCGTCGCTTCCTTTGCTGCATTCAGNAGGTCCACGTCTAAATGAAACCCACAAGGCTAGAAACATGTCCAAGGCAGTGAGATCGGATGAATGAATTCTCGAAGTCATCAAGATTGTGCACCAAAGCATGGAAAGCCTCCGTTCTCTCCAAAAAGGCTGCAGAAGAAAGAAGAACGAGATAGGAAAGGGTTGGTGTGGATGTCATACCTTGAAGCACCGGATATTTATTGAACTCGGAAGGACGAGGAATGGGTTTGCCTGACTCCTCACATGGAAGCATGTGAAAGGTTGGAAAGAGAACCCACCTCCACTACCCCTATTAATGATGAAGTGGAGTCACACGGAAAAGGGTGCAAAAACATATTCAACGGGAGAAATGATACATCCAGTTCATCTCTCAGTTTTCAGTCAGTCAAACAAGACCAATGAAGAAGATGAAGTGTTGATATAATTGAGTGGTGTAAAAACCCTAGCACGACGCACGAGTCCCTCGGCAACGATCAAGCAAGAGATCTCCCCTCGCCATCTGGGTAAATTAAAAATTGCTAAAATAGATCTTTCAAAAGGAAAAATGATCTAGTTTTCAAAATCATCTTTCAAACCACACACAACCCGGCAAAATGCCAAAGAATTGCGGACCACTCCTCGCCATGGCAAAGTTGGCAGGAGCATACATGTCCAGCGATGGTCCGACCAAGGACAATAATACAACACAAATCTACACACAATCGTAAGGGCTGAACTAGCTCGGAAGCAGACCAGCGAAATTCGTGCCCGACTCCGGCTGACTACGAATGGTTAGCCGAATTCACAACCTAGATCATTGGACTTTTATGTTCGACCATTTCATCGGTGCGCAAAAATCAGGCATCGTTGGCCTCGCCATTCAACCGCAACCGGTCTTTGGCGAGGAGGGGCATCTGTAGACGCTAAATTTTCGCACACTCCGGAAAATACCCATTTTCGTCGCACCTCGATTTACGTGCAAAATTTAACAAAAAATTGGTTTAATGTCACTAAGCAGGCTTCACTCCATTCGTCCAAAATTCGGCTCAAGGTCGAAATAAGGAGAGAACCAAATCTCGGGGAACCCCGAACTCGGAATGGAACCGGTTCAGTCGAGGAACCGTAGGATTTTAATCCCTGGGTATCGCTACGTGTTGCGACGGGATCCACCCACCCCATTTTTCCCCAAATCATTGGTTTTTGTCAAAAAAAAAATTAATTTTTGAGGAAATTTTGTCAAATTTCAAATTGTGGGACCTATTTTCATTTTCATTTAAAACACATAAAATAATAAAAATATTTAAAAACACAAAAAAAAAAAAAAAAAAATATTAATTTTTTGGGGCCACCACGCACCTTGCATGCGCATGTCTCGCATGCAAGGTGGCGTTGTGGACATCCCTCTTTGGGTTTTCCCCGTGTCCCCCACGCCGATTTTGGAGAGAACAGAGGAGTGACCGAGGGAGAGAAAGAGAGATAGAAAAGGGGAGAACTATCGAGAGAAAAGGGGGAGGAGAGGGCAGCAGGGAAGGAAAAAATCGACTGATTGAGAGAGGGAACAGTTAGAGAGGGTTCGAGACAGAGAGTTCAGGAGAAAAACGGAGAGAGAGAGAGAGCAGGAGTGATCGAGAGAGAGCTATGGAGAGAGAGAGAAATAGAGAGTTAGAGGTTCGACAGAAAAAAAATGGGCAGCAGCAGCAGCTGCTATTACTGTCTGAGAGCTGAGGAGGAATCGAGAAAGGAGAAGAAGAAAGAAGGAGAGAAGAAGAAAGGAAGAAAAGGAAGGAAAGAAGAAGAAAAGAAAAAAAATAAAAAAAATAAAAAATTCGTCTGATTACAGACGTTGAAGAAGGAGGAAGAAGAAAGAGGAAGAAGAGGAGAAGAAGAAAGAAGAAGGAAAGAGGAGAAGAAGAAAAGAAAAGAAAAAAAAAACCGTCTGCTAACAGACATCGCGTGGGGAAGAAGAAGGGAGGAAGAGAGAGAGAGAGAAAAAAAAGTTTTCTTTTCTTTTAAAGTTTTTTTTAATTTTTTTTAAAAAAAAAGTAAAAAAGAAAACTTTTTTTTTTCTTGTTTAGAAAAAAACAGAAAAAACAACAACATAGTTTTGCATAGTCCCAAAGAAATTTGGTTCTCTCCACTTGGACACGGAGTGGGGCCCACTTGTCGCCTCCATCACATATCGAATCGTAAAGGGCGAGATTTCTTGCCACCGGGGCAATGGACTTGTGCTAACTAGGTGATAATCTCCGTCCATCTCTTGCTTTCTTCTATTTCTTGAAGCATGTAATTTGGTGATGACGTATAATGAAACCTATAGCTTAATGATGTTTTGATGATGCAATGAAATTTCACATGCGACTTTGATGACCAAAATATCGCAATCATTAATTTCATATTATGGGATTTTAATGTGTACTACATTGTGCACGTAAAATTTGCATGAGATGATTTGTTGCATGCATGCATACGACATGATGATCACGTGAATATTGGGTTGAATATTTCGCTTTAAATGTTTTGCATGATGGATGATCCATGAAAATAATACATGAATGGAGTAAGCAAGCATGTGATGATATCTTTTCATGCATGGATCAAAACACTTAATAAGCCTCTGAATAAGCTATTTTGGGCCTGCGGGCCCATCCCTTCGTGGTGGGCCCACAGGCCCTCCTTCGTTTCCCCTATTTTCAGCCTTCGGGCTCTTTATCAGTTGCTATGAGCTTAATGGCTCATTTCTCGAGCTTAGGCCTAAGGGCCCGCCTCCATGCCAAGCCCACGGGCCTAGATCCATTTTTCCAGGGCCCAAAGCCCATCACCATCACTCGGGCCATTAGAGCCTATTTTCTTCCTTGTAGGTTCAAGGATCCACATCCACTCATGTCGGGCCTAAGGGCCTGATAGCTTGCCAAACCCTAAAAACAAACAATAATAGAGATTAAGGTCTCTAGCTTAGTTCACCCTAGGGTTAGGCTTTGCGTGCTTGTAGCTTTAGGTTGCATTAGCCTAGGATTGTGTGTTGTTTCAAGGGTGTATAGGGTTTCACTCGATGTGAAATTCCTATTCTACCCTTACCTTTGTTTTACATGTTTCTTTCCAAATGCATCACATTTAGCCTAGGGTTCTTCATACATATAGAGTCAGGGTCATCCTTAATCAGATTGGGAATCTTTAGATACCTTCGTGCAGTACTAGAGCATAGGGCATGCATCATTCGTGTCTCATCGACGCTCGTATTTCTTGGGCACACGTGCAATGTGTGATCCCATTTCGTCTCTAGGTACGTACTAGAGCCTAAGCGCTGAATCTGCTCTTTGTCGTCTTTGAGGTTCACGCCTAAGGGCTGAACCTGCCTATCGTCGTCTTCGGGACACTCAGCTTTCGTCGTCTTTGAGAGTCCCAACATTCGTCGTCTTTTAGATCCACGCCCAAGAGCGTCTATGGATCTGTCTTTGAGATTCTACGCTTTCGTCGTCTTGGAGATTCTGTACTATCGTCGTCTTTGAGGTTCACGCCTAAGGGTTGAACCTGCCTATCGTCATCTTCGGGACACTCAGCTTTCGTCGTCTTAGAGAGTCCCAACATTCGTCGTCTTTCAGATCCACGCCCAAGAGCATCCATAGATCTGTCTTTGAGATTCTCCGCTTTCGTCGTCTTGGAGATTCTCTACTATCGTCGTCTTTGAGGTTCACGCGTAAGGGTTGAACCTGCCTACCGTCGCCTTTGGGACACTCTACTTTCGTCGTCTTTGAGAGTCCCAACATTCACCTTCTTTCAGATTCACGCCCCCGTAGCGTCCATGAATCTGTTTTCGTCATCTTTCAGATTCATGCCCCGTAGCATCAATGAATCTGTTTATCGTCTTCTTTCAAATCCACGCCCCGTAGCGTCAATGGATCTGCTCATCATATCCTTTCAGATTCACGCCCCGTAGCGTCAATGGATCTGCTTTCGTCGTCTTTCAGGTCCACGCCCCGTAGCGTCAATGGATCTGCTTATCGTCACCCTTCAGATTCACGCCCCGTAGCGTCAATGAATCTGCTTTCGTCGTTTTTCAGATCCACGCCCCGTAGCGTCAATGGATCTGCTTTCGTCGTCTTTCAGGTCTAAGCCCCGTAGCATCAATGGATCTGCTTATCGTCACCCTTCAGATTCACGCCCCGTAGCGTCAATGTATCTGCTTTCGTCGTCTTTCAGATTCACAGCCCGTAGCGTTAATGAATCTGTTTTCATCTTCTTTATTGGTGCATGGATACAAAGTACGTCCATGTCACTTGCTTCTCGTCATCTTTGGGCACATCTTATGTTGGTTGTGATCCCTCAGTGTATGGTGCATACAACACCATATCACATGTTTGAGTATACGTGTACACATTGCACGTATCACACCCTTTGTTTACGCGTGGATACAAAGTACATCCACGTCACTGTGCTCTTTGCACGCTGGCCTACCGATGGCACGCGTCGCTTCCTTTGCTGCATTCAGACAGATAGATGTATGCATCTTTCGCCCCAGAACTATTTGATCATGACACGTAGATTTAGGGGGCTTATTTACCGTAGTGCAGTTGTTTTTGTGTATGTAGCATAACTTAGTATCGATCATATATTTCCCTAAAAGTCTTTAATCATGAAGTAGAGGCCGTCCTCACGGACGGGTGGTTGTTGGGTGCCTTACACCTTCCCAACCTGTACCTAGATCCCCTTATCCATTATCTCTGTACCGCAGACCATCTACTTTGGACTATCGCCATAGTTTTCTCGAAAAACTAGATTTAGGTAGATTTTCCAAAATCTCGGGTCCTGATTCCCATAAATCAGGTGGCGACTCCTCACATATCACATTCATACCCCTTCTGAGGTGGGCGAATCCAACTTATGCGTC
>MVGT01002534.1:67678-83818 GCA_002174775.1 Macleaya cordata | reverse complement strand
AAAAAGAAAAGCCTTGAGTTTTCTCAAAACCCTAATTTCCATAAAAAACATTAGGTTGGAATATTTGAAACCCACCAATCTTAGCATGACACGTGTCCAGTCTTATGCTCTAACACTAAGAAAGAAACCTACGGTTCTAAATTAAACCGGTTCTATCCCAAATTTGAGATTCGTCTGATTTTGGCTCCATTCTTAGTTCGATTTCGAACCAAATATTGGAGGAATAAAGTTAGGCTTGCATGGTTTAGCTAATTCGATTTTGACCGGATTCTGCACATAAATCGAGGTACAACCAAAATGGGTTATTTTCACTGGTGTGCGAAAATTTGGCGTCGACACTGAGATTGACCGTTTTAAAGAGATTCTTGAGGATTTCAATATCGATCCTGATGTGAGTTTTTTTATTTTAAAACTGCTTCCCTTTTGCATCATGTATTGATTATTTGATTGACTGTCTGCTTTTGTGTTTCGCAGACAGGTGAGCATGTTTCTACATCTAGCCCGCTGCCACTGTCTCGTCCTCGGCGTCGCTAGGATATGCTAGGATGGAGTCCCGCTTTCCCCCCTTTTGACCTATTTTTTAACTTTCCCTGCACATTTGAACTCATTTAATGAATGCAAATATATTTTTTGATTCTATATGTGATTGTATGCACGTATATATGTTTTTAAACTTTTATATGCTGATACTTTATTTAAATGCATGCATATATTTTGAGATTCTATATGCTGATGTACGATGAACTGAAAAATGACACTTATTTTCTAGGAATGTCCTCAGTCGTCTAACTTGAGTAGTACGGAGTAACATCCCAGTGTCCTAGAGCTTTCATCATAGGATCCTAAAAAATAAGGTTTTGAAAATACGTTTTTTATTTTTTGAGGATTTTTTTGAAAAACATCGACCAAGCACGACAAAATGCGGATCTTAGCGATGATGATTGAGGAAGATATCGTGTCCAAATATTTCTGCCGACCATTTTTAAGGATAAGCCTTTTGTTTGTTTGGAACAATGCGAGAGTGCTTTCCTTGTTGCACTTTGATTTATCTCGTTAGGCGTCATTTGAGACTATCGAACCTTTAGACAGAGATAGGGGTTCTGACTTTACCACTTCTGATGAGTCAGGTTCATCCCGCCCCTTCCTTGCAAGTTTGGATGCTTTGACCAGATTCTTACCATAGGATGAATTATTTTCTAGAGATGTGGGAATCTGCAAAATACGATCAAGTTTTCCCAAGTCTTCATTTTTATCACTACAATTTATGTTTTTATCTTCTTAAATTTTTTGAAGTTCATCATTGTTGTTCTCTACCAAGGGTTTTTGTTGCCTTCGAGACTTAGAGATGACTTTGATTAGGTTGTAGTGAGGTTTAAAATTGGCTAGAAAGAAGGATTAAGGCTCTAAGCTTATTCTTTTTCTTTTTCTAAGTTATCTCCCTATATTTTGTCCCTGCTTTTTTTATGAGAGACATTTATCTATTTTTCTTATCCCCATTTTTGATTGAGGGATCTTCTGTTTTTGACGTATCCCATTTTTTATTTAGGGATACTTTAATTACCTGCCCCTTGATTGGGAATAAGTTTTTGCAGCATCTGCCCTTTGATTTTGGGTGTGAACATGCTGTTTGCTTGATATCTTTCCCCTAGATTTTAGGGAGTAAGATTTTTGGTAGGGAAATTATTCTGACTTTGAAAAAAAAGGCTTCAGGCTCAAACTTGGCTTCTAGTGGTACTGACTATTTCAATTCCTAGTTCCACACTTTTTGGTTTTTCAGATTCCACAAAAATGACCTCTCTTTTTGAGTCTCTAATGCTTCATTTGCCCCTAGTTTAGAAGTTCAAGACACTTACCTACGCGTAGTATATCTTAAGTTGATCGGCGTTTGTAGGTCCCCAGATATCTTCCCCATTTAGATCCATTAGGTATATTGTCATGCTTGAAAGAATCTTTTTAATGATGTACGGTCCTTGCCAGTTCAGTTTGAACTTTCCCTGGGGTCTTTACGCAAGACTGGACGGACTTCTTTGAGTACAAGGTCACCCTGCCTGAACAATCTTGGGCGAACCTTCTAGTTGAAGCTTCTAATGATCCTCTGCTGATAGGCTTGAGAGTGACATTATCCTTAGGACTTGCTTTGTTCAGATTTCTATAGTTGATGCACATTCGGACCTTGCCGTCCTTTTTGGGTACAAGGACTTTGTTGGCTAACCAATCTGAGTATTTGATGGAGACTGGACACTGAGCGCCGAACTGCCCATTCTGGCCTTATTCTATGGAGCTTTTGCTTGACTGGCTGATCATCCGGATAAATTGGTAAATGGTGCTCCACAATGCTGGTTTCAAACCTAGGTATGTTTTTATAAGACCAAACAAAGATGTCTTCGTACTCTGACAGTAGTTCGATTATTGCCCTTCTTTTATCCAAGGATAAGGTAGTCCCAATTTTTACCGTTCGAAGCTTATCTTTTTTGCTTAGGTTCACGATCTCCACTTCTTCTTCAACTGGCTGGGGCCTATCCTCCAGTTGGTCCAATGATTTAAGGATTTCATTTGGAATGATTTCCTCATAATCATCTTTAGACACTGCATCTTCCCTATCATCGGGAGTTAGATCCAAAACTGTGCTTTCAGAAGTTCTTGAGTTTCCTAAAGGTTTTTGAAATCTTTTTGTATTTTTTAATGTTTTTTTATTTTTTTGTTGTTTAGAAAATATAGAAAGTTAAAATGCAACTACACAATGCTCAGGGAATGTGGACATTCCCTCCTTATACGAGGGTAGTCCAACTACCGCTATTTTCAGGTTGATGATTCTTGGTGACCGGCTGGACTGGCGCCAGTAAGTATTCCTGCAGTGACGTTAGTACTGATAGAGAAATATCTATTTGATGGGCGTATTAAAAGCGAGGGATCAGAGTAGGGCTTGAGAAGAACCATGCAAACCTGTACCGCTCCTGGAAGATGCTCATCTTCAGTATTGCTGTCAGTTGGATTTAGAATGACAAGTTCTTGCTGACTTGTCTCTGTCCCACCTCATATATGTTGCTATGCTGGTTCTGGATGAACCTTCCAGGATCCGACATTTCCTTATATTCGATGTAATGGATATTTAGATTACCATCAGCTGGATGTAACGGAAAGGGATTTTTGTCGATGTTTGGCTTCCTATTGGGCACATGTACTCCGGGAATGTTGATTTTGTTATTTTCTAACAAACTTTGAACCAAATTCCTTAGTAATCTTCATGTGTCCGTAGCATGCCCTGCAACTTGGTGAAAGTCACAATGTTCATTTGGATTGTACCACTCGGGTAATGGTTTCACGAGTGGTTCTGGTTTTTTTAGCCAGACCATCCCTGCTTCAATCAGTTCAGGAAGTAGTTCGGTCAGTGTGTGGGGTAACTCAGAGTACTCCCTTAGCTGAAACTGCTTCTTTGCTTGATACAGATTCTGATTGGTACTGGCGACCGATTCTGTACCCTGGCTTGATTGTTAGCACAAATGTACTTAGACTAGGAATATTGATGTAGTCGACTTGCTCGTCTCCCTGTCTTTTAAACCTACCATCTCCAGTGGCATTGGATATGGCTTTTGCCTTATTCTTCATGGCATCCTCGATTTGTGTACCTGATTGCACTAGCTCGGATAATTTCTTGTGTGCTACAAGACACAGCGGCCAGATATATTCCAGATTGACATTCTTCAGTATGATAGCGATTTGCTCCTCTTCTGAAGGTCGGTCGATCATCTGTTTGCATTTGGCTCTCTACCTTACAATGAAATTGATGAAGGATTTGTTGTTTCCCTGTATCAGAGCATCTATCTATCTTCTAGTGACCATCAAGTCAAAACCTTGACTGAACTGCTTCATGAAGACATCAGTTAATGCTGTCCAATTTGGTATCATGTTGCAGTTGATGTCTATTAGTCATTTTAGAGCGAGACCAGTAAGGCTCCTCTGAAAGAGATGAGCTAATAGTTCATCACCAATACCCATTGGTTTGAGATATCCTATGTAAAGTGTAAGGTGAGCTTTTGGGTAGCGCGAGCCGTTATACTTTTCCAGTTTTGGAAATTTGAAGTTCAGAGGGAGCTTATCAGTGGGTGCTTGATACCATAAGTTAGCGTCATAAATGCCTCCTTTTATTTTGCGGAATTCCTCCTTCATTTCCTGGAACTCGTTGTACATAGGAATCTTTTTCATATTCTCTGCTTCGGACTCTTCAGATTGTTGACCGTCAGATTCATCCTAGTCATAGCTCTTATTCTAGGCTATCTTTTTTATGCGATGAGGCTGAGTAAGGTCAATGGCATCTTCTTTCATTTGTCCCTCCGCTGTTGAAGACTCTTTGTTTTTCTTTTGAAGATCTAGGTCGGTGTGTCTTTGCTTGAGAACCTCCCGAACACATTCAAGAATCATTTTCTTGATTAGGGCATTAGAGACTGGTGTATCGGCAACATCTTCTTGGTAAGACATTGTTTCATTTCGGATCAGTCTTCCTGTCGTATGGCTTCAACCTAGTTGTATATCTTTCTTCGAATTTTTCGTGGCTTTGTTTTCTAATTGTTTCCTTTCCACCTGGAACCTAAACAGTCTGAGCAAAAAATATATTTTAACATGAAAAAGCCTTACGGCCCTAGTGATGCAGTATACAACAACCCTTTTGCAGGTTCGAGTTTGCGAGTGTTTATGGGTGCAATGCATGAGTTCGACTAGATCGTACTGGGTTTGGCTTAGTTCACCTCAGCAAGATATACCTCGCAGCAAGAAGCTGGTCTTTAGTAAAAGGCTGAAGCTGTGGTGTTTCAACTGTGATATCCCATATGACCATGAGACGGGCATCAGTCTACGCAAACCCTTGAGTTTTCTAATAGGTGATCAAAGATAAAAAATGCACGTGAGAAATGAGATGAGGGAAACAAGTGTAATATATTTGCTATGTGAAGTATATGAAAGTAAAACCCCTTTACTTTTCAAACTGGACTCTCTATGTCCCCAACAGAGTCACCAGCTGTGGCGCCCCGCCCTTCGACCGGCCCCTCTTCTTCATCCCGAAGAACGATGACCCTCTCCTCCCCTCTTACCCCGCCTCTGTCTTACGGAAAAAGAAGGCTCAGGGATACCGATGAAGCTGGGGCCTATGAATCGTTCCTGATTTTAAAGGGTTTTACCTCGTGCTGGCGCGTCCTCGCCCGCCCTCTGGGAGCGGCCTTAACCACTGCCACCGCAATCGTCTTGTGGATCCTCCTGCTCGACGGGAGAGCCTGCTCCCGCCCCTCCTCTTCTCTTTTCTTCGGGATGAAGAAGAGGGGGCGCGCGGGTTCTTTTTGACAGCCAGTGTTCCCCAAAAGATTGGTCTTCTTGTATGTGTGTGTGTGTTCTGTAGATTTTTCTCTCTATCCTTCTTTTAGCACGTTTTTCTGGTTACCTTAAAAGAGGAAGGTGTAACACCCGAGAATTTATTTTTCTCATATTGTGAAATAGACATGATGGGCCCAGGCCCATGGGTCGAGTATAGTCCGAAAACGTTGGACTAATTAGTGTGTTGGGTGTTAAAAACCCATGTGTTAATTTCTATAGGGGTAGAATTAACGAGTCCCTTGCCTACATACACGATTTGCATGCATGCATGAATTCGCTTTGCATGTGTTTAGATGGTTAATATTAGTAGTTATGTTGAGTTGGAATTATTATTTCATGTGAAATTTGTTGATATCATTAGTAGTTATATTGAATTTAAATTATTATTTCATGTGAAATTTGTTGATATCATTAGTAGTTATGTTGAATTGAAATTATTATTTCATGTGAAATATATTGATATCATTAGTGGTTATGTTGAGTTGAAATTATTATTTCGTGTGAAATATGTTGATATGAAGTATACTTTATATAGGGGTAATTTGCGTTTAGACCCTAACTTTTGACCGGTTTTAATGTTTAGGCCCTAATGTTGTCCAACTCCGAGTTTAGGCCCTAAGATCCACTTTTCCGTCAATGATCCATCAATCTTTTATTTTCTTTCCAACTTTACCCTTATCTTCAAAAGTCAAAGTCTAACGACTTTTAGGTTTACATAAGTACATGTACATGCACTAGCAACGAAGTAATGACACACATGATGACACTATTAAATGACTTCACTTTTTAATACGATAAAATATTTTTAAAAATTAAATAGACACCAATCCAACGGCTCAAATTAAGAGGGACCCATTAATTAAGGGTGATATACCCCACCGTCGGCCACTTGGATTTTTTTTCCTGATTCCTAGCTTCTCTTTACTTCGACCACCACCACCATCGTCCCACCACTAGCCCCCCACTTCGATCACCACCACCACCATCCCACCACTCTAGACATTCAACTTAAACGACTGAGAAACATTTGTTCTCTATCACTCAACTAAAAAACTAGATCTTCATCTCCTTCACCATCATCCTCACGCAGGCCACCACCACCGTCCTAAAAAAAACCCTACCCCACCATAATCAACACCAACTCCACCACCCCACCTCCTCACCATCATCTTCCCACCATCATCGTCACCACCACCACCACCCCACTCCCACTCAGCCTTCACCACCGCCATAACAATGAGATTAAAATCAGAAAAAAAAAGGGGGAGAAAGAGAAAGAGAGAGAGAGAGGGAGAGAGAGAGATTAGTGGGACTAAAAATTTTTTTCAGATCTGAAAAATATTTCAGATCTAGAAGAGATCAGGGAGAGGGGGGAAAGAGAAAGAGAGATATTAGTGCGACTGAACTCATCCACCACCGTCACCATGATCCTCCCGTCGGCAACCATCACCGTGTCGAAAAAACCCTCCTCCACCATCATCAACACCAACTCCGCTACTCCATCTCACCATCACCATCATCTTCACAACATCACCACCACCACCTAAAGAAAAATCCCCTTTCAATACCCTCTTTTCCTCATCCAATTTCAAAGAAAAAATAAAAGATCAGATCTGATCGAAAAAATCTATAAGGCTTGAAATCGGCAGGTGTCTCTGATGAGAGAGAAAACGAAGAAAATGTCTGCCACTAGAGTAATATATGAATCTCCGGAATTAAAACATTCCATTTCTCTTTGAAAGATTGTTTTAAAAAAATTTGGTTTGGAAGATAGGAGAGAAAGGAGATAGAGAAGAGTAATTAGGTCACGATGATGAATCCCCGATATAACCGCGTGAAGCTTCGATCTAGCCTGACCGGACCTGATGAAGCCCTGATCTAACCTTATAATCGGAATTAATGAAGTTCTGATCTGACTTGATGAAGCCTGGATCTAACTCTGCTACTTTCATCTTGTTAATGTTGGACGCCATTAACGAGTTTTTTTTCTGTTCTTTTTGGAGCTTTATTTGTCTATCTGGTTAAAGTTGCGTAAGTACTAAGCAAGTTGGTAACCATAAGTTAGTTTATGTGGGGCCAATTAATTTGAGGGTCCCATAAATTAATTTATTTATTTAAAACATTAATGTGTCTTGTTGAATTTAGTGAATTTTATTTAGTAAATAACTTTATTTTCATTCCCTGGTTTTGGGCTCGTGATTTTACAGTAGCAGCTAGGTTATGATTTTGGGTCCACTTAATTAGAACCGTTAGATATTTGTTAACGATTGTGACACGTGGATATTTTTTAAAAACTTGAAAATGCATTTAATATGACATTGATATGCCTTATAGTCCATGTATTATTTGTCGTCAGGTGTCAGCTTTGACTTATTAAAGGACGAAGGGTAACGATGGAAAGAAAAAAAGACAAAACGGAAAATGGATGGAAAAGTGGATTTCAAGGTCTAAACTCAGAATTAGACAACATTAGGGCCTAAACATTAAAACCGGTCAAAAGTTAGGGTCTAAACACAAATTACCCCTATTATATATAAGGAAAGGGTGGACCCCACGTTGAAGAAAGACCCTAGAATTCTATTATTTCATGTGAAAATATGTTGATTTGATATCTATATAAAGATTTATATATATATATATATATGCATATGAGGAGTTAATTCATTGGAAAATATTCTTAGGATCACACTAATTATATTGTATGCAAGATATTAATGACACAATGGACCCCATAAGTGGGGGGCATCAAGGAGACAAAGAGAGAGAGAGAGAAAAAAAAAATTGATCCAACCTATCTCTCTCTCTCTCAGCACATATATTGTTACTTAAAATAACTCCATGCATGCAATAAAGATATTCATGTTATATATGAATATATATATATATGTATATTTTGTTAGTACATATTGATTTAAAAGATATCTATACATATGGAAAGTCTAAAAAACAATCAATGAGAATATCTTCTCAAATTGTCAGCATGTGACCAAAATATCAAGGAATAACTACCAAGTTTAGGATAGTATCTATGTTAGGGGATGAATTCAAAATTTGAATTCATTTGATGAAGACTATTTTTGGTTAGCTGATTTTGAAAATATTACTAACAATAGTAATATTTCCTTTCTAAGATAAGAATCAAGAGATGCCAACCGTTGGATTCATTTAAGGAGTCAAGATTATTAGATGTTTCAAAATTGACATATATACATGCCATAATCGATCTACACAATGGAAAAACTAACCAAATATAGGTTAGACTATTAAAATTCCAAAAACTTACCTATTATACATAGATGACACAAAAATTTGGAAAGATTTGTTCACCAAGTTGGAATTAAACACATGGTGAAAATACTAGCCTTAGGATTCACTTATGATGGACATGTGTCAAGCCCTAAGTAGCTTTGAACATCAAAATGTTATAGTCATGTTATACATCCTAACATAATATTTTGAATGGATAAGAAAATACCAAAGTGGGATGAAATTTTAGAATGGATGGTGGGGGTGGTGTAGATCTCGATTTTAAGAGAAATAAAGAGAGAGATAGGCTGCCTAGTTCAACCTCTACTCTCCCTCCCTCTCTCATTCTCTTCATTCAGTTGAAAAAAAAAGAGAGAGAGAGAGAGCCTAGCCGATTTCTGCCCTCCCTCTCTAAACTATTTTCTTCTCTTCTTTAACTATCCCTAAACATACCAACATCCTTCATTGAAACCTGAGCTAAGGAAGAAGGGAGGAAGAAGGAAGACCTAAGAGAAGAAAGGATAAGAGATTATTACCTCTACTCAATAGGATCGCGGTTAAGGTAGGAGGAAAATTGGTTTAAGAATACATTCACCCTTATAATCTTATATGTGAATGTGTATAAATAAATATATGATTTAATTTAACTTTGTTGTGGAGGTGTTTTATTTTCGATGGCATGATTATATATATATATATATATATATATATATATATGTGTGTGTGTGTGTGTGTTTGTGTATATATATATATTTATACACCTATGTATATATATATATAAATATTTATAGATGTGAATCGATTTTACCAAGGACATAATTGTTTGTAGACTTGAAGTTGAGTTTTAATACCATGATGATGTGAATATCGAATATGTTGATTGTTTGATTTCATTGAACTCGAGATGCATAATGATTATTAGTCGATCTTTTTAAATGATGATGCATGCCTATATCAAATGATGATTTGCATGTGTGTTACATGTTTTGTGTAAAAAGATACACGTTGAGTGCATGATCACTTGGGAAATAAGAAAAACATGTAACAAGAACAAGAGAAATATTTTGAATATATATGATTCGTGCCTTTTAGGCGGCCATATGGAGATACCCCATGATGGGTTCCCCGCGAAAGACGATCTCACGATTGTGTGTGGCACCTTCTTGATTAGAAAAAGGCATTATTTAATCTCTTTGGAGAGAAACCAAGTAACATCTTCTTCTAATTGACTCGGTCTGCGATGTATTGTTTAGAGATTCTCAGTATGGGGTCCTAGTTACAGGTCAATAAGGTGTTAGGCACCTGACAACTGTCTGACGTCAGTCGATTTCTACTTCATAAAGAGGGTTTATATCAATATTGATGTCTCATCTCATGTGCACATAGTATATGAACTCTCCTGCATAAGAAAACAGTTAGTTCATTTTTAATAAGAAAGCAAAGTAGGAAAGATAAGTACATTAGTGTAAATGATCTGACCTCTACTTCTGCTATCTCAACGGACGGAGATAACAAGATGGTTTTACCTATTCTTACTTGCGTGCCTCAGCGCTTGGGAGGGTTTAGGTGGATTGTTCATGCTCTGGGAGATCTCTGTATCTCTCACCTTGAGAACTTTTCCATACTAGTAGTTGGGCTACAACTATCCCTCATTTGAAGAGAATTTGGCATTCTCATAGGGAATGGTCGTAACTCAGATGATGCGTCCTTATTTGAAGGAGCATAAGAAGATTGTGATTGACGAGTTATGCCGATGATGAATCCTTATTTAAAGGAGCGTGAGAGGATGATGGTTAACGAGTAGTGCCAGTTTTGTAAATGGAACCTCCTCGTAGGCGAAGTTCCCTCGTTTCTCTCTACTTGGAAGGAGTTTTGAAAAGAAATTGATTAACAGGTTATGTCGGTTTTGTAAAAGAAACCTCTTCGTGAATGGAGTTTTGCGTTTCTCTTTTTATTAGAAGAAGTTTTGAAGATATTGAAGAGTCGTGCCGGTTTTACTTGAATTCTCCACGAATTATTCATGCTGTCAATTGTAGAGTTTTCTCTCGTTTTGAATTGGAAAGATTTGCCATCTCGAACACTATTTAATATTATGTAGCATACAATGGAGTCATGGTAGAAAGCATGCTCCCTCAGAGACACGCTACATTGATACTACTTTGACAATAACGAGTTTTTGTTTTGAAGGTTTACTATTTATTGCTTTTCGAAAAGAATTACAATGCTTGAATGTACTATCTTCGAACAATGAATCGTAAAGAGTTGAAGAGTATTGAGAATATACCTGAGTGCTTCCGGGATTTGACCGGGGATTTGGGCAGAGGTTCGTTAATGTTTCTCTTATTTTTTTAGTTTCAATAGGTTTATCTGGCGGATTCCTAATCGGTCTCTCGTTCTCGTCCCGAAGTCTTTAATCTTACAGTAACTACCTTTGATGAACCTTGACATTCTTTTTTCAACACCTCCCATGCTTCTTTCGTAGTGGTAGCAACCATAATCCTTGGAAATATAGTATCATCCAAAGCCTGTTGAATGATGAACATGCCTTTGCATCCTTCTTTTGTTTCTCCTTCAACTCATTTCGTTGAGCTACAGTCAACCTTTCCTGTTCTGCAAGTTCTTCATATCCAACATCAACTAATTCCCATAGTTCATAAGAAATAAACAAAGTTTTCATCTTAATAGACCAAAGTTGATAATTGTTACCATCAAGAATAGGAATATTTGGTTGCTGCGATCCATTCACATTACCTGCCATGATGATTAAGTAAACAAACTTCTAGAATTGCCTCACCTTTTGATTACCCGCTTTGATACCAATGATACCAATTTAAGAAGAAAACAAAGTACACAAACAGAGCATAGGAGGAAAATATAATGCTTATTTCTCAGATAATTTAATTGCAAACACAAGACCTCAATTTGTACTCTGTAACCCACGTACAAAGCACACTACCCATTAGCTAAAAAACAGCAACAACTCCTACACTACTAGGAAACTTTAAATAAAAATATGACACCTGTCCCATGACTCTACATATGTTCATGTGAACAGTTACAGACTAATTCAACACTAGACACCTCATCCAAATTACGGGGAACAACTAATAACCAAAGTGGACCAAGTCTAACATCATTTGAGTTACTTTCTAATAGGGGTGAAGTCATCTGATCTGGAGAAGGGAAGAGTAAATAATCTGCTCCACTACCATTTCACCATCACGACCACCGTTAAATACCACAACCACACCAAAATCCGTTAATGGTGTGGTGGTAATGTTTAATAGTGGTCGTGATGGTGTTAAAGGCGGCGGTGCTAGTGGTTAAATGGCGGTGATGCCCTTTCAGTGTTGTTACTGTGATGGTGGTGGTGGATCGATTAAAAAACAAAAACTTGTGGTGGTAATTTCCTATCTGATAAAGAAGAAAAGGGGTGGGTTATCTGTTAAAAAGCCCAAAAAAATATCGAAACTTTTTGTAATTTGAAAAATAAATGTCAAATATCGATATGAATGTTGTAGTGCAATGTTTAGTGTTGTCAATGTTGACTAAATGAAGGGCAAAGGGCAAAGTTGAAAAAAGGAAAACAGACAGAAAAGTGGATATTAAGTTCAAAACACAAAGTTGGACAACTTTATGGCAAGTTTAGTGGGATGAAAGAATCCATGGATTTTCACCGTGATAGTGGGATCCAAGAATCTAAGGATCCAAGCCACTACCAATAGTTAATGGATCGTTAGTGGAACGATCATTTAATCATCAACAACTCAAAAACAATGATCAGATGGTTGTTTGTACCATTAGATCATCCTGGATTTTAAAAAATTATTTAAAAAAATAATATATAGGACACAAACAACCATGTGATGGTCGCTTATGACTTAAAAAATTATTAAAAAATACAAAATGGATACAAACAACAATCACATAGTCGTTTGTGTCTGTTTTATTATCTTTTAATCTAAAAGCACCCATTCCTCCCATCCATCTATTTTCCTCCCATTATTTGGTCTCCACCCTTAAACCTATGGAAACTTGGATTCTCGGATTGGATTCTTAGATTCCCACTACCCTCGCCCTTAGGGCCAAACAACTGCTGGTCAAAAGTTAGGGTCCAAAATCAAATTACCCCAAAAAAACATTATGCTTATAGAGAAAAGTGAAAAAAAAATTAGGCATCCACAATTTTTTAGACTACTTTCTATTTTAGATATTTCTTTGAAGGAAATACCTACCATTAATTTAGAAAAACTAGGGTTTTTTTTGTGAAGAGGGGATCTATTTACTGAGAAACTACACTAAATAATTATTGTTAACCCTAAAAACTAGGGTTTTGCAGAGAAAGAGAGAGTTATAACTTATAGGTAACGAAGAAAAATCACAAGGTTTTTTCGGTTCCGCCTTTTTGAGAAAGGGTTTGTAGAGAAAGAAAGAGCTAAGACTTACAAGAGCGGAGAAAAATCGCAGGATTCTAATGGCGTTTTGGAAATTTTTTGAAATCAGCTTAAAGGATCTTTTCTATCACAGTAAAGAAGACAAAAATAAAAAATAAAACAAGTAAAATGGTGAGCTAGAGTTCGAAAGGGAGAAAGAGAATAAAGATAAAGAGAGAGAGAGAGAGAGAGAGAGAGAGAGAGAGAGCGAGAGTGGGAGAGTTAAGTTAGAGAGAAAGAGAGGAGATAGAAAGGAGAGAAGGAGACAGCAAGTGTCTTTATTAGATAGAGACGTGTACGACTGATGAGACCCATTTTCTAACTGGAACAATCAAAAGACAAACTCGACCTGTAGATCTAATATAGCTTTTAGCATGTACCTAGATCCGCTGCACGTACACACCACTTAACGATTATTTCACAGAAAAGAGGCTAGTGTCAAAAGTCTAAAATAAAAAACCAATCCCTAACCAATCCTTATAGGGATTGGAACACGCAAGTGGTACTAAACCCAAAAAAGCTCTTAAAGTAAAACTAGAAATATCATGTACAAAGGAAAGAGTATCAAAATGTTATCCCAGACCCAAGTTATATTTAAAGAAAATTGAAGACTATCAGAGATTAATTAAACGTGTGCAGAAGAGGGTTCGGTTTGTACATACCTTGATCGCTTAATCTAAAGGAGATGAAACTGACTTGAATCAGGCATATTTCACGTGCGTATGAATGTTCCTCAGCGAGTGATCTCCGCCACGTAGAACGAGTATAGATCTATGTATCCACGATCATAAAAGCTCTCGACGAAGTCGTCAATAGCTCTAAGCTTGAGAATCCGTGCGGTACACACTCTTGTTATTCTCTAATGGTGATTAGTCTCCTAATCATATTTTAGGATTTTGTGCTATATAGAAAATACCCAGAATGGTGTTATTTATATGTTAGAGTTTCACCAAATTAACCCTAGCCTTATGGATTATTGATACCGGGCTAGGCACACCCATGAGCGCCCCGGTTTAGACTCCAAGCCCAAAATCCTACATCTCCCACTCGCACATGGTGTGTGCCACGTCGCCACGCTTCCCAAAACTTAAGCCATCATCAAGACCTGTTCATACTAGCTAATAGATCGTGCGACCGCTGAGAGTACTTGCATGTGGGAGCTCCATACTAGCAACTCCATCTGAGTTAGCATGGAAACATCAACCCAAAAGAAAAAGAGGTGTCTCATAGTTCCCTAGGACCATCTATATCACATCGGTCTATGCGACTCTAATTCCTCATCATAGAGCTCTGCCTAACCCTTCAATTTTATCGTAGTGTATTCACACTTATATTGCAGCTCGCATGAGGCGACATAAGTGATCGACCTGGTGAATATAATACGTAGATGTGATCAGATGACCTTCCTTCTGCACTTATATCACTTAGTCTCATAATTGACCGTTCTCCTAGCTATGCCCCTTAAGATCGAATCATTCATAACCATAGGTAAACATGCTAAAGTAGACAGACGTTAATCCATTACTTCATGAAAAATTCAAAAGTAATAAGGGTACATATGTGCAGTCACTATGACTATATGGACTCACATAGGGAGGAAGCAGAGATCCATTCACTCACCTCCATAAAGGTCGCTAAGCACACACGGTATGAAACATGTGCTAGGGTGGAATATTTCTCCTTCCGAGAAGTATATGTCATACTCACCGACACCCTACAGATCTTGACTCAGTCGCTTAATAAGCGTCTAGCCCGAGTTTTAAAATTGCTCACTATTCATAGTGCCAAATATTAAGATCTCGCATTTGGCTATATAAGCAGGTATGATAGATAGTAGGTGTATTCATCATCGATCTTATAATTAGATCTCATCTTGGCTCCAACCAAGGTGACGTAAATTGTGTCATCTTTGCTCGCTCATGTAAGCGTCAAAGGTGATTGCTTATGTGAGTAAGCCAATCATTACCTGCTGACATATTTTAAATTTACATAACACCTAGAAGTATTTGTATCAATGTGTGTCTATATGCGATAATAAAAGCATATGCTACGACGAAGCAAAATGCATTTATTAAACCAATAATATCCCAAAAACATAGTAATAATTATTTGGTTCAAAAGAGAATAAAAAAAAATACATTCAATCACCACCTACTCAAACCCAGGCATCTGATGTGAGTCAGATAGGCCTCTCTCAGAATAGGTTTAGTAAGGGGATCCGCTACCATGCATTTTGTAGGAATGTATTCTAAAATCACTTGCTTTTTTGCAATCATATCTCTGATGAAGCTACCCCTCACATCAATGTGCTTGCTTCTACCGTGGTACTTAAGATCCTTACTGTAAGCAAGCACGGACATGCTATCACAATGGATTGTTATAGGATTTAAGGTTTCCTTGACAACTCCAAGATAATGTAAGAACCTCCTCAACCAATCGGCTTCTTGCACAGCAGCATTGCAAGCCACGAATTCTACCTCCATTGTAGACGAAGAGATATAGGATTGCTTCTTACTACTCTAGGAAATGGCCCTGCCACTAAGCAGAAAAGCATATCCCGATATGGACTTCCACTCATCTAGGCCGCTACCGTAGTCGGCGTAGCAGTAACCAATCAGGCGTAGATCTAAACCCTGGTAGCATAACATGTAATCTGATATTCCTTTGAGGTAACGTATTATCCTCGTGACCGCTCTCCAATGAGCTAGTCCGGGGTTTGACTGGAACCGACTGATCAGGTGTAACGACCCAAAATAATTAAGTCTAGCATTTAATAATGAGTTTTTATTCGGAGCTTAATTTGAAGAATCGAACCGTACAATTGGGTAGATCTCGAAAAGTTATTCAATGTGGACTATTCATGCGCGAAAATTGGACACTAATTGATCCCAAATCGGGGCCCGGAACACGATGTGGATCGGTACCGAAGGTACCCGCGATTTTGACTTTGATTTTGACTATTAAATATTATTTAATTGTGTATATATACTATATATATGTATTGGTATGTATTGGGTGATGTATTTATGAGTAGTTTTATTAATTATTCTAGGGTATACATATAAGGTGTATGCATGAGCTACACCGTAGCATAACCCAT
>MVGT01002534.1:29496-62614 GCA_002174775.1 Macleaya cordata | reverse complement strand
AGTAAAATACATAACAAATTCGATCTCGAGAAGGGGAAACATATGAAAATGGTAGCCATGAACACCCATATACTTCAAAGTGCTGCCATTTTAAATTTAAGAAATTCTGAAATAAAACTTTTTTTTTTCTCACAAATACAAGAGACAGAGGAAGCCCATATTTGAAAACAACTATCTAACAAGAAGACCAAAAACATTCATGATACTGCTAGAGAAAAGATCAAAAGAAGATGGCTGGGAAGATCTTAAAAAAACGATTTCTTTTTCTAGGAAAAAACAGCGAAGGAAACGTAAAAAAAATTCAAGTAGGATAAGTTCTAAGCTGAAATCCACAAGAAACAAGCCCAGTAGGAGTCCCCAAAGCAGCGACAAGAGGAAACTTCAAGCATCATTGTTACAAACAAGGATAAGAAGCATTACTACTGATTGCATAAAAAAATACCATATCTTCAAATTCAAGGAAAATGAAGCAAATCTGCAGAATAGCAATGCAACCAAAATACATTCATAAAGGCCTAAAATATCTCAAACACTGTAGCCCTAGCTAAACATAGTTTTAAGGAACCAACGGCCAAACACCCAAGTCTGCAAACTCCCCAAAACCAAGAGAAATTCCCTTAAAACAACTAGATAAATACAGAAGCTTCAATTTCAAAGAATGAAACCCTAGTACCAGAAAAAGTAAGAAGTTGTAGAAAAAAATATAAAAAGATACAGGTTGACTCTATCAGAACAGTCTTTAAATCTCAACTATAAAAAATGGTACTAGATAGCCATAAAAACCCTAAATCCAGAGAAAAGTCTTCAGAACAAAAGAAAAACGGGAACCAATACAGATATAATAGCTCTACACTGAAGAAAACATCAACTCTTGGCAGCTTTGTTTTAAAAAAAACAAAAAAATTCTTTATCCATAAAAGCAGCTACGCCCCAGAGCAGATACCGTCCTAGTAACAGTAGAAAACCCTAGTTTCCAAAAGCAGTAAAGCATAAAGATGCTTTTTTTAAGAGATCCCTAGAAGCAAACAAACAAAATGCTATATCCCAAATCTACATCAACCGACTTCCAACAGAAGAACAAATCGAGAAGTAATAATATCAGAGAAACAGAGACCTAGAGAGAGTGTGTGTTATACCGCTACGAGAAGCCGAACCAGAGATTTCTCAGCAACCAAAGCAGTCTGCAACACCACAGCTTGCATCACAGAAGATACCATCCTGTCCAATACAACAACACCAGAGCAAAATTTCTCCATCTCCATTGCAGACTAGAAAGAGAGAAGAAAAACAAAAAACAGAGGAAATACAAAGAGAATACAAGAGAAGCCCTAACTCGGAAAGAGAAGAACATAGAAGTCAGAACTCCTTGGCCATGAGGGTGGAAACGGGTGAACTCGGGGGATTTCCTTTGGTGAAATCAAGGATCTGGTGGGTAAAAACAAAAGAGAGATTAGGGTTTTGGCATTGGGAGGACTTCCTCACGTTTTAGGGTTTTGGCATAATTCCCCCTTTTGACTCCAAAAAGTGAAACTTTCGTGTCCGTAAATCTCCTAATCTAATGTAAATGTGCTAATAAGACTGCCACTTAAAATTAATAGACATTCTCTTTAAAAAAAACCTTTTCCAATGCAAATGGGAAGAAAGAATGTGATGCTCATGTGATGGTAGTTAGAATAGTAGACATTCATCTTCACAATGTCTTACGTCCACATCAACAATTTTTTTTCCCTCTAAAATTTTTAATTACTTTTTAAATAAAATAAATTTGACCAATTCAAAAATTAAGTGTCGCATAAATTAAAAAATCATCCCAAGACATTTGCATTGGAGATGCATTTTTTTCAACAATATCTATTGTGAAGAATTTGTTACCACGTAAATTTGACATTGTCTTATATGACATGCCATGCAGATAAGACATTGTTTTATAAGACATTTGCATTGGAGATGCTCTAAAAGAGACTTCTTTTTTCGTAGGGTGGAATTGGATAGGGGAATTCAGATGGTCGGAAGAAATTTTCTATGTTGGTTGGAATTGCAATTAAGACATAAACTGATGATAAAGAGAATCTTAAGTTCGAGCCATCTTACACTACTAGCCCCCATACCCCTGTGCAAGGCACGAAGGCTTTTTTTAAAATTAAAAAAGATTAGAATTTTTTTATTAGATAATTAAAAAGTTTAGTTATTTTAAAATTTTAATTACTATAAATTTTTAAGAAGAGAAGTTTTATGGAAAAAAAAATTTATTATAATTAGAAAGTTTAATTGCTTTAAGATTATAATTATTATAAATTTTTATAGAGACAGTTTTTACGGAGAAAAAGATTTGAGAAAGAGTGATGAGAGATCAATATTCAAGATCTCTCATCTCAATTGTAGATGAAGAGAGAAGAACTTTAGATCTGGAGATGAACAGAGAAGAACTTGAAGAAAGATCTTTTCTCAACTCTCGTTTGATCTGAGTTCTAACAAGTCTGATACCAACTAACTATTTTTCCTCCTACCATACTCTTATTTATAGACAAAACACCTGAATAATATCTTACAACCTATGCTATCCTTCTCCACGTCGGATTATCTCATGATTCTTTTTTACACTCCTCATCACGTGATTCCTTTCACGCTCCTCGTCACATGACTCCTTCTTTCCATGTCAGCTATCTTAACAATTGTTTCTTAGCTGGAATCCATTTATACTTTACCTTTAGGTTTTAACCCTTTCTTCTTACTTAATTACTTTCTTTACCCTTCATCACATAATAATAAACTTACGTATCTTCTAGACAATACTATATTATTACCAGATGAACTACCTTTACCTCTGGGTGAACCACCTTGTTACTAGATGAATCTCTTTTTACTTCCTTGTTGAATCATCTTGTTACTAGATGATCCATCTTGTTGGAAAATACCTCCACATTTTGCCTCCTTTTCTTAATAAATCGAAATTTCTCTTGAGATTTAAAAAAAAAAATTCAAAAACTAACCGTAGGATTTCTAATTGGCATTTTAAAATTTGAAATTTGAATTTGCTTTTTGAAAGAAGGGAAACAACTATTGAGGTGTGATTAATGACACCTGTTTTTCGAAAATCCCTTTTAAAACCCAGTTATCTTTGCGAGAGAGTAACTCTACTCTTCTTGCAAAAAAGTTGTTGTGAAACACAGAAAACCCTTTACAAACCCTAACCATGCCTCGGTGAACTGTCGAAGCCATCCATGAGGAATTTAACATTCCATCGTCAGTCATTATCAAATATGGCACTAAACTTGGTGAGGAGACAGAGGAGAATGAAATCTCTGTTGCAGAAGGGCAATTTGAATGTGGTCTCCGTTTCCCATTGAGTCCCCTTCTTCAATCAACACTTGCCTTCTACAACCACACACCTAGTCAAATGAACAGCAATTTTTACCATATAATGCAAGCCATTGAAGAGTTTAACAAGAAAAACTCTCTGAACTTTGGTATTGAAGAAATACACAAAGTATACATCCTCCGAAGTACGCCTGGAAGTCGTGGTAAGTTTCACTATCTCGTGTTAAGAATGGATGAGACACCTTGGATAGGAAACTTGGAACCAGATCAAAACTTGGAAAGGAATTAGCTCGATAATCCTCTGTTAATATCTGGCGACTGGGAGTATGCCAATGAAACCCTAACCAAAGAGTGCCAAGTTCCGAGGAATTTTGTTTATCAAGGTAAAAATAATTTTTGTCTTCCCGTTTTGTTTTCAGTCGCAAGATGTTGCAGAATTCTAATCGCAAGAAATCTTGCCTCCATCGTGTTTGTAGGTAAAAAACCAGTTCTAAAGAAAAAGGGGGAAAAAGTCGAAGATCTGCCAAAGCCGAGGAAGATAACCCATTCAGTAGCAAGGTCCATGCATTCTGTAAGTACCTCTACGACCTACTCCGATTTTCAAAAGGACAAAAATGGCAAACCAGTAGTAAATTCTTATGATTCTCGAGGAAAATCAAAATTATTTAACTCTTCGGGTTTTAGCAATACAACTGATACCAAACCTGCCTCCAGCAAGAGATCCTAGTGAAATCCTTTCCCAGGACAGCGCCAAAAATGAGAGATTAATATTCAAGATCTCTCATCATAATTGTAGATGAAGAGAGAAGAACTTTAGATCTAGAAATTAACATAGAAGAACTTAAAGAAAGATATATTCTAAACTTTCATTTGATCTAAGTTCTAACAAGTCTGATACTGACTTACTATTTTTCCTCCTACCATTATAGACAAAACACCTAAATAATAGCTTATATCCTATGCTATCCTTCTCCGCGTCGGATTACCTCATGATTCTTTTTAACGCTATTCGTCGCTTGATTCCTTTCACGCTCCTCGTCACGTGACTCATTCTTGCCATGTCAGCTATCCTAACAATTATTTCTTAGATGGAATCCATTTATACTTTACCTTTAGGTTTTAACCCTTTCTTCTTAATTAATTACTTTCTTTACCCTTTATCAAATAATAATAAACTTACCTATCTTCTAGACAATACTATATTCTTACCAGATGAACTACCTTTACCTCTGGGTGAATCACCTTGTTACTAGATGAATCTCTTTTTGCTTCCTTGATGAATAATCTTGTTACTAGATGATCCATCTTGTTGGAAAATACCTCCACACCGGCCCGGTCTTTGATTAATATATATTTATATATATATATATAAATGAGTAGGAGAGGGTTTGACCCTTGACCTCAAGGAGGAAACCCAAAACCCTAACCACTACTCTAAAGTTATTTTGATGAATAGTATACACAAAACAATTCTTTTAAAACATATACCCAACAATCCCCCACTTATATTTTTAAAAACGTCGAGCAAGAACAGATAGATATGTGCATAAGTAAATGTATTTGTCAATTTGAACATTTACTTAGTGATAAGGCTCTCATAATATAAGAATGTAGAGTGATATTAGTCTTGAACTCTAATTCGAGTATCTATACTTCAGTTGCCAAACACACCCAACTCTACTAGTGTAAAGTTCTAAAGCCAGTACTTTACGGCCATGTGCTACTATCCCGGTCATAATGAATGCTTTAGAGAATTTGCCCATAATTCTCATAGGAAGCGGCCACACTTCCACATTCATATAGGTGAGTCCATCAAGGGTACTCTTGTAGCTAGGTACTCCACTCTAAAAGAGATATAGTCCTCATTAAGAGTTAAAAAATAACTTAACCTTAACCAACTTCAGGATGTCATGCTAAGGGATGGAATCATATATTAGCATGATTCTTTCCATATCATCATGTGACTTATTTTTCCCTTTGAACCTATTTCTTGGGATCTCCAGTCTATAGGTAAAGTATCTATCATAAGTGACTCAACTCTCAATGGGCCTAAGTCTCATCTCTTTTGAGGTGTTCCACACCTTTTTCCATGCCAATTCTTTCGTCAAAGGATCAGCCAGGTTCATGTCAGTCCTTACATAATCCACTCTAACAGCACCAGTTTTGAGAAATTCTCTAACTGTGATGTGCTTACGACGTATTTGTCGTCTTTTTCTATTATAATAATAGTTCTGAACTCTTGCAATAGCCGCGGTACTATCGTAGTGGATTAAAATGGCTGGTATCAGTCTATCCAATAAAGTAATATCTGACATTAGGTTTCTCAACCATCATGCCTCTTCACTAGCTGCTGCTAGTGCTATTAGCTCAGACTCCATAGTAGATTGAGCTAAAATCATTTCTTTCTTGGATTTCCAAGAAATTGCACCGCCAGCTATGTTAAAGACATAACCACTGGTGGCTTTGGAGTTTTCCGAATGGGTGTTCTAGTCGGCGTCGCTATATCCTTCAAGGACAGCGGGAAACCTCTTATAGTGTAATCCTAGATTCGCGGTTCTTTTCAGATACGGCATCACTCTCTATATAGCAAACCAATGCTCTGTGCTAGGATAACTAGTAAACCTGCACAAAACCCCCACTGCAAAAACAATGTCAGGCCTAGTACAATCAGTAGCATAATGAAGACTACCAATAACACTGGCATATTCGGTTTGTCTAATACTATCACCAGTGTTCTTAAATAATTTGACACTAGGGCCAAAAAGAGTGCATAAAGGTTTACAATCAAAGTAATTATATTTGTTCAAGATCTTTTCTATATAGTGAGATTCATCTAGAGAAATTCCAGATATTGACCTAGTAATTTTAATTCCTAAAATTACGTTAGCTTCACCGAAATCTTTCATGTCAAAGTTCTAACTAAGAATTTTTTAGTATCATTAACAACAGATAAGTTGGAACCAAAAATCAATAAATCATCCACTTACAGACAAATAATAGTGCATATATTATTTTCATGCTTATAGTAGATGCATTTATCACTTTTGTTGATTTTGAAACCATTTGAAATAACTAAGTTATCAAATTTCTCATGCCACTATTTTGGTGCTTGTGTTAAGACCATACAATGACTTATAAACCTTGTGTTCTTGTCCATTAACTGTAAAACCTTCTGGTTGGTCTATATAGATTTATTCTTCTAATTCACCATTTAAGAAAGCGGTTTTAACATCCATCTGGTGTAAAACTAGATTATGCAATGTTCCTAAGGCAATTAAAACACGAATAGAAGTAATTCTAGTCACAAGAGAATAAGTATCAAAGAAATCAATGTTTTTTTTGTCTATATCCTTTAGCTACTAACCTTGCTTTGTATTTCTCTATTGAACCGTCAGGTTTCAATTTTCGTTTGAGAATCCATTTGCAACCTATTGTTTTGCAGCCAGGAGTTAAATCTATTAAGTGCCAAGTTTTATTAGATTCAAGAGAGTCTACTTCATTATTTATTGCTTCTTGCCAAAGATCAGCATCTGAAGAACTAAGAGCCTCTTTTAAGGAAGATGGATTTCCCTCTAGAGTGAAAACACAAAAATCAGGACTAAAATTCTTCTCGATCCGAGCTCTTGCTTCGTCTTGGTTCAGAATTAGTGTCCCTAGATTCTTCATTTCTAGGTTCTTCTATTCTAAGTTCTTTGGTTCTAGCACTACTAGGTAAATAACCCCCACTATTCTTAGATTTAACTAGAAATTTTTCTGCAAAAAAAATCAGCATCAAGAGATTCAACTATCACTTTATTATTAAGATCATAAAACCTATATGGTTTACTGTTCTGGAAATAACCAATAAAAACACATTCATAAACTCATTTGGCTACCTTTGATCTTTTAGGATCAGGAATCCTAACATAGGCTAAACAACCCCAAATTTTAAAATAAGAAACATTTGGTTTTCTATTTTTCTAAAGTTCAAGAGGAAAAAATTTTATTTTTGAGTTAGGAACTCGATTCCAAACATAATAAACAGTTAATAATATTTCTCCCCACCAATGAGGAGTTGTCCCAGAACTAAGCAAAATAGATACAACTAATTCAGTGTAAGTTGGATTTTTTCTTTCAGCTTTCCTATTCATTTCAGGTGAATAAGGCGTTGCAGTTTCATGTATAATTCCAGTGGAATTGTATAATTCTAAGAATTTTTCAGAATTATACTCTGTACCTCTAGCACTACGAAATCTTTATCTTTCGATTAAATTGATTTTCAACTTCAGCAATAAGGATCTTAGACATTTCAACAGCTTCACTTTTATGTCTCATCAAATAAACATAAGTAAAATTCGAACTGTCATCTATAAAGGTAATGAAATACCTTTTTCCATTTATGGTTAAAATACCGTCATAGTCACAAATGTCAGAATGAATCAGATCTAAAGGTTCTGATTCTCTAACTACATATTTGTGAGGAGTTTTAGTAATTTTTGCTTGACTACAAAATTCAAATTTTTCAAAATTTTCTAAGGAAAGTTCAATAATAAATCCTAACATGCTCATGTTCTTTACTAGTTTTTTGTTAACGCGATAGAGTCTATCATGTCAAACATTAAATGTGCAAACAATATAAGAAGAAGGTGCAATTTTATTCATCTCGACATTAAGTTTAAACATACCATCAGTAGCATAACCCTTTCCTACAAACATTGAATTTATAGTAATAATAAACTAATATGTTCCTATAGTCTGAGTAAAACCAGCCTTGTTGAGGAGATAACTGGAAACCAGATTCTTTCGTATTTCTGGAGTATGAAGGACGCCTTTCAAAATGATAGTCCTTCCAGAAGTAAACGTCAGTTCCACTTCTCTAGTTCTGAGAACATTAGTTGTGTGAGATTCTCCTAACAACACTTTTTTGTCATCAGATTCAGCATAACTTTTGAATAGGGACCGATCATAATAGACATGATGAGAAGCGCCAGTATCTGCCCACCACCCTTCAGATCCACTAATCAGATTGATTTTTGATATCATAGCCATAAGTGGCTCTTCAGTTAGTTGGCCGGAGGAGCAGGACGATGTTTGTTACTTCTGTAATTACGAGCTATATGGCCTGGTTTGTTGCAGTTGTAACACATAGACTGAGCAGAAATGGAATTATGTCCGTTTCTTGAAGGGGGTTGATTCTGGTTCCTATTCTTATTAGGCTTCTGGAAGTTCTTTCGGATCTGGTTTAGCTTCGTGTTCTTTTAAGTTGGTTTCAAAATAGCTGGAGTCTGACTTTTATTGTTTGAAACAATAAGTATTTATTCTTTCTAGTCTTGTTTCTGAGCCTCCTCTTCAACCCTCAATTTGGTGATCGGACTTTCAAGAGAGAAATTTTATGTTATATGACGCAGGGTACTTTTAAATCTAGCCTGATTTTTGAGGATTAAGGTAAGATTTCAGCAATTTATTCTCTTAAGTTGTTTTGGGTGATGTAAAGTTAGGGTTCTTGAGGCAAACCGAAAATTTGTAGATCTTAGGTTATTCCCTTGTTTAATGTTGATGGTTTTAACCCCAAATCCGAATTTTGTTGAGGGTGAACATCTTTTGAGTTAAATCTTTTGTTGATAAAGGAGTTTTGGAGAAAGATTCATCCAATTTTGTGGTAAGTTCTTATTTCCTAACTATGGCTTTTTTATGTCTTGTTGGGATAAGAGAATATTTGATGTTTAGATCTTAAAGCTTACTTTGTTATGGAGTATGTTTTATTGGTAAAATCTAGTTGTAATTCCATTTGCAATACAAGCTATTAATGGTGAAAGTCCAAATGCCCTACGGTTTAGTTGGATTAACCGTATGTCAATGTGACTAAGGTTAAGGATCACGCAATCACCTAATAAAATTATACAGGTGATAAAGATTAAAACTAAAATCTCTAATAAAGAGTATTGACTTATTCGATTCTTAATATGCGGAATTAAGAACAAGAATCGTATATTTCAATCTCATAACAGCTATGAAAATATGCACAAGAGATTTTGTTTACGAGGAAACCCAATCTGGGAAAAAACCTCGGGACCTAGTCCAAAAATGATCCACTAAAAGTTATTAAAAACCTACAAACTGATTTACCACTCGATGGACACGAATTACGACTCCCTCTACGCTCAAATAGTTATGGTGTACAGTTCCTCCATAAATTCAAACTCCACGAATTTGCCTTTCAGTAGACCTTGATTCGTCTCCAACTTGAACTCCACAAGTCCCGCACCTTGAACCAATACTCGACTCCTCAAGTAATTCACCATGAGCTTGTCACTTCCAAGCTCAACCACTGAAAATCCATCGGCACAGAAAGTAGAGTTTTTGGTTTAAAGTGGGAAGAATATAACCAAGTTTTAACAAGTTTGGAAACTAAGGATATAGAGTTGAAGTTCTCCAAAAACTTGTTAAGGTATAGGGTGATTGGTTGATTGAATAATGAAGAGATCAACCCTATTTATAATGACATGTCTAGCTCTAAACAAGGAATAAACAAGTTATTTTGGGCTTAATACTAGACAATATTATTAAGGATTAAAGAGCACTCTATTGAGCCTCTTAATCCACTAGAAGTTGTTTCCTACACACACATGTTCTTCCCAAAAACATGAATGGAGAGAATAACTCATAAAGGTACTTTCCAGCTCAAGATGACAACCCAGATTCGCGGATCTGGGCGATGGTATCGAAACCGTCATAGTGGTATCGATATCGTGCAGTATCCCAGCAGAGTTTTGGTATCGATACCACCTAGTATGGTATCGAAACCAGAAGTTATCTGTCAGCAAAGGCAGTTTTGGTATCGATACCACAATGTTGGTTTCGATACCAACAGAGCGGTATCGAAACCAAAAGTGTCCTGAAGACACTTTCGAAGTGGTATCAAAAGCGCAGGGTTGGTATCGAAACCATCAGGGTGGTTTCGATACCACTGAGCTATTTTTCAGAAAATTTATCTTTTAAGACCTTTTGAGCTCTGAAAAAACCTAACTTTGGCCAAAGGAAAACTAACCACCCATGGTCCTTAGGCATCTAAGTCACTTACCATCCTAAGATGTTTTCCAATAGTGAGTTGAGCTTCTTGGAGTCTTTCCATCACTTCGATGGGTACCGAGACTCACTAACTCTAACTCAAGTTACATTGAACTTCTTGAGTTTAACTTTTGACATGAAATTCGACAAACAAAAAACATAAGAAAACCTCATGGACCTTTCAATCTCCCCCTTTGTCAATTTCGAGACAAAAACCATACATAAGAGAAAAAAAAATAAATTCCACCCAACACTTTCTCTTACAATGAACTCAAGTAATAAGACCATAGACAAAGCTCCCCCATAATCTAAGCACCTTGATACTTGGAGTTTGTCTTTCTTGTGTTTCCTACATAAAACTCATACATAGCACAGGGTAAAGAAAATAGGTTCTAAACTAAAAACTCTACCTTGTAAAAATCCATTCTCTCTCTCTCTCTCTCTCTCTCTCTCCCTCTATGAGAATGAACTCATGAGTTCTCTCCCCCATAATCATATATCTCCTGCATACATCATTCAGAATAATAATCACTTCTCCCCCCTTTTTGTCAGAAATGGACAAAGGTGGAAAAAAAACTACCCTAAAAGATACATTTAAGCATTCACACACAAAGGAAAACAATCAAATAAAAGCCATATCATCCATTCATCAAATAAAAGCCATATCATCTATTCATCACCACTATCATCATCACTAACATCATCACCAACAGCAACTCATAACATCTCCTCATCATCCCCATCAAGTGAAGAGCTCTCTGAAGATTCTCCATCATCATTAGGTTCAAGGGGGCGATTATGCGTCTTACTCCTCTCCTCATCAAGCGGGAATATAGCTTCCTCGATTCCCATTTTGGCTGCGATGGCATTGATAACTGGAGCCAATACTCTCATGTATGCCTGGGTGGTGTTGACTACCTTAGCCTGCTCGAAGCGTGCCTGACACTTAATCTCTCTCCTAGTGGCTCTAAAGGAGGAACGTGGTGATGGAGCAGGAGGAGCAACAGGAGGAGCAGCGGGAGGAGTAGCAGGAGGTTTTCCCTCAAGGTGACTTAGTCTACGATTAACCGTAGCAGCTCCAAGTGGACGCATAGGCTCCATGAAAGGTTTAGTTGCTAGAACCTTAATCTTCTCATGATCTAGAATCCAAGAAATTAAGCACGAAAAGGGAAGAGAGTGGTTCTGAGACTAATCATCATGAATCCAAATCATTTGTAGTACTATAAACTCATACATAAGGATGGGGGTACTCCGACATAGGTGGTACATGAACTCTGCCATGCGTTCACTATAAAAGCTTGTATTCCCTTTACACGGGAATAAATTGGTAGCGGCAATCTTGGCCAACACATGAATGTGAAGGGGACACTATTTGCTGGGGAATTTCTTCGTCCAGTTAAACTGTCTACCACACAGCACTACAATAATCTCCTCATATAAAAGAGAGTACTCAACATCCGAATCAGGCACTGGAGGTCAAGAAATAGCATTTTCATCTTCTACTATGCCCTGAAGAGAAGCTATAAGAGTGGGGGTCACAGAGAAAACCTTTCCACTAACCATGGTATCAAAAGAGGGAATATCCCTGTCAATGTTATGAAAATTGGAGTAAAAAATTTTGACAAGACGAGGGTAGGCTTTGCCTTCTACTTGGAACAACTTCCCCCAAACCCTAAAGTCCAACAAGTTATTCAAAGAAGAGAGGATATCATTGAGAGGATCAAAATGAATTGTTTGTCCTATAACAAGGCTTTGAGGTTTGAAATGTTCAATGTAAAGCCTATGATAATTATCGGATGAGAACTTCTCCCTTGTTTCAAGATCAACAACATGGGAGAGAGAAGGTTTGGCTTTCTTAGAAGCCGTTGATTTGGGAGTTTTCTTGGTTGATGTTCTCTTGCCATTTGTCATTGTGATATGATAAGTGAAGGAAAAAATAAGAGAAGAACAAAGAAGAACTAGGAAGAGGAAGAAAAGATCTTACCAAAGATGACAAAATCCAAAAGATCGAAAAATCTTCTTCCAAAACTAAGAACGACCGAGTTAAGATCCTCAATGTACCCAAGATCAAGCAAGAAATCGACGAGATTTGAAGAACAAGAAAGCCCTAGAGTTCGATTTCCTTCGCTAGTTTACTAGAAAAGGGTGAGATTTGGTTGAGGTTTCGATATCGTGGAGAGAAAATGAGAAATAAAGCCCTAAATCGATACTTAAAACCCCAAAACCCACGGCGGTATCAATACAATGAAAGTGGTATCGATACCAAAAGTAATATGTTAGTCTTTTAGCCAACTGCTATTGATACCATTGGAAGCGGTATCGATTCCAAAACTGTCCTGGAACTACAGGATGGTATCGATACCGTGAAGGCGATATCGAAACCAAAACTGATCTGGAACCAACTGGTTTTGATACCAACCAGAAGGTATCGATACCGAACCCAGAAAAGAGAAAAAAAAAAGTTTTTAAATCTTTAAAAACTAATCAAATCATTAATTGGTATGTTAAATGTAAGAATATGATTTGAAAATCACTTAAAAACACACTTTCTTAGGAGCAAAACATTTTTAGCCAAAATGAGTATTTTAGAGTGATCAACCGGTTGACTAATGCTATCATCAATATAATACAGTCACAATGGATTTATGCAAACATGATTTTGCTAGACCTTATTTTAGCATAGCCTTGCTAGTTCTCAAACAAATATCACCACAATTATCACAATCTTGATCCATGTATGTGTGTGTGATGAGAGAACAATATCTTTATGTGAGATCATCCTAAAAAGAAAATAAGACAAGGTTATCCATATTACCGATTTCTTCAAATCTGAACCTTACCTAGCATGAAAGAACCATCTCACACAACAACCTATAAAAGACCTTCATGTTTGAGTATAATAAGAGAATTTTGAGGTACTCAATTGCATGAGACATAGATCACCAACCAGATCCCAATATTTTCCTTAAACTTACAAGCATCTCTTGTCTGAGGAGACACAACCAAGAAAGTACCTATATTGAAATCAGCTAGATCACTATGAGGTCATGATGAAGGAAAAATGAACATCGAGTTCCCAATCTTTTTGCGGGATCTCACTCTTTTTGATGCTCAAACACCGAATTTAACATTTTTTATGAGAACTCACTCTTTTGGTGTTGTCACCAAGCTTAAAATCTTTTAGGAGAGCTTACTATTTTGGTGAAGATAAAACAAGATATTATAAAGTAATTTTGTACTTCATCAAACACACCAACCTAAAAGAGATAGTCCAACCAGCTAGTTCAGTTCATCAATGAATCATAAGCTTTATTTTCGACACTTATCCAATGATCCAACTAGGATAAAATCACACTTACTCAAGAGACTCCTTATGTGAACAAGAAACAATAGATCAGTCAATAGAGTATATGAATTTAATGAAGAGATTCACAGGCTATATTAAAATAGGGCAAGATAAATCAAATCTTTGTAATCTCTCATATGTTCAAGTATTCTACAAACGATAGACTCATTCAACACAAAGATCACTTATGAACACAATATTATTAGAATGCAGAGATTTTAAAAGCAAACTAATAATTAAGACTCACTCTTAAACCCAAAGAGATATGCAATGCAAAAACAGTGAATGAGTGAGACGAGAATAACTAGTTAACAATAACCATACCAATAGATCTTCTAAGGAGTTCAAACCTAAGAGTATCTAGAGGTTTAGTAAGTAAATCAGCCAATTGTTTCTCAGTAGGAACAAACTCGAGACAAATCACCTTGCTTTCATCCAAGTCACGAATGAAGTAATATCTTATATCTATGTGTTTAGTCCTAGAGTGTTACACTGGATTTCTAGCAATATAAATGGCACTGGTATTATCACAAAGCACAGTCATAATATCATTTTCAATTCCATAATTAGACAACATTTGTTTCATCCATAACAATTGAGTGCAACACGAACCTGCAGCAATGTATTCAGCTTCAGCAGTTGACAAGGATTGAGAATTTTGTTTCTTACTTTGCCATACTACTAAGTTGTGTCCACCAAAGTAGCAACCTCCTGAAGTACTTTTCCTATCATTAACATTGCCTGCCCAATCTGCATCAGGATAGCCTATTATTTCAGCATTTGAATCATTAATGTACCACAAGCCAAATCCAAGAGTTCCCTTAATATAACGAATGATTCGTTTAACTGCTGTTAAGTGGGACTCTTTAGGATTTGCTTGATAGCGGGCACAAGCACCAACACTAAAGGAAATATCAGGACGACTAGCTGTGAGATAAAGAAGACTCCCTACTATGCTTCTATATTATTTTTGGTCTACTTCTTGTCCAGCTAAGTCTTTTGTTAACTGGGTAGTGGTTCCTATCGGTGTGCGAGCTTCTTTTGCAGATTCCAAGCCAAACTTCTTTACAAGATCCTTGCCATATTTAGATTGAGATAAATATCCCATCTTTTTGTTGCTTAACTTGCAATCCAAAAAAGAAGGTTAGTTCTCCAATCATACTCATTTCAAATTCTTTACTTATAAGATTTTAGAAGGTTTCAACTTGTTTGGTTGAGGTAAAACCAAATACTATATCATCTACATAGATTTGAGCAACAAGAACATCATTTCCAGCCCATTTAATAAACATGGTTTTGTCAGCTCCTCCTCTTGAAAATCATTTTCTAAGAAGAAAGGTAGTCAATCTATCATACCATGCTCTTGGAGCTTGTTTTAAACCATAAAGGGCTTTCTTTAACCGGTAGACATGATTAGGATTGATGGGATCTTCAAATCCTTTTGGTTGCTCTACAAACACTTCTTCTTATAGGATGCCATTTAGAAAAGTAGTTTTGACATCCATTTGGAAGAGTTTGAACTTTAAATGGCAAACAACTGCCAATAGTAACTTTATAGACTCTAGTCGTGCAACTGGAACGAAGGTTTCATCAAATTCTACACCTTCAATTTAAGAATACCCTTGCGCTACAAGTCTAGCCTTATTTCTTACAACAGTACCAAATTCATCAGATTTGTTCTTAAAGATCCATTTGGTACCAATGACATTGGTATTCTTGGGACGAGGTACAAGAGTCCATACTTCTTGTCTCGTGAATTGGCAAAGTTCGTCTTGCATTGCTTATATCCAATTTTCATCCTGCAAGGCATCAACACCATTAGTAGGTTCATACCTGAAAACATAATATACTTGATTTACAATATTTTGAACTTGCCTACTAGTTTGAACACCGGTTTCAATCCCTCCAATGATTTCATCGGGATTGTGTAATCTTTGAGCCCAAGTGGTTAGATGTTCTTGGGATGAACTTCTAGGATAAACTTTTTGGCTATTGGTGGTTAAGGTTTGTGGAGTGGCCTATTCAACGTTTGGATCTTGTGAGGTAGATGCTTCATCATCATTAACTAAACCATGTTCAGTTTTTACTGTTTTATCTCCAACAAAATTATCAACTTCAGCTGCATCTGAAGATGAAGAGGTGTTGGAATCATCAATAACAACATTAATAGATTTCATAATAGTTTTGTTCTTTTTGTTGTAGGCACGAAAAGCCTAACTATCCAAAGCGTACCCAATGAAGATTCCTTCATCACTTTTGGAGTCAAATTTTCTAGCATTTTCTCTATCCCTAAAGATGTAGCATGGACTACCAAAAATACGAAGGTAACTTAAATTTGGTTTCTTGCCAAACCAAAGTTCATAAGGGGTATTGAGAGTTTTGGGTCTTAGATACACTCGGTTAACCAAGTAACATGCAGTAAAGACAACTTCACCCCCAAAATCATTGTGCTAGATCTTTGCTATGCAAAAGCACTCTAGCCATTTCTTGAATCACATGATTCTTCTTTTAGCTACCCCATTTTGTTGAGGAGTTATGGGTGCAGAAAATTCATGCTTTATGCCATTTTTATCACAAAAGTGTTTAACTTTTGAATCCTTGAATTCAGTACCACGGTCACTCCTAATCCGTTTGATCTTGCAATCTTGCTCGTTTTGAATTCTCTAGCATATAATAAAAATTTCATGAAAAGTGTCAGATTTTTCTCTAAGAAAAGCAATCCAAGTATATCTAGAAAAATCATCTACCATGACAAGTATATATCGTTTTCCACTAATACTTTCGGTTCTCATAGGACCCATGAGATCCATGTGAATTAATTGTAATGGTTTGGTGGTTACAATAATATTTGATGATTTATGTAGACTTCTTGTTTTTTTACCCTTTTGGCATGGTCCACAAATTCCATCAATGGTCTTACTTACCTTAGGCAGCCCACGAACTAACTCTTTGTTAGCGATCTTTGCAAGGTCTTTGAAGTTGACATGACCTAGTCTTTGGTGCCATAGGTGAGTAACATCAAGTTTAGACAAATTGCATTCAAGGTTAGGAGATGCATCAATCATATAACAGTTACTACTAGATCTCTTACCAATTATAACACATTTACCATCACCATTCATGATTTCACAGCGATCGAAAGTAAATTTCACTGAATGGTTGAAGTCACAAATTTGACTAATACTTAGAAGGTTAGCTTTCATACCTTCTACATAGAGTACATCTTCGATTTCTGGTATACCGGGTAACTTAATCGTAACTTTACCTTTGACATAGGCGGTGCTACCATCACTAAATGTTACAACTCCTCTATCTTTACTTTTGAAGTGACTAAAGCATAATTTGTCACCAGTCATGTGCCTACTACAACCACTATCAAGAATCCAATCAAGTGACTAAAGCATGAAGTGTCAGCATTTTTGAATATTTGAGAGAGAGTAGCAGTCATAGCCTTCATTTCCTCCTTTAATTCATCATTAGACTCACTAGTATTGGAGGATGAGTCGGAGTCGTCAAGTGTGACCTTCATTACTTTCTTGACTTTGGACAGAGCTTTGTTTGGACATTTATTAGCCATATGTCCAAAGCCATGACATTTGAAGCATTGAACTTCTGTGGAGTTCTTCTTCTCAAACTTTTTATTAAAGTTCTTGAATTTGTCATGTGGCCTTATTTTGGAAGATGAACCAAACCATGGTTTTTGAATCTTCTCTTTTTTGTTCTTCAAGAAGTCTTGAATTGTCTTGTGAGAAGAACCATTTCTTCATCACTTGAGAAGTCATTTCCTTCCTTGGAGCTTTTTGAGGCTGTAAAAGTAATGTTATTTGATTTCCTTAAAGATTTAAAACCAACCTCAAACGTCTTTAAATTCCCTGCAAGTTCTTCAGGGAGAATAACATCAATATCTTTACTCTCCTCAATAGCCGTAACTTTGGCTTGAAATCTCTCGAGAAGAGATCTCAAAACCTTACGAACTATTTTGGAGTTAAAAATAACTTCATCTAAAGCAAAAGAGTTATTGACAATGTCATTCAATTTAGCATAAAATTCATCAAAGGTTTCATTGTTATCCATTCTAATAGTTTCAAATTGGGTAGTTAACATTTGAAGTTTTGCTATTCTAACAATCCTAGTACCTTCATGGGTTACCATTAAAATGTCCCATGCCTCTTTTGCTACTTCACAATTAGATATGCGATGAAATTCGTCAGCCGTTACAGTAGCATCGATGGCATTTAGAGCTTAGCTATTTCTTATAGCAGCCTCAGTTTCATCGGTAGTCCATTGGTCTTCCGATTTAGGAACTTCTCTAGAGTTGTCTCTGGTACCAGTTATTATGGTAGGAGGAGAACCAAGCAACTTCTACAATTCTCCAAACTCTTTGGTCTAGGGACTTGAGGAAAACCCTCATTCTAGCTTCCAATAAGGATAGTTGCTACCATTGAATAATGGTGGTTTATTTACAGCACTACCCTCTCTTTGTGAATCTATTTAGTCACAATAGGGATCACACTCAGGTTATTAAACCCAACGAGTGAACCTGCAAACTGATTTACCACTCGATGGACACGAATTACGACTCCCTCTACGCGCCAACAGTTAAGGTGTACAAATCCTCCACAAATTCGAGCTCCATAATTTGCCTTTTAGTAGACCTTGATGCATCTCCAACTTGAACTCTGCAGCTCCCGCACCTTGAACCAATACTTGACTCCTCAGGTATTTCACCACGAGCTTGTCACTTCCAAGCTCAACTACCGAAAATCTACCGGCACACAATAATAGAGTTTTTGGTTTAAAATGGGAAGAATAGAACAAAGTTTTGACAAGTTTGGAAACTAAGGATATAGATTTGAAGTTCTCCAAACACTTGTTAAGGTATAGGGTGATTGGTTGATTGAACAATGAAGAGATCAACCCTATTTATAATGACATATCTAGCTCAAAATAAGGTATAAACAACTTATTTTGGGTTTAATGCTAGACAACATTATTGGGGATGAAAGAGCATTCCTTTGAGCCTCTCAATCCACTAGAAGTTATTTCCCATGCACACATGTTCTTCCCTAAAATATGAATGGAGAGAACAACTCATAAAGGTACTTTCTAGCTCAAGATGACAACCCAGATTCGCGGATCTGGGCGACGGTTACTGTGTAGCTTCTGTTGAAGAAAGCCAGCAAATGGTTTCGATACCATGAGGGGCAGTATCGATACCAAAACTCATCTGTTCCCAGGAGAGTTTTGGTATCGATACCACCTAGTATGGTATCGAAGCTAAAAGTTGTCTGTCAACAAAGGCAGTTTTGGTATCGATACCACAATGTTGGTTTCAAAACAGACGAGTTTTGGTTTCGATACCAACAGAGCGGTATCGAAACTAAAAGTGTCTTGAAGACACTTTTTAAGTGGTATCGAAAGCGCATGGTTGGTATCTAAACCATCAGGGCAGTTTTGATACCACTAATATGTTTTTTAGAAAATTTGTCTTTTAAGACTTTTTGAGCTCCGGAAAAACCTAACTTTGGTCAGATGTGGTACACCATCTGAGACTTGTTGGGTGCCCTTGTCTTTCGGGCGGTATGGGACATCAGGGAGACGGGTACATCCCAGGCGTGTTTTGGCTAAACTAGCAGCAATATACTACCCTTTGTTTGTATATGTATGTGCAAGGTTTCCTTTGATGTTTCCAATCAACTAAATATTATGCATTGCTTTATAAATGCTTCTGAACTGTTTATCGGATTAATCGCTGCATGTGATGGTATTAGGATGGTTGATCTACCTACTGAGTTTCTCACCCAATAATTCTCGTGTTTTTTTTTTACAGTTGACGTTTGAGGATCGAATTAGGATCTTTGGTGGTGCTGTGACGTGGTTACTTGGCGAGGGATTCCATATTTTGTGTTTGACGTAGGTTTGCCTCTCTTCAGTCATAGTAGATGCTTTACTAACTCTATTTTTACTTTGAGACTTATGTTTTTATGGCTCGGGTTATGAGCCTTATGTTACTTTCATTTTTATGTGAATACATTCTTTACTCTATCTTTTTCTCTTTAAATATATATTATGACAAAGAACAACAAATATAATTATATATTATATCACAGATATATCTATGTTAAGTGAAAGAATGAATGGCTTAGTTATTTGCAGTTGACATAGTGATGGAATAATTTTAGACAATGATCTCTTGACAGGTCTTTCCTTATCCCATGTTGTTGGGATTTCAGTTGGATAAAAAAGGGGTGGCAATTCTGTGCATACATTTAGATTTTCTTACATCTGTTGCAAGTTAAAAGCTATCAAGACTAGGAACAAAAAATATTTTGGTGAAGCTAAAAGCTTTAAGGAACTAAAAGTCACCAAGATATTAAAAGCCTTATTATTGTACTTCGATATTTTTGTTTACTTGAATGCTTTTAATTGGTTTACGTTATTTAATAGTTTTACATGTTTTGGCAGAATATGAAGCTAAATTCGTTCCTTCCATGTCTCTTGGCAGTGAACGATGCTGAGAGGGCGTCCTAGACGACCACCTTCACCACTGACGTCACCACCTCGTGCACCTACTCCCCTGCCACAACCCCAGCCACAGCCACAACCACAACCACATCCTGTTGAACCTAGGCTAGTTGGTGTCTTACAAATAATTAGCTTGTTGGTTACCGAAGTGGCTCAGCTGAGACAATTAGTAAGAGCGAATCAAGGAGCTCCGCAAAGGGTGGCACCCCCACCACCACCTCTCCAGCCTGCCCCACTTGTGACTGGGAACCCAGTGCCACATGATGATACGAATGAAGTTCTGAACAGTTTTAGGAATTGGATACCCTATCCTTATGATGGAACACTGGACCCAACAAAGGCTGAAAAGTGGTTAAAGGATATTGGGAAGATATTTGGTTTGATCCGATGCACCGACGAACAGAAAGTCAGTATGGCCTCGTTTATGTTAGAAGGTGATGCATGGGAGTGGTGGACGACCACTTCAGCAAGTATAAGCCCAATTTCTCTAGGATGAATTCCAGAGACTATTTCTGGATAGATATTTCTCTGAGGCTGTGAAAGATAGGAAGTATTACGAGTTTATGAAAAGTAGGGGAGCATGACAGTGGATCAATATGTGACAAGGTTCACGAACTCGTCTCGTTTTGCCCCTTCAGTCGTAGAGAAAGAGGCGGACAAGATAAGAAAATTCACTGATGGCCTAAATATGCAACTATGTGAGAAACTCCTGACAATTAATTTTTAGAATTTTAATGATATTGTTAAGAAGGCTCAAATGCTAGAGAAAGGGTGTGAAATGTTACTGAAGAGGAAAGAGATTACCATGTAGAGAGGGTCTGCTCAGTCTCGATAACAAAATCAGTTTCAAGGAGATAAGAGGCAAAGGGTGCAAGGCGAGTCATCCTAAGGACAGAAGACACAACCACAGGGTAACCAAAATCATAATAGACAACCTCAACGACTGCAACAACAACAACAACAACAACAACAGAGGGATAGTGAGAGGACTCAGTATTGGAATTCTGGTCAAAGAGGATATATGACGCGGAATTGCCCTAGGGGCAACCAACAGCAGTTGGGTAGAGTTACTGAGGAACGTATGTTCGCAGTTTCCCAGGAAGACGTACGGGCATCTGATGATGTAATTGAAGGTAGGATCTTGTTATACGATATTTAGGTACATGTGTTGATTGCTCTAGTTCTACTCTTTCGATCATTGCTACTAGGTTGGTAGACACCCTAAACTTGCCAGTTTCATTCACTGTTCAGTGCCACATAAAATTTGTAGAGAATGTGTAATTCAAATCGACGAAGTGGAGATGAAGGTAAACTTGACATTATTCAACATTGGAGATTTCGATATAATTTTGGGAATAGATTGGTTGTATGCACATCATGCACACATTGATTGTTATAAGAAGACTGTGACCTGTAAGATTCTGGGAAGACTGATTGTAAAGTTTAGGGGACAAAAGCACCGAATGCTCCAGGATGTCCTAGAATTTGATCTAATTAATAGGAAAGAAGTCAAAATGTTCGCTCAGTTTGGGGCAGAGACCCACGAGTTACCTGCACTTGAGACCATTCCTGTTGTCTCTGAGTTCGTGGATGTCTACCTTGAGGAAGTACCTGGACTACCACCTCAGAGAATGATAGAGTTTTCTATCGACTTTGCACCGAGTACTTCTCCTATCTCTATTGCACCTTACAGGATGGCTCCAATGGAGTTAAAAGAGCTGAAGGTCCAGCTTAAGGAGTTAGAGGATAAGGGTTTCATCAGGAAGAGTTCTTTATCTTAGGGAGCCCCAGTGTTGTTTGTAAAGAAGAAGGACGGTACGCTTCGGTTGTGTATCGACTACCGAAAGCTAAACCAAGTGACCATCAGGAATAAGTACCATCTCCCTAGGATCGATGATTTGTTTGATCAATTGAAGGGTGCCCAATACTTTTCAAAGATCGACCTTCGGTCTTGGTATCATCAGTTAAGAATCAAAGAGAGTGATATCCCTAAGAGAGTACTTGGTGATGCCTTTTGGGCTTACCAATGCCCCTGTAACATTTATGGATTTGATGAATGAGATATCCAGGGTGTTTTTGGATCAGTTTGTGGTTATTTTTATCGATGATATACTGATCTTTTTAAAAACTTAGAAGGAGCATGAGGAACATTTAAGGATTACACTATGAACACTTAGAGAACACCGTTTGTTTGCCAAATTTTCTAAGTGTGAGTTTTGGCCCAGAGAAGTGAAGTTCCTTAGACATCTTATATCACGTGAAGGTATTTCTGTGGACCCGTCCAAGGTTGAGGCAGTTATTAATTGGCCTAAACCAACTTCAGTAACTGAGATCCGAAGCTTCTTGGGATTGGCCAGTTACTACAGTAGATTTGTAGAGGGATTCTCGAAGATTGCCTCCCCATTAACTAAGCTAACACAGAAGGGAGTACCTTTTTAGTGGTCAATGGAATGTGAGAAAGAATTTCAAGAGTTGAAGAGAAGGTTGACTTCGGCACCAATACTTATAGTACCATCGCCCGGTGCCAAATACATAATCTTCACTGATGCATCACGTAAAGGTTTAGGTTATGCTCTAATGCAGCGTGATCGAGTTGTTTATAGATCAAAGCAGTTGAAGGTTCATGAACATAACGCATGACCTAGAGTTAGCTGCCATTGTTTTCGCCTTGAAGATTTGGTGCCACTGTCTTTATGGTGAAAAATTTGAATTATATTCAGATCATAAAAGCCTTAAGTACTTATTCTCACAGAAGAATCTGAATATGAGACAACGTAAATGGATGAAATTCCTTAAAGATTATGATTTTGAATTGCACTACCATCCAGGAAAAGCAAATGTAGTTGCTAATGCCTTAAGTAGGAAAAAAGAAATCATCCTAGCTCATATGATGGTAAAGGAATGGGGTATACTGGCGTCGGCAGCTGATTATGAACTCAATTACCTTGTTGAACCTCCAGACGAGTGGTGTGGGGTTTATGCCACTTATTAGCGAATGCATCCTTCCTTGTATCCCAACATCACTAGGGCACAAGGTAAGGATAAAGACTTTGAAGGATGCAGGAAGAAGGCTGAAAATCCTGAGATTGTAGATTGGAGACAATATGAGGATGGAAGTTTGAGATTTAGAGACAGGATTTGGGTTCCTTCCAATGACAAGTTGAAAAGGGTTATCCTTGATGAGGCACATAAAACTCCATATACAGTACACTTGGGTAGCACCAAGATGTATAGATATGCATAGAAATTTTTGATGGCCGGGAATGAAGAATGACATTGCCTTGTATGTGAGTAGATGCCTTACTTGCCAGCAAATCAAGGCAGAACATCGAAAACAAGCAGGAGAACTTCAGTCACTTAAGGTGCTTGAGTGGAAGTGGAAACATATAATTATGGATTTCATAACTGACTTACCGAGGAGTAGAGACAGGCATAATGATGTTTGGATGATTATTGATAGGCTGACAAAGTCTGCTCACTTCCTTCCAGTTTCCATAACTTATACCTTGGAGAATTTTAGTGGATTGTACATGAATGAGATTGTCAAATTGCATGGAGTGCCCCATATCCATAGTTTCAGACCGAGACCCTTGATTTACATCTAAGTTGTGGAGGAAATTACATGATGCTTTGGGTTCAAAGCTATACCTTAGTACTTCCAACCATCCACAAATAGATGGATAATCAGAGCGTATAATATAAATACTTGAGGACATGTTACGGGCTTTTGTGATGGATTTTGGGGGCAATTGGCAGAAACACTTGCATTTGGTTGAATTTGCTTATAATAATAGTTATCAGGCTAGTATTAGTATGGCTCCATTTGAGGCTTTATACGATAGACCATGTAGGTCTCCTATTTGTTGCTCGGATGTGGGTGAAAAAGTCGTGTTGGGCCCCGAGGTGATACAAGAAACCACAGAAAGAATGAAATTGATGAAAGAAAGAATGCTCAGGGCACAAAGTCGCCAAAAGAGCTATGTTGATACTCGTAGAAGACCTTTTACTTTCAATGTAGGTGATTACGTGTTCTTCAAAGTATCTCCTAGCAAGGGCGTTCAGCGGTTTGGACTTCGTGGGAAGTTGGCTCCAAGATACTAGGTCCTTTTGAGGTTTTGCAGCGCATTAGTCCGGTAGCATACAAGGTAGCTCTACCACCACACTAGGAGAGGGTTCATAATGTTTTTCATGTATCACAGTTGAGGAAGTATAAGCCCGATCCAGAACACGTCATTAATTAGCAGAACTTGGAGTTAAACGAGGATGCCTCCTATAGTGTTCACCCTATTCGGATTGAGGACCGTCAAGTAAAGGTTTTGAGAAACAAGGAAATTCCTTTTGTTCGTGTTCTTTGGAGACACAACAACATGGAAGAGTCTAAGTGGGAGAAGGAATCTGACATGAGGACCCAGTATCCAGATCTTTTCTCTGATTAAGGTACGTTTCTTAAATTTCGAGGACGAAATTTCTTCTTAGGGAGGGATGATGTGAGACCCCAAACCTTAAAAACATTAAAAAAATACAAATAATAATATTAAAAGTGGGGTTTTTAAATTAGTTTGGGCCACGGGTTGGCCTGACTTGCGGCCTAACCCGCGAGCCAGCTCGTGGTGGGTTTCTAACCCACCGTCCCTCTCCTCCAATCGGAGGCTTTTAGTTTAAAAAAAAAACAGAATAAGAAAAAGAGAAAAGAGAGAAAGAGAAGGGAGGAAACGTTAAAGACAGAGAGAGAGAGCTAGAGAGAGAACCGATAGAGAGAAGGAGATGAAGAAGAAGACGAAGGAGAAGGAGGAAGAGAAGAGAGATCGATAGGAGATCTAGTGGGTGGTTCGACCTCAACCTCCCCCTCCCTTTATTTTTCCTTCTTACTTCTTCTTTTAGGTAAATATTTTTAGCCCCAAAAACTCAAATTTTCTACTGATTTCATTGTGTAATAACTTGGGGTTTTGCTCCATTTACCTCCATGGTGTAGATCTTGTTGAACAAGGGCTCAATGGCGAAGAAGGTGATGATCTAGCATGATTTTTCAGATTAAGGTAAGATTTCTGCAACTTATTCTCTTACTTAAGTTATTTTGGGTGATGTAAAGTTAGGGTTCTTGAGGCAAACCAAAAATTTGTAGATCTTAGGTGATTCCTTTGTTTAAGTTAACTTCTTTTTCGCCAGGTTTCATTCGATTTGTTGTGGATTGGATGATGGAAAAACCAGTTTGATAGTTTTAACCCCCAAATCCGAATTTTGTTGGAGGTGAACATCTTTTGAGTTAAATCTTTTGTTGATAAAGGAGTTTTGGAGAGAGATTCATCTAATTTTGTGGTAAGTTCTTATTTCTTAACTATGGTTTTTTTTATTTCTTGTTGGAATAAATGAATATTTGATGTTTAGATCTTAAAGCTTACTTTGTTATGGAGTAGGTTTTTTATGATTGGTAAAAGTTAGTTGTAACTCCATTTGGATTACAAGCTATTAATGGGCTTTTGGATTGATTTCTTTTAGTTCATACAAAAAAAATGGAGCTTGCATAATTTTGGTGGAAGATGATTCTAAGACTTAGATGAACTTTTTGTGGGCTGTTTTGGGAATGCTAATGAATGAACAAAGGTGGAACTTACCTTGATTGGAATTGATGGATGATGAAGGAATATAAAGGAAACTTACATAATAGTTGTTGATGATGAGTCCTAAGTTTATGAAGGGTTTTACGGACTGAGTTACTTATTTTTGGAATGTTTTGAGGATTTTAAGTTATATTGGAGAGATGTATAAAGTTCACTTTATTTGGGACTTTAGGTGATAGTCTTGACTTATCTTTTGGCGAAAATGATGATTATAAATTCTTGGTCTAGGTGTAACACTGGTACTACTAAAAGGTCTAGAGTAGTACTCTAAATTGTTGATGGTTCTTACTTTACTAATCTTCATTACCTCTCCTCTATTTATGTGATTTTTAATTCTAAGTACTAGAACCTTGCACTGTCTCTTTTGTTCATTTTTCTCCAGCTGGTGAGCTGGGTGTTGCTGACTTTCGGGTTGATGAGGATTAGTTTTCGTATCGCTAGAGGTAGGTGGTCAATTCATCTTAATAGCACCTAACTATTTTGAATGCATGTTTTGAACTAATATGTATGTATTTATGTATGCGAGGCATGGCATGTGAGTTTAGACAACAAACTTATGTTACGAAGAAAACATTAAGAATTGTTATTTGTTTTAAATTAGGAGATGATGCATGTTTGTTCAAAATCATGTTTTATGAGAATTTCTCAAGATTGTGAACTATTGTGGTTGGATCTTACTTTCATGATTTTGAGGTAATGTGATGTTTATGCTTGGGAATCATATTTTATGTAGATGAGATATGTGATTGATATAGACTATCTTCGAAAAAGATAAGAACCATGTTTGTCGAGCGTTTTCTCGACGTGGAACTAATTTTAAATATATAACCAAAGTGAATTTCTTTTCGTGATCACCTAAAGGCAGTAGTGGCATCTCACTACCGGGCTTGGAAGGGTTCACGACGACACGAAGAACTATATATGCCTTAGGTGGATTAATACCGGTGTTACTTCCGCTCAAAGTAGGAACTGTGTATGCCTTAGGATGAGTGATCTGTGTGTTGGCTTGCCATAGGTCTGCAAATAGTGTTAGGGTATCTGTGTGTTGGCTGGTCATGGGTCCGCAGATCTGGGTGTGTGTTGGCCTGCCATCCACAGATAGTGTTCGGCTATCTGTGTGTTGGCTGGTCATGGGTCCCCACTCTTAGAATGAATAATCTGTGTGTTGGCCTGCCATGGGTCCATAGATAGTGTTAGGCTATCTATGTGTTGGCTGGTCATGGGTCCGCAGATCCGGGTGTGTGCTAGCCTGCCATAGGTCCGCAGATACTGCCCAGCTATCTGTGTGTTGGTTGGTCATGGATCTGCACCCTTAGGACTAGTTATATATGTTGTGTGTAAGTGTTTTTAGAAGAGATGGATTTTGAAAAGGGAATTTTCTAAAGGAGTTTGTGTCATACTTATTCAGATGTGGTACACCATCTGAAACCTTACTGGGTGTCCTTGTCTTTCGGGCGGTATGGGACGTCAGGGAGATAGGTACATCCCGGTCGTGTTTCTTGGCTAAACTAGTAGCAATACACTACCCTTTGTTTGTATATGTATGTGCAAGATTTCCATTGATATTTTCAATCAACAAAATGTTATGCATTGCTTTATAAATGCTTCTGAACTGTTTATCGGATTAATCGCTGCATGTGATGGTGTTAGGATGGTTGATCTACCTACTGAGTTTCTCACCCAATAATTCTCGTAGATTTTTTTACAGTTGACGTTTGAGGATCGAATTAGGATCCTTGGTGGTGTTGTGACGTGGTTTACGTGGCGATGGATCCCATATTTTGTGTTTGACGTAGGTTTCCCTCTCTTCAGTCACAGTGGATGCTTTACTAACTCTATTTTTACTTTGAGACTTATGTTTTTATGGCTCGGGTTGTGAGCCTTATGTTACTTTCGTTTTTATGTGAATACGTCCTTTACTTTATCTTTTTCTCTCTCTCTATATGTATAACGGGAACAACAAATATAATTATATATCATATCACAGATATATCTATGTTAAGTGAAAGAATGAATGGCTTAGTTATTTGCAGGTGACATAGTGATGGAATAATTTTAGTCAATGATCTCTTGACAGGTCTCTCCTGGTCCCATGTTGTTGGGATTTCAGTTGAAAAAATAAGGGGTGGCAATTCTTTGCATACTCTTAGATTTTCTTACTTCCGCTGTGTCTATTATTGTATGCACTGTGTTTACTAGGTGTGCTTAGGTCCAGTTTACAGATGATACTCTGCCGGATTTGAGTTTCCTTGTAAAGTGATGGTAATGTCCCGTGTTTTGGGGTACGGGGTGTTACATCATTTGTCGTGATCATTCATATATCTACGGGGGAGCGGGTGCAGGGCCTTATATAGCTCTATCGACGGAGGAAGCAGAGAGTAAGCCGGCTCTCTCTACTCTAACATTGGTAAAGGACCAACAATGCACTAATATCATCCTAGAAGGGGACAACAAGTAGGTGATTGACTACATAGCTAGCGAATTAAAGGAGTGCTTCAATTCATGGGCGGAGCCAGGATTTTATACTGCAGGGGGCTGATGTTACGGCTTATTTGCAATCACCCGTGTAATTCACGTCTAATAAATTAATTTTACATTTTTTTTATAATCCCTATCAAGTCTCACAATTTTTCAATATGCACTTATAGTTTGTTTGGACAAGGGACTTTAGGGAGGGATTTGGTGGGGACCAGGAATTTTGAGAAAAAATATAACATAATTTTTCCACCAAATCCCTAGTCCCCACAAAATCCCTACCCCAAATCCCTTGTCCAAACAAACTATTATATTATATGAGTTTATTATAGTATTCACATTTTATTTTCTAACCCCATTTAGAATTGGTAGAACATCAACAATGAAAAGACGGACTTATTTTTACCGTTAGAATTGGACTAACTTTTAGTGGGGTTAGTTTTAAAAATAGGTTAATTTTTCATGAACGTTATTTCTATGATGAGGACTTCATCACAAAAAAATCAACCTATAAAATCTCTATCCTCACCAAGGGATTGGTTGAAATTCAATGATGAAATTATTTTTAAGGTTAATTTCAAATAATTTTTATGTGATTAGAAGTTTTAGAATGGATTAGTTTTTTTGACGATGATATCAATGGTGAAGAGAACATCTTCACAAAACGATCAGCCCATTCTAAATCTCTAATCACATCAAGAATTAGTTGAAAATCAATAAAAAAAAGATATTATTTTTACGGTTAATTTTGAACAGTTTTTTATGTGGTTAGAGGTTTTAGAATGAGTTAATTTTATGTGATGATGATATCCATAATGAGGAGAACATTTTAAAAAAAATATCGGCCCGTTCTAAATCTCTAATCCCATCAAGAATCGGTTAAAAATCAAAGGGATTGTTTGTACTGATTAACTTTTGATGCTAATTTAGTTTAAGTAGAATTCAAACTGTTTAAAATAGAGAGTATCTGGGGTTATAGGTCGGTTAGTTTTTAATTTCGGTGGGTCAGGTGATATCATGAAGAGAGAAGTAAACATTGGGAATATTTGAAGTTTAAACGGTACATCGTAGATGATGTGCCTAATCGTAGCAAATATTTACACCAATTAATCATTGCATTTTGCCATCCTTAGAATTTGTCCATTAAAAATATTGGATTTGATTTAATGCAATTTGATGTAATTTATCTATCTTGCAACACATTATTTATTGGCTGAAATCAAGTACTAGTACATAGATAATAGATTTTTTCTAAATCTTACCCCTGGCTAGAGCCAGGGGAAGCCAACTAATGGCTCCGTCCCTGCTTCAATTGGAGGTGCAAACCGATCCTGGACAGAGTAAAAGACATGGCCGGAAACTTCAGGGACTTCAAATGCCAACATGTTCACAGGAATGGGAACAGTCAGGGATGCTCTAGCAAAATTTGGCCGATCAGTAGAAAAGGACACTTTCTGGAATGACTGCATTCCTTTGTTTCTACCTGATGTACTAAAATATGACATTGTATGCTTGATTGGCTCCCAGCCATCTAATAGTTAATTAAATAATCCTTTGCCAAAAAAAAAAAATCATAATCATTTCAATATAATGGTGCTGTTAGGGGGTGGGTTTTCTACTCTGCATTGGACCTATCATGTTAAAATTTCTAACCCTAGCAAACGAAATAAAACAAAGAAAGAAGAAATCACACACAATATTTTCAAGGAAAAACCAAAAATAAAAAAAACTCTCAAATCGCACAAATCCACTATAATTAGAGAATTTCGTAGTACAACTCTTAGCACTTGATATAAAACATAAAACTAACTGTCCTGAAGTGTTTATACAAACCTCTACAAGTTGAAGTCAAAATAGAATTAGAAATCCTAATTCTACTAGAAACAAGAAACCCTTTAAACCAAAAGTTGTTGGAAAATATGGGTTCAGTTTCTTGAAAAATGGATCACACAAAATGAAAATAAATAAAACAAGAAAACTTATCTGAAAGTGATCGAGGCTTGTGTTAAACACAATGTCCTTAAGACAAATTCGTCCCCGCAACGGTGCCAACGGTTCAATAGACGTCTGTCTCCCAGGATACAACGATCGCGTCGTACAGAAGTAGCACTTCAAATCTGTACGCCCTAGCGAACTGACGATTACTGTGCTCTCACACACTATTCAAAAAAACTCAAAAAGACTCTAAAAACTCTTGTGCAAAAATTATGATCAAAATGAAGAAGTGGATTTATATAGAGTCTAAGGTGACTCTCCATAAACCAAAAAGTGTCTGATCAAAGAGACACATGTCTCTTGGCCCATAAAAGGTACCTCTAAGAGACACAACTCAAGAAATAAAACTTAAAATAATTTTTCACTCAAAAGAATTATTAAATAAATTAAATAATTCCAACAATCTCCCACATGAGTGAAAAAGACAGACTAAACGGACAGACATATGAGAGCACAACAGGAAATGCCATGCATCGGTAAAGGTAGCTTTTGGCTTTGAACCTCTCCTAGTGATAACCTATCGGATTTACTTGTTTAATCAGTGAACGTAACATCTTGAACTGTCAACCGTTGATGTAAACCAAGACAATAAATTACACACACAATATCTCCTTGTAATCGTCGAAGTTCTACGGTTGTGTTCATTTTGGCCCTGAACAATTCCCGGTATTCATGAAGCGCTTTAGAGAACTCAGCCTTTTTAAAGTTCTCAAAGAAGCGGCCCACTTTACACTTCATATACGTGATTGCCTATTTAAATTTAAGAGTATCCTGCAATACTCTACTTAGTATCTCCAAGAACTAGGAATCATTAAAAGTAAATAGCTTATCCTTTTTCCACGCTGCAGGCATCACTGTATCATCTTAGGAATGAGTAGAAGCATATCTCTATTCATGCTCCTCAGTGCTACGGTTGAATCACTCTTAATTTCTGTTGTCCATTTGAACCTAGATCTTGGGATCTCCAGTCAACTAGGTTGGGTTTCCCTTAAGGTGATTCGTAGATTAAGGCTTTACTTAAGCCCATTCCCCTCGATGATCTGTACATTTGTTCTCTGGACAGACCTTTAAAAATTAGATCCGCTAGGTTGTCCTTTGTTTTGAGAACAAATGTTTAACGGTATTGTGTCTTCGACCTGTGTGTCGAGACTTACCATTAGAAAAAACACTTGGCATTTTAACAATTGCAGATAAGCACTACTTTTTAACTTTCTTATTCTCTGCGATAAGAATTTTAGCATCCCCACATTTTCACAATTAGTAGGACAATGTTTGACTCATAAGGTGTCTTCCCTTGTGTTTTTAATTTGCAATCGTTAATTTTGTTGCAAAGTTTCTGACCCCCACATGATGTTGGGTAAAACTTATTCTACAAAGGGCTGCTCCACTTCATTTTTATAGTGCTTAAACATGTCTCAAATGACTATCGATTGCTTGAGTATTATGTAACGCCTCATCACTAGATATTAGGTCAGCCAGTACATTACAACTTTATTATTTCATAGTCTTTAACATGTCTGCTTCGGATTTCGATCCTTATAGGACTGACTCCATTTCCAAGTGATTCTTTAATTAGAATCTCATAAGAATTGTATATGCTCAATTAAAATTAAGATTCTCTCACAATTCAATCACTTAGATTTTTTTTTTCTTTCTCCACAACAAAATATTAGGCGAGAACTGATATAATATCAGCCACTAACTCCCCAATTAATGCGAGAATATACAATGGGACATGATAGTCTACGTCTGTCCCCTACATTTCATGACTAATTAAATTGTCATGACTAATTAAATTGACATGACAGTCACGTTCCATATGTGTCAATTAAATTTGAAGGAGAATAACTCAAAATTTAAACCACATTTCCCAAAATATATTTAATAAATTTGGATGTAGTACTCATCCCTTCAAGCCTTACATTATCTGATCAAAAGGCTTCATTGTTTGTACCCACTAAGGAATTAGGTACCCAATGTCTTAAGATTGTTGGAAAATATGGGTTCAGTTTCTTCAAAAATGGATCACACAAAATGAAAATAAATAAAACAAGAAAACTTATCTGAAAGTGATCGAGGCTTGTGTTAAACACAATGTCCTTAAGACAAATTCGTCCCCGCAACGGTGCCAACGGTTCAATAGACGTCTGTCTCCCAGGATACAACGATCGCGTCGTACAGAAGTAGCACTCCAATCTGTACGCCCTAGCGAACTGACGATTACTGTGCTCTCACACACTATTCAAAAACACTCACAAAGACTCTAAAAACTCTTGTGCAAAATTTATGATCAAAATGAAGGAGTGGATTTATATAGAGTCTAAGGTGACTCTCCATAAACCAAAAAGTGTCTGTCAAGAGACACATGTCTCTTGGCCCATAAAAGGTTCCTCCAAGAGACACAACTGAAGAAATAAAACTTAAAATAATTTTTCACTCAAAAGAATTATTAAATAAATTAAATAATTCCAAAAAAAATTTCCAAACATCACTGGGACCCACGTACGTACTACGTTCGCGAACACGAATCAAAAAAAAAACAGCAGAACTGGAAACTGGTCGCGGGATCCACCGGCGACCTAGGGTGGCCAATGGCCTGGTCTGGCCGGCGGCCCTGCTCCGGCCCAAATTCATTAGAGCTATCTCTTCTCTCCTGCCATGACGTGCATCCCCTAATCGTTTTTAGTACCTAAATCCATATTCAGCCTTCCTTTTGATGATCTTTCAACTTCCTGATAACAGACTACTCCCTCTTACTTCCACCCTACCTATCATCAACTATTTTTTTTTTTTT
>MVGT01002534.1:14247-28422 GCA_002174775.1 Macleaya cordata | reverse complement strand
GTCGTTTCAAAACCGACCTAAATTGGATTATCTAGGCCAGATCCAATTTACTTTGGGTTGGATGGTTTTCCATCCAATCCAAAACGATTTCAGTTTGGATAGGTTTTTAACATCAATCCGACGAAGTAGATTTGGATTCGATTGGATGCTCAGTTTTGGTTTTGACTTGTCTTACCAAAAAATTTCAACCGGATTCCACAAAAACTATTAGTTTGTCTACAAATCTACAAAGTCATTGGTTCATGCGAATTTGCTGAATATTGTAAATAGAAATGCATGTTTTGATGAGCATATGAAAGGCTTCAATCAAAATTATTGGAGGAAAATGTCATATGATTGAATCAGCGCACAATACTAATCCTTCATGCTTTTAGTTCACCAGTCTCTGGTGATGAACAGAAGAAGCTCGCTCAAAGTGTGTTGCAGAGTTTCTTCCAGACACTTGGACCCTGAATGGATCTTAACCAAACTTCATATTGAAGCCAACCAGTGACAGTGAGATGTCTATATTGCTAAAAACATGAACGCAACAATTCATGGAGATGACATGAGTAACAAATAGACCAAAAGTATTTTTACAAATCAAAGATGCAATTACTAAGTATGAGTTAAATCATTCCAATAGAATAGTAGTTGCAGCATTATACAAAGGATGATAATAACACCCATTCCAGTTGAAAAAATAAATCAAATGTGCCAACTGCAGAAGCAAATGCACATCTCTCATATCCTGGTGCACCATCATGTAATTCTTTAGCCTTCTAACAAAGTTGTTACAAGTTGATACAATGTTTTCTTGGTCTACCTTCGTGACGGTCTACTTGAGATCCGAATTCATTAAATTGTTCTAAAGAATGTCCAGGCTAGATAACAGAGGCACAAGAAACCTCTCCAAAGGATTTCTTAATATACCAATAAACCAAGACTACCTGGCAAAAGAATTCCACAAAAAAAGGACAGAGATGATCATTCAGATTTGCTATTGATGCTATAAATATTCCCAATGACTCCTACGATGCCAACTGATATTGCCAATAATAACATCAACCACGATAAAAGCTTCTCCCTGCAGCTCAAATTCTCTCCTTGCTGATTTAACCTTAATGCAATAAGAGATGGGAATATGAAACCTAATGAGACCGCAGTTGTCGCTCCTGTAAATTTGAAAGCTACCCAAATGTTGGGAATCATAGTAGATCCTAGATAGATAAGACCCAAGAGCACTGCCGTTAAGGCCAATGACCTCTTCCTGTTCTTTAACAGCCGCCCTGATTCCTTGAACACCAAGGCACCGACAGTTTGCCTTAAAGAGAAATGGATAACAGGGAACACGAGGATCAGATGAAAAATGTAACCCACCCTGACAATGTAGTTTAGGATTGAACTGAAACGAACCCCAAGGTCCTTATCAAAGTTGGTCAGGACGTCCGATTCTGTATCATTACCAAAAAGAAGATACCCAGATACGGCGGTTGAGGCATAAACCACGACGCAAAGAACAGTTGTGATTCTTCCCACCTGATTCATTTTCTGAGGATATCGACCTTCGAGCTCATTATAAATAGGCTGAACATTAAAATGGCAGACATAAGCATTCGTCATGATCGGGATCACCACAAGCAGATCCAAAATTGCCTTCTTAGATCCAAAATCTGGTCCCATTCTCGGAGTCTCAATCCGCCCTTCGACAAACTTAATGAAAGCAATCACACAACAAACTACAACAAAAACAATTGCAAGAGCAACAGAAGCAGCTGAAGTAAGGCTCAACGAATCGATTTTCTCTAAAACACAGAGGGGTGCTAGAAAAACCACCACAATGAACAATATAACCAGCTTCCTGTGATCCCAAAATCCGTGTCCGAGCCATTGGTCGAAAACTCCCTCATGATGCAAAGAACCAGACATGACATCTCCCATGATAATCAAATAAACAACCAAAACGCCCGCATTGTTGATAATTATACAGAGCTCAGACAGAATTCTCGCGGATCGACCCAAAGCAGATTGAACAACTTCACCATAAGAAGAGGCTTTGCAAAGAACCGAAAATCGGACAAGCAATTCAATGCTGATCTCAGACAGAATTCCCATCAGGACTATCAAGACAAGTCCTAAAAATACACCGAGGACTTTCATGGTGGCTGGTAGGGCCATAATTCCAGCACCAATGATCGATGTTGCGAGGTTAAACACGGCACCGAAGATCCCTGAGCCATTCTTAACATCATTGCCACCAACGATAAGAGGAAAATCATCATCATCGTCGTCATCGTTGGCGAGATCGCCGTTCTGGATCTCTTCATCTCTTAATTCACCAAGAGGTTGCAATTTTACAGAGGATTTAGGGTCTTTGGATCCAAGGTGATCGTCAGAAAATGTATCATTATTATTGTGTAATTGTAATTCTACCAATGCGTTTCTTGGAATCGCAGAGTAATTACTATCCATTTTTTATCTACAGATTAAAAAAAAAACAAAAACAAATAACAGGACGAAATTTTTGCCGCAGAAAATCAAAAAGAAAAACGGAGTTTTTGTTCTAGTTTTTGTCCAGATCTGAGAAGATGATATGATATGATAGAAAGAGATAGAACTTACAGAGATTTTATTGATGAGGTAAGTCTGTTTAGAGAGAGGAGAAGAGATTGAATCTGCAGAAGAGAAGGAGAGACCTTAATCCACCACCTCAGATTTTATTAGGGTTTTACTGGATCTCTCAGCTGCTGTCCATTGCCCAACGAGGACAGAGATGTTATGTTAGAACCGGGCTCTATATATAGAGCCTGGTGTCACGGGCGGAACGGTCGACCGACAACATATGCGGTCACGCAGCAGAAATTCATATTACCATCTACCCGTGCGGCACTACAGACTCCCTCCTAGTCCATAGTCAGCCTCACAAACCATCTCGGTTCTGCTCTAGACCTTCAGGTCATCTTGCACCAATATGCACAGCGGAATAACCAACATGAACCACACTCATATTCCTGCCTACGAGTCACTTCATTGTGTCCTATGACACTCGTCCAACAGGTAGGATTACTGTCTCCACAGTACCGAGAAGGTAACCGTGAATAGCTATCCACCTGGCCAAGCCGACATTACTCGGACTTCCCATACAGTCATAAGCTTCATCTGTCAAGAAGCATAGAAGCATAACCAAGCATACGCATATGCGAGGTCCATCCTGGCTATAAGGTTTCCGTATAGCAACATGAGAACGCTAGCCTGCAACTTACTAGCATCCAATGATCCAGGCATACCTCGCCCCTTACTATGCCACACCGTGCTACACCACCCCGGATAGCCCAACACGAAGTATGCCAAGCATATCCATAAGTACACCAAGACATAGTCTCGGATAGCTTTATCCTTCCAAAGAAGCTTCAGGCCAAGCATACTGTCGACACGATGTCTAGCACGCATAGGAACCTAAGGCATTCATGGAATGCCGCTGTACCACCTCTTGCGTGTACAGTCCTAAGCCGTCTCCTACGACAAAGGAGACCAATGCATAGCCCTCTAGCTAAGCATGGTCGGGACCCCTCCCTATAGCAGATAAATTTACCTTTTCGCCACCGCCAAAAGGAAACATCAAATCATGAGACCAATCATACTCTTTTCAGCCCAGAAAATGAATATACACTTCGCAGCTTCTCAAGCCTTGAAGCTTCGCCAAGCCCTCCTGCTCGCTCCCGAACATTCACAACATAGCACCTCCGTGCTATGAAGCTTCACTTCGCCCTCCGGCTCATCCTGCATATTCACACGTATACACCTCCGTGCCACGCATATTCATCTAGCCCACTGGCTAAGTCACGGTCCACGCATAGTCAGAGAAACTGACCGTGACATTCTCCCCCACTCGCTCGGTTTAATGCCCTCATCGACCAAACTCATGGTACACCTCCAGACTTCGTACCAATGCTCCGGCCTCTACTCAAGTACTCTCTCTGACTTGATGCCTTGTGTTGTATGCTGCCCCTTTCGGCCTCAGTTACATTCGGATCAACTAACACTTCGCCCAATACCCTAGCTGAACTCAGCTCCAGCAACAATGTACTCTTATCTGCTCAACGACACCATCGTGTCTCAAACGGCTACAAATAGCCTCATACTCTCTCGCAAGATAGGACCCGCAGGTCATTCCCAAAGCATCATCTGTGGCTCACTAGCCAAATACATCCACTGATGTTCAATCCTCAGCATCTGAGCTTTTCTTCCACTGATTCAGCTCACTCATGTGCACTTAGTCTTCCAACAAAGCTACACCAATGTGCACTCGGTCCTCCCACCAATCTATAGTTCTATGTGTACTTGATCCCCCCATCAAGCTACACCTCACTATGTATCATCTGATGCTAAGCGGTCCAATGACTCTTCGTTGCCGCACATGTGCCATCTTTGATACTTACTCAACTACAGGCTTCCCTATTTTGGTTAACTTGACCATCTTGAGTCTTCCAAACTCTGCATGATACTGGCATTGCTTGCATGCATACCAGCTCCATCATTATGCTCACCTTGAGCTACAAAACTCGAGTGTTTCCCACTCAAGCATCACCATAGCTTCCACAAGCTCTATGCAACTCTAGCTCCTCACCACCACTGGCTTTGCCCTGAATTAGCATCTTGATCACAATGTAGTGCTCACCTAAACTACAAAGGATCTTGCCATGTGCATCGCAGTGCAAGCACCGCAACACAACTTATGCGCTCCCCTCCCAGGAAAGCTCCACCATATGCACCTCTGTGCACACACTGACCAATTAACCCACTTGATGGTCGTCTCATTCAGAACCTTGCTGTGTTCCAGTACCTCGGTCTGCACCTTCACCGCGAACATTATCCAATATGGTTCCCCTGAACCTGCATATGTGCATCCCCTCTGGACTGCACTCCATTATGCACACAACTAGCCTCTGCCAAGCTTAAGCTTCAAGTGTACTCCAATACCTGAGCAACCATGCCTTCACCCCGAGTACTAATCATTCTGAGCTCGCGCGACTGTTCCCCTGAATATCACCTACCATTGCGCCACTGCGCCAATACTGCACCCTCCTGTGCATATACCTCCCACTGAAGGTTCACTGTTGCACCCATGTGCTCGTCCCTCCTCTGAAGGATCATTACGCGCCACTGCACCACTACTGCACTTCATTGTGCATATACCTTCCACTGAAGGTTCCACTCTGCACCTCTGTGCTAGCCTTCCTCTGAAGGACAACTTAAGCGCCACTGCGCCTCAATGCACCTCATTGTGCTGTTCCATAAAGGATTGTGTTGTCTTCGATGCCACTACCCTTGAGCATGGCAGTCTCCACGGAGAACTACTTGGTACCACACCCTTGACACCCTGTCAACATACTCTTGGGTCTGCCCCCTTTATTTGGAGCCATCAAGACACGTACTGAACATGAAAGATTTAGATTTTTAGGTTGTGCTCCTCTGAACACTGTCTCCTGCAAATACTGCTCTTGAGCATGCACCCCTTCACAGTAACTGCTATTCATCTCATCCAGACTCAACGTATTCCAAATACACTGCAGCTCGGATATGGTCTTTGCAATGGTTTTATATAGCTCATAGTGTCGCACTGAGTGAGCTACATGATATACACCACCGTGATCTGAACTCTTTCAGAATTTACGCTCCAATGCACTGTAAGCTTAGATGTGATCTCTACCTATAGATCGTGTAGTACGTATCGAAATTCAACTAAGCTTCAGCCAACACGGTTTACCCACACATAAAGCTCTACGCGAATCTGACCTTCTCAAAATCCACGTTACAAATGCACCATAGACCTTGATACTATCTCCGTCCATAGTATATGTAGTCAGCGACCTTGGGCCAACTGAACTACTCCCCAAAGCATACATGCTCCTGAATATTCACCCAAACTCAGAGGCACCTACATCCAGTAATACTCTTGTAACTGGCACCACTGATCTAGCATCAACTGCCCCAAATATTGAGGAACATCCCCTACTCCAACACCACTGTGTCTTCCACATAAAGGAATGAACCCATCCAAGCATACTCAGCTGATACTACCTTCAATCGAGCATCAAAGATTAATATGCAACACTAAACTGCACCATCACCACACTCTGACGCAAGCTTTATCGGATCAGAGATCTCGAATATACCAATCCAACACTAACATCATGCCTGAATATCCCACATATTCAAAATGGCTTCTGCTTGTCTTTAAGGCATCTATGTACACGGCTCTGCACCCAACACCATTGATCAGAGAACTAATATAGCTACACCAAGTATCACCATACGCCAAGCTTTGTCCATCTTATGTCTCGGACTAGAAGCTACCTTTATATATACAACGGAAGCAAAGCTCTGTCCTACCCTTGGACCAGAGAATGTATATTCACCAACATTCCAGCTCTAAGTCCTCTGTTCTCTTTGGCTCATCGAATATGCATCTCTAGCATAAGCCAACTTCGTGGAATCAGAGGTTGTATATTTAACAACGAGCAACTTCTGCTCTGATACCAATTGTCACGGGCGGATCGGTCGACCGACAACATATGCAGTCACGCAGCGGAAATTCATATTACTGTCTACCCATGCGGCACTACAGACTCCCTTCTAATCCATAGTCAGCCTCACAAACCATCTCAGTTCTGCTCTAGACCTTCAGGTCATCTTGCACCAATATGCACAGCGGAATAACTAACACGAGCCACACTCATATGCCGGCCTACGAGTTACTTCACCGTGTCCTATGACACTCATCCAACAGGTAGGATTCACTGTCTCCACAGTACTGGGAAGGTAACCGTGAATAGCCGTCTACCTGGCCAAGCCGGCATTACTCGGACTACCCATACAGTCATAAGCTTCACTTGTCAAGAAGCATCGAGGCTACAACCAAGCATACGCATATACCAAGCTTCACCTGTCAAGAAGCATCAAGGTACTCTCTAACTATTGGTACGAAGTCTGGAGGTGTACCATGAGTTTGGTCGATGAGGGCATTCGACCGAGCGAGTGGGGGAGAATGTCACGGTCAGTTTCTCTGACTATGCGTGGACCGTGACTTAGCTGGTGGGCTAGATGAATATGCGTGGCACGAAGGTGTATACACATGAATATGCAGGATGAGCCGGAGGGCGAAGTGAAGCTTTATGGCACGGATGTGCTATGTTGTGAATATTCGGAAGCGAGCCGGAGGGCTTGGCGAAGCTTCAAGGCTTGGAGAAGCTGCGAAGTGTATATTCATTTCATGAGCCGAAAAAGAATATGATTGGTCTCATTATTTAATGTTTCCTTTTGGAGGTGGCGAAAAGGTAAATTTATCTTCTTTAGGGAGGGGTCCCGACCTCCCTGCTGCATATTCATATGCAGCTTAAGTGGGAACTCCACTGTGCAACCTGTGGGCCAGACCATGCTTAGCTAGAGGGCTATGCATTGGTCTCCTTTGTCGTAGGAGACAGCTTAGGACTGTACATGCAGGAGGTGGTACAGCGGCATTCCTAGAATGCCTTAGGTTCCTATGCGTGCTAGACATCGTGTCGACAGTACGCTTGGCCTGAAGCTTCTTTGGAAGGATAAAGCTATCCGAGACTATGTCTTGGTGTGCTTATAGATATGTTTGGCATACTTCGTGTTGGGCTATCCGAGGTGGCGTAGCACGGTGTGGCATAGTAAGGGGTGAGCTATGCCTAGATCATTGGATGCTAGTAAGTTGCAAGCTAGCGTTCTCATGTTGCTATACGGGAACCTTATAGCCAGGATGGACCTCGCATATGCGTATGCTTGGTTATGCTTCTATGCTTCTTGATAGGTGAAGCTTAGGACTATATGTGAAGTCTGAGTAATGTCGACTTGGCTAGGTGGACGGCTATTCACGGTTACCTTCTCGGTACTGTGGAGACAGTGAATCCTACCTGTTGGACGAGTGTCATAGGACACGATGAAGTGACTCGTAGGTCGGCATATGAGTGTGGTTCATGTTGGTTATTCTGCTGTGCATATTGGTGCAAGATGACCTGAAGGTCTAAAGCAGAACCGAGATGGTTTGTGAGGCTGATTATGGACTAGGAGGGAGTCTGTAGTGCCGCACAGGTAGACGGTAATATGAATTTTTGCTGCGTGACCGCATATGTTGTCGGTCGACCGTTCTACCCGTGACACTGGGCCCTAAAACTCAAAGAAGGGCTTCCAATTATAGTGCCCAACACTATTCATTTTTTTGGAATTCCAATTGTAACCTTGTGTCATATATTGAATCAATTATTTTGACAATCATATCTAAAAAATATTTACATCTTTGCCACAAACTTTAACAAAAGTTTATTTTTTCATGTTTTTGACATTTTGATTATATATCCCTCCAATTGACAATTGTTTAATAATTTAAAATTCAATTTTTTTTTCACTTCATTTCTGTCTTCTTATTTTTCTTTTTTCACTACTCACTCAAATCTAATATTCTCCTGTACTTGTAGAGTCCCTTCATCTCTTCTTTTTCTTGATTACTTTGATAATATTTTCTGAGATGAGTTGTAGAATCAGTTCATCCATTTTTTTTTGACTACTCATTCAAATTAATCATAATATTCTCTGGTGAATTGTAGAATCACTCCATCTCTTTTGTTATAATATTCTCTCATGAATTGTAGAATCACTTCATCTCTTTCTCTTTTTTTGACTACTCATTCAAATCAGTTGATAATATTCTCTGTGTTGTTGGGTCATTTCATTTCAATTTCTTTCTTTTTTTTTGGACCACTTTTGGCTATAAATAGTTGGTTCATATAACTCTTCAATCACAACAATTATCAAAAAATATGTCTCGTTCCAAGTAATTTTCACATTAAGAAGACATAATAATTTGTGAGGCTTATCTTGACATTTCTCAAGACCCCATAGCTGGTAAAAATCAAACAAAGGATAAATTATGGGAGTATGTGTGAGACCCCGTAAAAATTGACACCGTGACTCAGCCAAATGAGTCAGCGAGTATTATTATAATTTTCGTGGGTTATATACTTGTGCACAAAATTAATTAATGAGATGTACCTTGAAGATTTACAAATTTTGGAGTTGAACTCTACACCTTGAAGGTATAATCTTGTCACAGAGAAAAAAAAAGAAAATAAAGAAAGGAATTTTTAGCTAGGTTTGGGGGACACGGGCTGGCCTGACCCGCGGCCTTGCCCGTGACCCAAAATTGAAACCGCCACCACCCCTCTCCCCCAATCAGCTGCCCTGCTGATAAAAAAAAAGAAAAAACAGGAAAGAAAGAAAATAAGAAGAGAGAGGGGGGAGCTCGACAGAGAGAGATGCGTGAGAGACTGAGAGAGAGGCCGAGAGAGAGAGAGGCTGAGAGAGAGAGGCTGAGAGGGAGAGACTGAGAGAGAGAAAGAGGGATCGCCGGAGAAGAAGAGAGGAACAATAGCAGCACCCGTTCCAGCTGCTGCAGGGGAGAGAAGAAAAAAAAAGGGGGGACAGCAGAAAACGTGAAGAAGAAGAAGAAAGAAGAAGAAGAAGGAAGGAAAAGAAGGGGAAATCAGCCCTATTCTTCTCCCTCAACCTCTAAACTCCTTGGGTAAGATTTCTAACCCATTTAACCTTCAATTTCAGCTGATTTCTGAGTTATTAACCTAGGTTTTTTTTATTCCACATCCTTGATAGTGTAGATCTTGATGAATGAGAGTTCAATGGTGGAAGAGGTGATGAGATGGGCTAATTTTTTCATGTTAAGGTGAGAAATCAGCACCCTAATGCTTTAGATTTAGTGATTTTTGTGATGTAAATTGGGGTTTTTAGAGGAAAATGAAATTTTATTATGAATTAGAAATTTTAGGTGGATGGTTTGAAGATTTGATATGAGTTTATGGTTTTTATGATCTTAATTCCTCCATTTTTGATGCATGCAAGTGAAGACTTGAAAATAATGAGGTTAGGTGATATAAAATCCAAAGGGATCTTCCATACCCTTAGTGATAATGGTTTCTATAAGTTAAATGAGACCATATAAACCATTTTAGACATTTTGGGACTGTTTTGTGTAGCTAAATTTTTATGGGAATGTAATGGTAAAGATGACCATGGTTTTGGCCTTTAGTTGGCGTTTTGGAAACAATATGAAGTTGTGAGATGAAATTCAAAGATGGAATTTAATTATTTTAGATTCCAGCATGGTAATTGTGATGATATAACTCTAGATTTGAAAATGCCCCTCAAACATATAATGAAATCTCTAATTGATGATGATCCATGTGAGCAAGGAATTTAGTAGGTTATTTTTACAAGCTTGGACAGATTTTTGTAATTTGAAATGGTGAGATTAACCTTATTGGGATTTTATGTGATCATGATAAAGTATATATCTAAATTTGATGTTCAGCCATTTATAAGTCTTGGTGAGCTGATTTTGGGCATTTAGGGATTTGTAATTATGTTTAAAGAATGAGATTATCCTTCTTTAGTTTTAAGTGATTATTTCTTAAGCTTATGGTTATAATGAACACAAAGAGCTTGAAAAATGATTCATGCTATAGAATTTTATATGCTCATGTTTGGTAGGTAATTACACCTTGTTTGGGGATTTCGATGATTTCAATGGAACCTTGAGTTTGGGTCTAAACATTTGATGATGTTGGTGCATGAAATTTTGGAGATTCATATGTAATTCAGCTTGGTGATAGTGGGTAATGAATCTAAGTTATTTTAGATGGAACTATCATGTTGAAGACTATGAAGATCAATCTTAAGCTAAAGATGGGATTTATGGGATAGGTTATCTTTTTTTTGTACTGTTTTGAGGAATTTTATTTCATTTGAGAGCAACAATGAAGTTCACCTTATTTGAGGCTTTAAGTGATAGTCCTATCTTGTCTTTNTGTTTCGAACTAATATGTATGTATTTTCCTTGTATACAAAGCATGGCATGTGATTTATGGATAACAACAAACTTAGGATATGAAAAAAGCGTTGAAAAACTTATTTTAATTTGGAAATAATGGATGCTTGATCATATATCATGCTTTACAAAATATTTCTCATGGATTGTGAACTATTGTGAACTTGTGACTTCAAATCTTACTATCACGATTTATGTGGATGAAATGATGGTTATGTTTGGAAAATCATGTTTGATATGTTGAAACCTTTGGAAGAGACGAGAATCTATTTTATCGAGTTTTTCTTAATGTGAAACCCAGCTTTCGAAAATGTGACAAAAAAGAATTTATGTCCGTGTTCGCCTAAAGACGGTAGTGGCATCTCACTACCGGGCTTGAAAGGGTACACAAAGACACGGAGAACCGTTTATGCCTTAGGAAGACTGGTGCCTATATTACTTCTACTCGGATTCCCGCCCGAGTGATCTGTGAGTTGGCATGTCATGGTTCCACGGACTTGGTATGCGAGTTAGCTTGACAACTTTCCCTCATCCTTACGAGGGTGGGTGTGTTGTCTTGCTATGGTTCCGCGACCTACGTAGGTGAACGAGTTGGCTTGCCATGGTTCCACGACCTACGCGGGTGAGCGAGTTAGCTTGCCAGGGATCCTCACCCTTACGAGGGTGGGTGAGTTGGCTTGTCATGGTTCCTCACCCTTAGGACCAGTTACACTTCTTGTATGTAGATTTCAAAAGAAATGAATTTTCAAAAAGGGGATTTCTACAAAAAGGACTTTGGTTTTCAAAAAGGGTTCTTCCAAAATAGTTTTCGAACTTTAACTTAAAAGACACACAACCTATATATATATACAACTATATATTATCACTAAGGTAAGCTGGTGAAAGGTTGGAGACTCTCTACAAGGGTGGTGGATCATGCTTATTTGGATGTGGTACACCATATGAGGCCCTGCTAGGTGTTTTTGTCTTCGGGGCGGTATGGGACGTCAGGGAGACAGGTACATCTAGGGAAGTCTGGGAAGTCACGATTATTTCTTGGTAAACCATGTTTGTTGGTGGTGTTGAGTAACTAGTTTAGCTAAGGTTCGCATGCCTGCCCGATGGGTGTTAGACGCGAGGGAAGGTTGTCGGGGAACCTTCCCTGGATTAGTTGGGGGCCCTTGTCTAGTCTGCAGTCGTCAAATTGTGCGCACATAGTATCTGATCTTGAAGTAATTCTGACTAGGGTAACCCTGTCGTGTTCTTTGGCTATGCTAGTAGAAGTACACTACTATTATTTGTATATATATATATGCAGGATTTTCTTTGATGTTTCAATCAACTATATAATATGCATTGCTTTTATAAATGCTTTTGAGCTGTTATCGGATTAATCGTTGCATATGATGGTATTAGGATGGTTGATCTACCTACTGAGTTTCTCACCCAATTATTCTCGTGGTTTTTCAGTTGACGTTTGAGGATCGAGTTAGGATCCTTTGTGGCGCTGTGACGTGGTTTACTGGGCGAGGGATTCCTTATTTTATGGTGGATGTAGGTTTCCCTCTCTTCAGTCACAGTGGATGATTTATTACCTATGTTCTTTTACTTTGAGACTATGTTTTATGGCTTGGTTGTGAGCCTTATGTTACTTTTATTTATATGAATGCGACTTTTACTTTTCTCGCTATATATATTTTAACAGGAAACAACAAACATAATTATATATTATATCACAAATATATCCATGTTAAGTGGAAGAATGAATATTATAGTTATTTGCAGGTGACTTAGAGGATGGAATAATTTTAGACAATGTTATCTTGACAGGTCCCTCCTGGTCCTAATCGTTGGGATTTTAGTTGAGAAAAAAATGGGTGGCAATTTTTTGCATACCTTTAGCTTCTTTTGCTTCCGCTGTGTATATTATTGTATGCACTGTGTTTATCAGGTGACAATAAGTACAGTTTACAGGGGAGACTCTGCCGAATTTGAGTCTCGTTGTAGACTAATGGTAATGTCCCGTGTTTTGGGTTACGGGGCATTACAGATGGTATCAGAGAATTGTTAGCTCTTAGTAGATCAAATAACAAGATAAAAGCCACCAAGAGTAGGAAAATATTTTAAAAGCTAAAGCTTTAAAGAACTAAAACTCACCAAAATATAAAAACCTTATTACTGTACTTTGATATTTTTGTTGACTTAAATGCTTTCAATAGGTTTATGTTATTTAATAATTTTACAAGTTTTGGTGGAGTACGAAGTTAAATATGTTAGTTCTATGACTCTTGGCAGTGAACGATGCCGAGGGGGCGGCCTAGACGACAACCACCACCTCCACCACTGCCATCACCGCCTCATGCACCTAATCCCCCGCTGCAACCACAACCGCAACCCGCTGAACCTGGACTAGTCGGCATCCTCCAAACGGTCAACTTGTTAGTTACTGAGGTGGCCCAGTTGAGACAAGAGGTTAGAGAATCAAGAAGCTCCACAAGGGGTGGTACCCCACCACCACCACCTCCCCAGCCTGCTCCACCTATGGTTGGGAACCTTGGGCCACATGACGATAATGCGATTCTGAAGGACTTCAAGAGTTGGGGACCCACTTCTTATGATGGAACACCAGATCCAGCAAAAGCTGAAAAGTGGCTTAAGGATATTGAGAAGATATTTGACTTAATTAGATGCACTGATGAACTGAAAGTTAGGATGGCTACTTATATGCTAGTCGACGATGCATGGGACTGGTGGAAAGGCACTTCAGAAGGAATGGATCCAATTTCTTGGGACGAGTTTCAAAGTTAATTTTTGGATAGGTATTTCTCTGCTGCAGTAAAGGAAAGGAAGTATTATGAGTTCATGGGCCTGAGGCGGGGAAGTATGACCGTGGATGGGTACGTGGATAGGTTCACTAACTTATCTCGCTTTGCGCTTACGATCGTTGATAAAGAGGCAGACAAGATAAGGAAATTCAGGGATGGACTAAATCCTCAGCTGTATGAAAAACTCCTAGCTTTAGAATTTCACAGTTTTTATGAGATTGTCAGGAAGGTTCAAATGCTAGAGAGGGGATGTGAGGTACTTCAGAGAAGGCAAGAGATGGCCACGCAGAGGCAAGGAGCCCGATTTCAACAACAAAATCAGTTCACAGGAGGCAAGAGGCAAAGGGTATATGGTGAGTTATCCCAAGGACAAAGAACCACACCTCCGGCTCGAGTACCCCAGTCACCTGCCAGACCAGAGGGGAAACTGAATTAGAACCAGAATAGGCAACAACAGCAACCCCAACAACCACA
>MVGT01002956.1:260514-277384 GCA_002174775.1 Macleaya cordata | reverse complement strand
CCCGTAAATCAGGTGGCGACTCCTTTCAAATCACATTCACACTCATACCCCCTTCTCAGGTGGGCGAATCCTTTTTTTTGTGCTCGTTTCACGTGCCACGTGCGTGCGTTCTCTCTCTCTCTCAGAAGGGAGCGCTCTCTCGCGTGCGCGGTGGGATCGCGCCGGATTCTGGCTCCACACCTCCTTTCCAGTAAGCTTGGACATTCATTCATAAAATACCTAGAAAAATAAAAATAAAAACTATTTAGAACAAATACTTATATAGAAACAACACAAAAACAAATAACGATTTAATTAGGAAAAACAATCCCCGGCGACACGGCGCCAAAACTGATACACGAAAAAGTTTATAAATTAAATCCCTGCACTAAGTATGTTCGTTATTGAGTATGGTAGCAAACAAGGGGTCATTCCCGCAGAAGATTGTTCTTAATTTATAAGTTACTGACACAAAACAAATCTAAACTGACCAGAGATTAGAATGAAATTCAAAATCCTACTTAAACTGAATAAAAGTAACTAAGACTTTGCAGACACACTAAGGACGCACTAAACACGTTGCACGTAAAATTGGGGTGGGGGGATTGGCTTCGATTCGATATATAAACAAATTAAAAGAAAACAAATAGCAAAACTCAAATAAAAAAAAATTAAAAAAGTTAAGGAATTATGATGAGAAGTATGGTTAAGAGATCATTCGCCACCTCTAAACATGATTTATAGTTAATAACCAGAATTATTCACTTTCTTTTGAAATTAATAACCCTAAAACAATCACAAGTTCGATTATCTTGATTCGTCCTCACTTTGTTGTTGAGTAAAATAAGTTCTTCACTCAATCTCTTCCTATTAAATAATCTAGAACAAGCTATCTAAGTTCAATTGAATGAAAGCAATAATTGAAGAAAGACATAGGTTAAATCAAGCAATAATTCCACTTGCAATCAAACGAAATTCTCAAATAATCGTTGACAACAATCCGCTACTTTTGTTTAAAAATTTTGACAAAACGAATCAAAACCCTAAACTAGCAATCGAATAACTATCACATTCATCTATTTGCGCACCTAAATAAACGAGACAGCAATTCATGACAAATATAACAGTAGAATATTAACAAATTCAAAAGAAACATGAAAGAAAAATTTTAAAATTGATTAACCAAAAATCATGTCTAGGGTTTTGAAATTCACCCTTTACCAAAGAAATAATCTAGCTACACATGTTTAAGAGATTCAAAAACAAATTCATCAAGAAAAACTAACAAAAAAAGAAAAGAAAAGAGGGTTTATTGGCTTGCAAACGACAATGATAGATGAATGTATTTGCCCCTGTTTTGGGCATGAAGGAACAGCAGCAACCTCCTTCTTTTGTCCTGTTTTGGCGTTGAAGAAAGAGCAGGGCAGCGATACGATTTCTCCTCTAGAAAGAAAAAGAAAACAGCAGCACACAGCAAATCCAGCTCTTGGTTTGGGCATTAAAGGATAATCAAATAGCAGCCTTCTATAGCCATCCAGAACAAGGAAGACAACAACGTCTTCTCTCCAAAACCCCTCTCTCTAGCAGCTCTCTCTTTGTTCTTTATTGCATGAAAGAGAAGAAGAAAATAGCAGCAGCTAATCTCTTCTCTAACGTCAGGAAAAAGAAGCAGTAGCAACTCCCTCTCTTCTCTGGTTCGTATGAAGAAGAAGAAGAAGAAAGAAGCAGCACACAGCCGCAACCCTTTCTTGAAAAGAAGAAGAAAAACGAGCAGCAGGCTCCCTTTCTTTTGTGTGTTGAAGAGAAGAAAAAGCAGCAGTAGCAGCTGCCGTTCTTTAAAAGAAGAAAAGAAAAACCTAAATTTTTTTCCTTTTCCACACTTCTCCACGTTTTTTTTTTATAATACTGAAACCTAATCTTCTAAAACACCACCATTAACCACCGACCCATTAACATCCACCTTACAAATTTTGAAACCTAATTTGTAAAGTAGTATAACTAGTAGGTCCCACTGAAAAGAATTACTTATATAAGGAACAAAATCTATTTTCTTTAAGAAAATGTATTAAGCATTAGAAATAAGCTTAGAGTGTTTGATGACATCATGCTGATGTCATCAATTCTTTGTGATCAGTACCCTTGTTTTGAATTATTTAGACATTCGCACGTGTCCACGTGCTCTCATGGGTGCCCTTATAACTTTTTGATGTTGCCTTTATCAGCTTCGATGATTTCAACTGATTTTGCTCTTTCAATTGATCTCCTCTTCTTCGCTCTCCCACAAACTTCGGCAAATTATAACGACTTTACCATATTTTGACCGCTCTACTCATATTCCCTGCACACAACCAAAATACACTTAATTAATTCAAATAGAATAAAATAATTAACTAACTAATATAAATATAGAGGTATTAAATGTAATATATGTGGACTTATCAGATTTCCTAAAAACCACTTCCCTTTCGACCTTGCTGGCATCTAACTCGAATTCAAAGAGGAAGAAAAATGGAAAAGAGCATGTTAACTACATTGCTAACCAACAGAATACCCAGGGGCAGGGACAGGGAACAGTTAACTTGAAAGTGTCGGATAACAGGCAGGTTTAGGGGAATCAGCAAGTACTAGAAAATAACTAGGCTCAAGGGAATCCACAAAGGCAGAAGTAATCAGCAGAATAGGTGGAATCAGAATGCCCGGGCCGGAAGAGAGTTCTCTCAGTTGAATCATACGCTCAGTACACTTTTGTCAGTGTTGTTGGAGGAAGGGTTAGTAACACTAAGGAGGCCATCACCGCCTCCCAACCCATTGCCACCCTGGTACCACCCTGATGACCATTGCGAGTACTATCAAGGTCCTAGACACACAATAGATAAATGTTTGGCGTTACGCCACAAAATCTAAGATCGAAGAAGGGAGGACTAACCTACCGGGGGTGCAGATACTAGCTCGGCCTAACATTAACATTAACCCTCTCCCAGCATACCAGCTAGAGGGGCAGCAATATGTGAACACTGTTGAGACAGGTGAATCAAAAGATCCGATTCGGGCAATATGGAAGGTGGAGACATCCGGGTCGATAACAACACATGGAAGTGCCAGTACCTACCATATTGGTGAATCAAGCCGATCGTCACTTAACCTAGATGAGTTGGTAACTAAGGCCAAGAAGAAAGAGTTAGAAAGGTTATGGCTAATGTAGACAAAAGAAATGGCAAGGGCGTTGGAAGGTGAGGTCATGGAGGCAGAGGAGCAAACACTGTCACAACCAAAGAAGGAACCACTTTTTATAGTAACTTGCAAAGCAAAGAGAACGCCAGTGGTGATCGGGCTACCACAGCATCGTGGGCCGCTTATCATAGTTAACAAGGCAAGGCAGGCTCTGATCTTAATTAATCCTTTCCGAAGGAAATGTCCTTCGTCTATTGGCAGCTATAGTGGTACTACAATCAATCCTCAAGAATGGATAACTCTGAAGTCATCATCCCAGTCATTGTCCGACCTAATCCAGGCGGAGGAGGTCGCGAACAATGAATGTCGTGAGGTACAGCATCAGACCCGGACGAGAAAGACTTACAAGCCCGCCCACTTAAGGGTAGATAAGTCGGCAGATGTGGTATGACCTCCGCTCATCCACTTTCTAGAGCAAAGGGTGAGAGCACAGAAATCTGAGGATGAGTTGGTAGTGGAGCAGCTACGAAGAACGAAAGCAAATATCTCAGTCTAGAGATTGCTCCAAGCCTCGAGCAAGCACCAAGAGGCACTACTTTCGGCTCTGGATTCCATACAGGTCTCTACCAAAATTACACCAGATGAGTTAGTGGCAACTGTAGCGCAAGTCAGAAAAATCCCAACTGTATCCTTCACGAATGAAGACTTGCCATCTGAAGGGCAGAAGCATAACAGGGCAATGAACATCACAGTGGTTGGGGACATCTAATCATCCCTTTAGTTCTGATTGATAACAGCTTCGGTGTCAACATCTGTACTTTACAAATGACACGTCTTATGGGTCTAAATGATGATAACATGGCATTCCAAGAGGGAACGACCAGAATGGTCAAGGGTTTTAATAATGGGAAAAGAACAGCAGTGGGAGAATTCACCACGAAGATCCAAACTAAATGGGTGCATATAGAGGCTCAGTTCCTAATAATGGACATCAATGAAACTTTTAATCTGTTATTGGGGCGGTCGTGGCTGCACCAACATCACGCTGTGGGCTCCACAGTCCACCAGAAGGTAAAATTCTCATATTAAGGATGAATAATGGTGATTTATGGGGACACCGATGAGACCGAAGAGATAACCAATGTAAAGGGAAAAATATCGTGCCAATGATAGAACCAGACAAGCCATTACGTAACTTTGCAGGGGAAGCCATAAGCTTGCTCCAGCGAATCCACCAATAACTGCTCTCAGGAAATGGCAGAGAAGCAAGAAATAGAAGATCCAAACAAAGTAGTAGCAGCTTCAATAAGATCAAGGATCAAGCCATTTCCTTCACCAAGGTGGTGTATCTACAGAGCTTCTAAAAAGCTTCGAATAGTTAAAGAAGAAGCTTACGTACCCCAGGTCGTCTCAATCTGTCCCTTTTACCGCGGCAAACCAACCCTTCAAGCCATGAAAGATCACAAGAACTGGTATCTCCAAGCTTTCCTCTCTCGTACATCATCATCATCAGAATCTAAGTCAACTTTAGAAGACTAGGTCAAAGCCATGAGAGAATTAGAAACCCAAGCTCGTGAATGCTACGGAGAAGAAATCGATGATCAATTCACTAGTAATAAATTTGTTGAAATAATGTTACTTGATGGTTGCTTTATAATTGAATTACTACTAAGAGCTGCTGGTGAAGGTGTCAGAATCCCAAATTGTCGTATATTCGGTTCAGTTTGGATGCTTTTTAGTCTACAACATGATCTGATCTTTCTAGAAAATCAAATTCCTTTCTTTGTTCTTGAGAGGATTTTCAGTTTAATTTAAATAGATCCTGAACATGGAGATCCATCGCTTAACAAACTTGTTCTCCGTTTCTTTGATGCTATGTTACCTAAAATTCGAGTAATTCCTCAAACCATGTCAGATTTTAGCATAATGAATGAACATAAATATGTACTAGATCTGTTGCGAAGTATTCTACTGCCTTCGTCGGGACAGATGGAAGATGCAGGACATTATCCTGTTTGGGAATTCACACGTTGTATGACAGATCTTTGGGAAGCTGGAGTGAATTTCAAGAAAAAGGAACAGGCTGATGGATTGCTGGATATTCAGTTCAATGATAAAGATGGGATTTGCAGTAGTGATCAATAATTTATGTAAAGGGTCTAATAACAGGAAGGAGTAGAAGAAAAAAAAGTGAGAAGAAAACTTACCTTCATTTGGCCATTAATGGTGGATCGACGCGAGAAACCACCGACGGCGACAGGAGCCATAGAGAGGAGCAGTTGTTTTTTCAGGTTCCAGTAAAGAAAAAGAAAGGAAAAAAAACATCGATCAAACGTCGGCAGAGGCTGGATGGAGGAGCAGATCCCAAAAAAAGGAAGTTTTCGAGCTCACTTCACTGCCATTAATGGCAGACCGGCGGCGGCAAGGCCGAAACGCCGTTCTCCTTCTCCCCTCTTTTCTCGACCTCTCCTGCTCTCTCTCTCTCTCTCTTTATTTTCTGTTACTACCTTTTCTCCATTTTTCTTTCTTATTTTCCCTTTCTAAAAAAAATGAATGGTTGAGAGTGAGATCGGCCTTCAAAGGGACGATCCCACTCTCTTATTTACTCCCTCCCTCTTTCAAATTTTTTTTGCATTGGGGTCATCCACCCCTTTTCTTTTTACTTCACTGTTTTCTTTTATTTTTTAAAAAAAAACACACAAAACACAAATTGAAGTCAGATCAAGATCAATGACCAAGAATGAGATCGGCCCTTTGAGGGCCGATCCTATTTTCTAAATCCCCCAGGACCCCCTCTTCAACTCTTTTTTACACTTGGGTCCCCAATTTCCTTTTCTTAATTTATTTTCTCCTTTTCTTTTTTCTCTCTGTAAAAGTAATCATTTTCTTTTTTCTAATTCATTTCTTTTTCATGCAGATAAATAAATAATAAGGAGAGTAGTCAGATTAAATGATCTGATGGCATAGGTTGAGATCGGCCTTCAGATGGTCGATCTGTTACTATTATTTGTTAAAGCACCCTCTCTAATATTGTTTTGTGAAATTAGTTCATGTCTCACGTCTCTCTATGCCTTTTGTTCACAATGAGATAAAGAGAAAATCGGAAGCGTCCAAATCGGGTACTACACCAAACACTTAATTTGGATGGTTCAGATCATTTTCTCTTCATAACAATTTGCTTGTCTTATTCCCCAGGTTACTCCTAACAGAGTAAAACTAGAAGAGAGAGTCTGTTTTTCATTGAAGATAGCCAATAACAAGATTACAGAGACACCATGATGGAAATTTTCAAACCAGGCACAAAGACCATGAGAGATCTCAGACAAGAGACCCAAGACAAACAAAACCAAGAAGAAGAAAATAACAATTGATGACAAGGCAACACTGCCAGAACTTCAAACCAACACTCTGGAAAAAAACTAACACAAACTCTCTCTTTCACAACACAGGGACCAGAGTTATCGAGCTTCTCTCTCTTTCACCAAACAGGGACCAGAGTTATTCAGTTTCTCTCTCTCACAACAAGACCAAAGACAATAGGATCAGAGTCAATCGGCTTCATCACTATTGCTACCTGCACCCCCACCGCCATTTTCCTCCAGGTCGACCTCCCCATGATGAGCACGAAGCCCGGGTTAACCCAGAGAAAATAGAGTTAGTCGCCACTCACTATACCCCTCTAAGCGGTCGGATTGAGCGCGAGGAAAAATAGGGGCAAATATAATCTGCCTCTCTCTCCAAGCACGCAGCATGACCCAGAGAAAATAGAGTCAATCGCCACTCATTATACCCCTCTAAGCGGTCGGATTGAGCACGAGAAAAAATAGGGGCAAATATAATCTGCCTCTCTCTCCTAGCATGCAACATGGCCCGGATAATGCGGGGAATCAAAGCGGCAATGCCATAGAAGTGGTCCGAGAGACCGGGAATTCCTTGATCGATCCCGAACTGACGCATAATTAAGCAGGGGAAATAGAAGGTTCTCTGTGAAAAACTCAGAATAGAAACACTGCAGTGGCCGCAGGTGCTCATCACAGAGATATTGGCTGGCTAGTAGAAAAGATGCCATCGGATAGCCACGGTTTGGAGGCTCTCCAACCATTCCTTCGTGTCTCGTTGGGCCCGTTTCTCGTAACCGTGTCGAATGCGAGCATCAACCAAGTTCAGCACGTGGGCGATGCGATTTCCGACATATCCATTTCTCTTTCAATGCTCTGTCAGCCATATCTGCAGAACAAAAAAGAAAGAAAAAAAAAAGAAAAAAGCATCATTAATAAAGCATGAGGAAACAGCATGTAGGGAGATACTTATTAATGAACATAAGAGGACAAAAAAAGTACAAACAACAAGTACAAGAAGCATCTGAAGACTCCCACGAATTTGGCGGGTTTCTCCATAAGTGTCCAGACTGTCAAAGAGCTCTCCCAATATGGTAGGGATGTAGGCATAATGAAAAGCGCGAGATTATTCTATGACCGCTACCACCATGGGAGAAAAACGATGCCCGTCGATATTAAAAAGGTACCGCCCCAAGAGGCAGATGGCAAAAGCACGGCAACGGAACTCTGGTTCCTCAGAATTTATGAAAAATCGAGTCAAATTTTCTATGTGCAAGCCCCCGCACACATAGAAGTGGTCAATGGCGAAACGATAATGAGCCCCGAGGAACTGGTTCACCTCCAGCCGACTTACTTCACCCAATGGGGGAGTAAACATAGGGCCCTCGGAGGAAATACCCAACAACGTGGAAAGCTCCTCAATCATCGGGCAAAGGTCATAGTACCCGAAATGAAAAGGTTTCAAATCTCTATTCCAACGAGACACGGCAGCTCGGATAAGATTCATATCAAGGTTGACACGGGATAGGTCAACCACATGCCCAAAGTTGTGAACAGTGATGAACGCTTGCTTAAGAAGACCTATGTCCCTAATCCAGGCACCAAGAGCCATGGGGAACAGTGAATGATGAAGGGAATGTTGGGATCTGACGTGGAAAGGAAAAGAAAAGTCTGGAGAAAGGGACTTGAAAGAGAAATCCAAGGATCTGGGAAGAAGAAATAGTTAAAAAATAAAAGAGAATAGCTTTGGGAAGTGTGATATGAAAAGTAACGAATGATTGGAAGTTTGAAACTTTGTGGTTGCCATTCCCAAGGGAATCAGGTGGTGTGGTGGACCAAGGAGGTAACTCCTCTAATTTATAGATCACACCTACTGATGAAACAAGCAGAGGGGTCAATAAACACCATCTCACCAACCCACACAAGCCTCATTTACATCCCCACAAAACTAAACTTAAAAGCCCAACCACCTCTGAACCTAACCACCCCCTGGAAACAATAAAGCTAGCAGGATCCCTTCATTCATGTCTTCTGCAGAAAATCTCATGTGGGACCCCGATGCTTCAGAGCGCAATCACGGGAAGAGTTGCAACTTTGCCCGCACAGAGATTTAAGGTCTTGCGAGATGAACCAGGTGAACTTTTTTTTTGTAAGGTATGGAAGAGCCTAAGTGTTGTAAACTGACCTGACCATTGCAGGTATGCATGAGCAAAGCCATAAGCGAGGAAACATAATATGCTCTAAGATGAGAATTTTAACATTTCATGAAAGAGATAAAATTTTCTAAAGGCGCACCTGCCTCCGCCCTCAGTTGAGGCGATTTCACCTTAGAATCGGTTGTCACCAATTAACTCTAGTCTCGACAGTTACCGACAGAGAGTTTTCATACGCTCCAGTCTCGATTGAAGTCGACAGAGAGCCACATCCTGCCCTAGTTTCGACCAGGTCGACAGCGGGCATCACTCCGATTGATAGACAATTAACATTTCGTCGGTCAAGGAATCCACACTGAGTATTTCTGAGTGAATCGTGTAAGAAACCGTCCAAACCCTGACGTGTGAAATTAGATGTCCTCAGCTTTGCTAATCGGCTGCATGCAGCCTCTGGCAAAGAGGGGCATTTGTAGACACCCAATTTTCATACCCACTTTGGGTGCCGTCAACCTAAAACCAGAACCAATTTTGTGGAGCACCTGGAACCGAAACCAATTTTGCATATGCAGGAGCCCGGAATCATCTTTGGCTTGTGGGAACCCTTTTGGTCTAGAAAAATATCACTCCGGAATTTGTGGAAATTTTTAAAAGGGACCACTTTATAAAAAACTAAAAAAACAAAGGGTGTGGGAGAAGAGTTGGTGACACGTATCACCAAAGGGTTGGGATCGGCCTTTAGAAGGCCGATCTCTTTTTAAAGGTGACACATGTCACCTACCTGTTGATTGTTAAAAAAAAATAAGAAAAAGTTATTTTGGAAAAAGTTGTTTTAAAAAGAATAAGAAAAGTTGTTTCGGAAAAAGTTGTTTTAAAAAGAATAAGAAAAGTTGTTTTGGAAAAAGTTGTTTTAAAAAGAATAAGAAAAAGTTGTTTTAAAAAATAAGAAAAAGTGTTTTGGAAAAAGTTGTTTTAAAAAGAATAAGAAAAAGTTGTTTTGAAAAAAGCGGTTTTGAAAAAAGTTGTTTTAAAAAAAGGAGAATAAGTAGTTTTGGAAAAGGCAAAAGTTGTTTTGGAGAGGAAAGGGTTTTGGTTTTTCTTAAAAAGTGACACGTGTCACAATATTAGTGGGATCGACCCTTGGAAGGTCGATCCCCCTAATAAGGTGACAGATGTCTATTTTATCCCCTTTTTGTAAAAAAAATAAATAAAAAGAAAAAGGAAAATAGATGAAGAAAAGAAGTTATTTTTAGGGTGACACTTGTCACCACCTTATAAGGATCGGCCCTTGAAAGGCCAATCTCTACAAAGTGGTGACATGTGTCCCATTTTTTTTTTTGCTTTAAAGAAAAAGGATTATCATACAAAAAATGTGTGTCTTGTGAAAAAATGTGTTTTGTGTTAAAAAAATATGTTTTGTGGAAAAAATGTGTTCTGCATTTAAGAAAAAAAGAGAAATGTGTTCCATGTGTTTCGGTGACACATGTCACCACATTAGTGGGATAGGCCCTTGGAAGGTTGATCTCCCTTGTGTGGTGACACGTGTCTCATTTTGCTTCAAGAGAAAAAGAAAATACTTTCTGTTTTAGTAGAATTTAGAAAATAATTTTGTTTTTGAATAAAATAAGTGACAGATGTCACTGTATGATTAGGGTCGGCCCTTCAAGGGTCGATTTCCCTATATAGAAACACAAATTCTCTCCCATTTTGGAAAGTTTTGAAAGCAGAGAGGACACATGTCTTCATCCTAACGGATTACCTGGAATATTCTCATTTTAGAAGGTAACCTTCTTTTGTTTTTCTTCTCTCTCACAAAACTCATTCAATCCATGTGAACCTAAACCACCCACTCTTTGCACAACACGTGGCCACGAAGAGTAGATATTTTTATTCCTCTTCATCTCAACTGTCCATGCGTGGTTAATCTAAATGGCTAACTGGAGAGAAACCTTAGTTTCTTCCTTTAAAAAGAAGGTTACCGGAAAGGGAAAGCTCTTTTGGCCTCTCTGGTTTTCATTTACTCTCTCAGTTTTTCTCTGGTTCTCTAGTCTTCTTGTGTTTCTTCTGCTTCCAGCTCTTTTCTCTTCTTGCTTCCAAGTAATTAGGATTTAGAAAAGGATTAATGAGGTAAGAGAAAAGATTAGGAGAGGTGAGGAGAGAGAGAAGATTCTTCTGGCCATCTTCTTTCCTGCGTCATCCTGGTGGGATGAGTCCAAAGGAGTGACCTCATCTTCTTCCTTTAGAATTTGGAAATTCTAGTAACATCTCACTTATTCTTCTCATCTAAAGCTAATTATATAGATCAAACTATGGATTTCTCTCTTATATTTGTTTAGTTAGATCAATTGCAATTTCAGGTTAGTAAACTTTTCTTTCTCTGTTAATCTTCTCTTTTGTAAAAAAGATCCATGTTAGAAATCTAAATGTAATAATCTTGATTGCTATTTTTGGCATGAAATAGAATTTGTATCCATACTTTTTGAGTATTTGTTGGTATAAAATTTGTATCCATTCTCTGTTGGGTATGTAAATATCTTATCTTCACTTTTGATGAGAAATAAAGTTTAGAGCTAAAAGTGAGTGGAAGTGTTGATTTCTATTTCTGGCATGAAATCAAAAAGTATATTATGATCTTGTTTTTCATCTCTGTATATAATGAAATCATGAGCTAGTTTGCTATGATCTTGTTTTCCATCTTTGTGTATAATGGAATCCTGAGTTAGTATGTTATATTCTTGTTTTCCATTTTTGTATATAATAAAATTTGGAGGTGAAATGCATTAAATAGTTTGGTTTTCCTACTCTGTACATAAAAGGATCTTTTTGGATGAAAAAGCATATCAATCTCTCTGTAGGTTTTGCAGGCATAAAAGAATGCTTATATTCATGAAAAGGCTTTTGTGGATATATGATGATGTGAGACACGAGAGTAAAGTGTAGGTTTACTTCTGTTGATATTATTAGAAATCATGTTTTTTTTGGAAATGCATAGTGATTAAATCATGTCAGTAGCTATAAATTATATGATAGTGTTATCTTCTCATATGGTGGCTTGAGAATAAATTGTGTGATAATATTGTCTTCTCATATGGTGGTTTGAGATAGCTTTGTAGCCTTGCATGTTTTGCCATAATCAATGTTTAAAATGCATGTTGATGGTCATTAAGATGAATCCCTTATGAGATGATACTGATTTGCATGATTGTGTGTTTTATAGAAAGAAAGCAAAATATGCATGACTTCATGATGTATGAACTAAGAATGCCTTGATCTTTCTGTTGAGTACGTTAGAAGCAGGCATGATCGTCAATGTGAATGGTTCGGATCGTGGAAAACCCTACTGGATTAATACGGTCCAAACACGTTTAGATTACTTTGTTTAGTGCTAGAATGTCCAGTTCAATCCATGTGGTACTCTTTACTCTTTTGGCATGATGATATGATTATGCGATGATATGATTGTGTCACATGATTGTTTGATGTGTTTACCATACATGCCATGTTAGAAATCCATGAAATATGTGCACATGTTTTTATAAATTCTTTTTTATCCTATCTTGTTTTAGCTTAATTTGCGGCTTAATCCCTTTTAGTCTAGAGAAATGAATACAAATAAGCTTTTGAATAAAACATTTGGGACTTGAACCCGCTTTTGCGAGTTCATTGGCCCACTTTTGCCCATTGGGCTTTCGAAGCCCAATTAGTGCCAAACCATAAAAACCCCTAAAATAGACTTAAGTTTGCGCTTAGTCTAGGACTGCTTGCTTAGAGATAGATTGCATTAGTCCTAGGGTTGTTTGTTGTTTTCGGGGTCGGTAAGGAAGTTCCCAACCTGATCCCAACTTTGGGTCAAAACCACTTTCAAAAAATGAAATAGAAAATCAATCATTTTAAAAAAAATGATTTCATTAGTTTAGGTCATGCATTTAGGATCTTAGAATTCCTAAGCAAAGATTAGGGCTCTTAGACTATTTTTAGTCGACTTTTAGGCTCGTTCTCATACATCTTCGCATACGCACACCGGACGTGTGCGAGTCATCGTCTTCGTCACGTGTGCCGCCCACAAGTGACATGAGCTTTTTAAAATGAAAGAGAATCAAGTTTTCAAAAAATAAAAAAAAATTTATCGTCGTCACGTGCCTGTTTTGCATGTTACTCGTCGTCACGTGCCTGTTTTGCACGTCATCCTCTGTCGCATGCCTATTTTACACGTTACTCATCGTCACGTGCCCGTCTTGCATGCCATCCTCTGTTACGTGCATGTTTTGCACATTACTCGTCGTTACGTGCCCGTTTTGCACGTCATCCTCTGTTACGTGCCTGTTTTGCCCGTCCTTCTTGAGTCACGTGCCTATTTTGCACGTCGCCGTTATCATGTGCCTATTTTGCACGTACAACCTTCTGCCACTTGCCTGTTTTGCATGCCATCCATCGTCACGTGCCTGTTTTGCACGAACGATCTTCTGACACGTGCCAGTTTCGCATGTACTTCTTATCTTAGGATACGTGTCTATTTTGCACGTACCCCCTTTCGTCACGTGTCAGTTTTGCATATACTCCCTTTCTCGGGATTTGTGCATATTTTGCACGTCCCCATTCCGCTGGCCGCGTGCCTATTTTGCACGCCCTTCTTTAGTCCTGTGCCTGTTTTGCACGCTACTCGGCTGTCTCATACTAATTTTGCACGTTCTTTTGTTACGCGCCTGTTTTGCATGTACGACCTAATGTCACGTGCCGATTTCGCACGTAGGGTCCTCAGTAAGCGTGCCAGTTTCGCACATATCGCTTGTTTACTCGTATATGTGCATAGTTATGCATGTATCACTATTGTATGCTTAGGTATATGTGTTGTCGCACATGTCACCTCTTTGTGCACGTGTGGCACCTCCACACGTGTCACCGCGCTTTGACGCATCTCCAGAGCATGGAGAGGTGTACCATTTTTTACATTTTTACCCCAGAACCTTATACGCATGTCACGTAGATCTAGGGGTGCCTTACATTACTTTATGGCCTCCCCGTTATAGTGTAGCTTAGCTTGATTGTAAATTTCCAAAGAATGCCCTTAGACGTGAAGTAGAGGCCGATCTCACGATCGGGCGGTTGTCAGGTGCCTAACACCTTCCTGACCTGTACCTAAATAAAAGCGATTTTCCAAAACAAAATGGGTCCTGATTCCCTCTAATCAGGTGGCGACCCCATCACTTCCACACGACTCTCTATTCGTCTTTCGTTGCCACTCATTCGTGGATGAATTCGGGACTTTTTTTTCCTTCTCCGGGAGGATGAGGCCCTGGATTTTTCGGGTTCACAAGAACAAATACTAAAACAGAAAACAAAACAAAAATAAATAACAAATTAATTAGGAAAAATAATCCCCCGCGACATGACGCTAAAATTGATATACTAAAAAGTGCATAAATTAAATCCCTGCACTAAATATGATCCTTATTGAGTATAATAGCAAGCAAGAATCATTCTCGCAGAAGATTGTTCCTGATTAACAAGTTATTGACACAAAACAGCACACGAATCTAAACTGACCAGAGATTAAAATAAAATTCAAAAACCTACTTAGACTTAATAAAAAAACAACTAAAATTTGCTGATACCCTAAAGACACACTAAACATGTTGCCCACAAAATTTGGGAGGATTTGGCTTTGATTTGATATGTGAACAAATTAAAAGAAAATAAACAGCAAAACTAGAATTTAAGAAAACATAATTTAAAAGGTTAAATAGATATGATGAGAAGTATGGTTAAGGGATCATTCGCCACCTCTAAACATGATTTATAGTCAATAATCAAAATTATCTTTCACTTTCTTTTGAAATTAATAACCCTAAAACAATCACAAGTTCGATTATCTTGATTCTTCTTTACTTTGTTGTTGAGTAAAACAAGACTTTACTTAATCTCTTTCTATTAAATAACCTGGAACAAGCTCTCCAAATTTAATTTAATGAAAGCAATAATTCAAGAAAGATATAGATTAAATCAAGCAATAAACAAACAAGCTCAGTTTATTCATCTTGAGTTATATTCCACAAGCAATCAAATGAAAATCTATAATAATCGTTGATAACAATATGTTACTTTTGTTTAGAAATCTTGACAAAATGAATCAAAACCCTAAACTAGAAATCAAATCACCAAAATATTCATCTAGCTACGCATCTAAATAAACAAGATATCAATTCATAAAAAAAATTCAGCAATAGAATATTAACAAATTCAAAAGAGAGATGAAAGAAAAATTCTGAAATTGATTAACCAATAACTATGTCTAGGGTTTTGAACAAAATTATCTTTCACTTTCTTTTGAAATCAATAAACCTAAAACAATCAGAAGTTCGATTATCTTGATTCTTCTTTACGTTGTTGTTGAGTAAAACAAGTTATTTACTTAATCTCTTTCTATTAAATAACCTGGAACAAGCTCTCCAAATTTAATTTAATGAAAGCAATAATTCAATAAATATATAGATTAAATCAAGCAATAAACACACAAGCTCGGTTTATTCATCTTGAGTTATATTCCACGCGCAATCAAATGAAAATCTATAATAATCGTTGATAACAATATGTTACTTTTGTTTAGAAATCTTGACAAAATGAATCAAAACCCTAAACTAGAAATCAAATCACCACAATATTCATCTAGCTGCGCATCTAAATAAACAAGATAGCAATTCATAAAAAAATTCAGCAATAGAATATGAACAAATTTAAAAGAGAGATGAAAGAAAAATTCTGAAATTGATTAACCAATAACTATGTCTAGGGTTTTGAACAAAATTATCTTTCACTTTCTTTTGAAATTAATAACCTTAAAACAATCACAAGTTCGATTATCTTGATTCTTATTTACTTTGTTGTTGAGTAAAACAAGTTCTTTACTTAATCTATTTCTATTAAATAACCTAGAACAAGCTCTCCAAATTTAATTTAATGAAAGCAATAATTCAAGAAAGATATAGTTTAAATCAAGCAATAAACACACAAGCTCAGTTTATTCATCTTGAGTTATATTCCACATGCAATCAAATGAAAATCTCTAATAATCGTTGATAACAATATGTTACTTTTGTTTAGAAATCTTGACAAAATGAATCAAAACCCTAAACTAGAAATCAAATCACCATCATATTCATCTAGCTACGCATCTAAATAAACAAGATATCAATTCATAAAAAAATTCAGCAATAGAATATTAACAAATTCAAAAGAGAGATGAAAGAAAAATTCTGAAATTGATTAACCAATAACTATGTCTAGGGTTTTGAAATTCACCCTTAACCAAAGAAAGAATTTAGCTACACATGTTTAAGAGATTCAAGAACAAATTCATTAAAGAAAAGTAACAAAAAAGAAAAGGAAAGAGGGCTTATTAGTTGAAGATCAACTATAGTTGTAACGACCCAAAATAATTTAGTTGACCAGTCAATGTCAAGTCAATGTCAAGTCAATGCCAAGTCGAGTATAGTCCAACGCTTTGACCTTGCAACCAATTAATTATTGAAATAATTAAGGTTAGTGCTAAAATAAATAAGTCTAGAATTAAATAATGAGTTTTCGATCGGAGGATTATTTGAAGATTCCAGCCATAGGAACGGATAGATCTCGAAAAATTTATCGAATTTCGACTACTCACGCGCGAAAATCGGACACCGTATGAAGCAAATTCGAAGTCTGGAACATGAGTTTGACTACGATGAAAGGTNAAAGGAAGAAGGAAGGAGAAGAAGAGGGAAGAAATCAACCCATTCTTCTCCCTCAACCTCTAATATTTTTCTGGGTAAAAATTTTAACCCATAAATCTGAGATTTCAGCTATTTTATTGTGGTTATTTATGGTCTAATCTTGTTGTAAATGTGAATAGTGTAGATCTTGTTGATTGGGAGCTCTATTGTGGAAAAGAGAATGAGATGGGCTAATTTTTTTGGATTAAGGTGAGAAATCAACCCTCACATNAAAGAAAAGGAAGAAGGAAGGAGAAGAAGGGGGAAGAAATCAACCCATTCTTCTCCCTCAACCCCTAATATTTTTCTGGGTAAAAATTTCTAACCCATAAATCTGAGATTTCAGGTATTTTATTTTGGTTATTTATGGTCTAATCTTGTTGTAAATGTGAATAGTGTAGATCTTGTTGATTGGGAGCTCCATTGTGGAAAAGAGAATGAGATGGGCTAATTTTTTTGGATTAAGGTGAGAAATCAACCCTCACAT
>MVGT01002956.1:239077-256229 GCA_002174775.1 Macleaya cordata | reverse complement strand
GATCCTTAGTTGTGCTGTGACGAGGTTTTGCTGGGCGAGGGATTCCTGGTTTTGGGTTGATGTAGGTTTCCCTCTCTTCAGTCACAGAGGATGTTTTCCTACGGTTTTACGGCTCGGTTGTGAGCCTTATGTTATCTTGTTTTATAAGAATGCAACTCTTACCTTATCTTCTCCCACTATATATATTTTGGCAGGAAAACAACAAACATAACTATATATTCTATCACAGTTATATCCTTATTATGTGAGAAATTTGAATGTCGTAGTTATATGCAGGTTCCTCCTGGTCCTACTTTGTTGGGATTTCAGTTGAGTTGAAAAAAAAAAATGGGTGGCAAATTTTTAGTGCATACCTTTTGTTTGAATTTGCCTTCCGCTGCGTATTTTTCTGTATGCACTGTGTCTATTAGGTGACGAAAGGTCCAGTTTACAGGGGAGACTCTGCCGGAATTGAGTCTCGTTGTAAACTGATGGTAATGTCCCTTGTATTTGGGGTACGGGGCGTTACAATAGTGGCTGAATCGTCTTCCAAGCTCCCTCTTGTTTCTCGTCTTCAACCCCTGTACTTCCTCTCTCTTTTTTTGTGCGTAAAGAACAAAACAGCAGCAACACCCTTTCTTATGCGTCAAAAGAAGAAGAACAAACAATAGCAGCAGTTGCTCTTAATAAAATTGCCTAGAATAGCAGTAGCAACAGCCCTGTTTTAGGCGTGAAAAAGATGAAGAAGAGCAGTACCAGCAGCCTCCTCTCTCTTGTGCGTTGAAAAGAAGCAGCAGCAGCAGCAACCCTTTGCTCTTGGGCATTGAAAGAAGAAGCAACAACAATTCTCTCTCTTTATTTTTTTACGTGAGAAGATGACAACAACAACAACTCCCTGTTTTAGGGGTGAAGAAGAAGAAGAAAAACGAAGCAGCAGCCGTCCTCCAATCCTAAAAATGCCCCTCCTCCTCTTAAAATAAAAACCTAATCTCTTAAAAGAGTCGTACTCCCTCTTTTGTTCTGCTTTGCTAACCCTTTTTTTTATTTACTCCCAAGTCCTCAAGGCAACTTTTTGTTCCAACTTGCACATCTTTGAACTCTTTTTGTTGTTTTTGCTCCCAAAGCTTCTACAAAGAAGAAAAGAAGCTAATAAAGAGTAAAGAAGTCCAAAAATTAATAAAGTTATGAGGGAAATTAATATAAAAATAATGCAAAATTAACCACTTATCAGCAATAGTCAGGGTTCTAAGGTATTTAAGATACACTAAGAACTATGGATTATACTTTACTAGATATCCTGTAGTTCTAGAGGGATATAGTGATGCCAATTGGATTTCAGATACAAAAGACTCAAAATCCACTAGTGGATATGTTTTTACAATTGGTGGTGCAGCCGTGTCATGGAAATCTTCAAAACAAATGTGTATATCCAGATCCACAATGGAATCTGAATTTATAACTTTAGATAAAGCTAGAGATGAAGCAGAATGACTTTGAAATTTTTTAGAGGATATTCCAATTTGGCCAATACCTGTGCCTGCACTAAGTATACATTGTAACAGCCAATCTGTAATTGGGAGGGCACAGAGTAATATATGTAATGGTAAGTCTCGACATATACGTCAAAGATATAATACCGCTAAGCAGTTGCTCATTAATATGATTATTATAATAGATTACATAAAATCTAAAGATAACCTTACGGATCCGTTTACTAAAGGTTTACCAAAAGAGCAAGCAAATAAATCATCAAGGGGAATGGTTTTAGAGCCTATAGTCTAAGAATTTTCATAATGGAAACCCAACCTAGCTGACTGGAGATCCCAAGATCTAGGTTCAAAGGGACAACATAAATTATGTGAAATTCAAAATGTAACACTGTAGAGTTTAACACCTCCAACTTATTCCTATGATGAAAATATGTGAAACAGTGTTGCCTGTATTGTATGTTAGGATAAGCTGCGCTTTTAATGATTCATATATCTTAGAATACTAAGTGGAGTAAGACAGGTTACTCTTAATAGGAGATCACCTATATGAGTGAGAAAGGGGGGCGCTTCTACGAGAATTATAAAGGCTATATTCTTTAATATCACTCATGAATACCAGGAGATATTGAGGGCCAAAATGAATACAACCGTAAGAACCAAATATATTGAAAGGAACAGTGTGAATTCTATTGACTTGGTTTATACAATAAAGCTGAACAGTTCAAGACTTCATGTTCATTGGTTAGCTAGTAAATCTGATAGTAATTTACTAAGGAAGATTTAAAGCCACAAGCTATCTCTCATAATACTGTAACTTTCATGTTTTACTCTCTCTAGCGTTTGCATTGTCATATTCATTTGTTTTAGCCAATTTTTATTCATGTGGGGGATTGTTGAAAAATCTATTTTAGACTAGAAACTTTAATTGAAAAATTAAGTGGGACTCACATCTTATTTAATAAAATAAATCATTGGAATGCGATCCTTTTGTCGAGGAGTTACTCATAGAGTATTTATATGCTCAAAACTGATTTCGGATGAATGAGAAATTGAATCCTTTATAATCTAGTTAGAAATGGGATAAATTTTGTATAAAAAGAATAGTCCCACATTGGAAAGTTGTGAGGAACTCAAGAGCCTCTTATATGCTTTAGCTAGCCATTAGGTATGGGCCCTAAGGAGCACCCACTTTTATGAAAGGAGGAGGACCCAAGCTAAGACCACACATGCACGCGCGCCGCCCGCCCGTCCGAAAGGGCTGGGCTGGGCTAGGTTGGGTTGGGTTGAGTTGAGTCAGACCTTTCTGACTCGTAGTGGGCTTCTGTTTGGGTCTCAGAAGCCTAAATTTATTTTTTGTTTTAGGCTTATTTCCAACAGGTTTAAAGGTTATTTTTGTTTTGTGTCTATTCATTTAAATTCTTGGAACTATTTTAAATTGAACTAGTACAATGGTCTGGGCGAATGGGAACAGTCTTCTGCCTACTTCAAACCATCACCGTAGCATCTATAAATAGTCTTCCAGTATCTGCATTTCATTGATTCAATTTGCATCAAATGTTAGTGTTAGTCAAAGTTTTGAGAGAGAGAAACTCTACATAATTTGGTTCGTTGCTTCCTATAATATTGAAGTGCTGCAATTCCAAGAAAGTAAGATCGTTGAAGTGCTGGGAGACAAACACCATTAATCCATTCAGCATCAGTGTGGGGAGCTAATTATCTTAAGGACATAGATTCGTCTAGCCTCTGTCTAATTCAGTTCACTGTTTTTATTTCAGCTCTTCTTCTACCCTCTCTTTTTAATTTTACTCAGAACTAAGTTTAACAGTTCTGTAAGTGTTACATTTAATTGTAGCAAGTGACAGTTTCGTACTGTATTATTTTGCCATTTTTGTATACATAAAATAACAAGAGAAAGAAAGATAAAAAATTAGTTAGCTTATTTGAAGAAAATAAAATAGGAAAAGTAAAATGAGCGAAGTAGATTTCCTAAAATATAGGAATTTAAAAAATAAAAATAAAAAATAATTATCCCATGCTCAGGGCGCTTATCCATTAATCTCTCTACTAAGGATTTCTATTCCAGTGGAAAGGGATGGATTTTTTAAATGTTTAGGGACTCCCTAGGAGGATCAACAAGTTCAGTCCCTTACACTAAACTTGCCCTAAGTAAGAGAAGGCATTTAAGACATTTACATTAGAGATGCATTCTTATTTTGAATGTCTATTGTTATTCCTTTCACGACAACATGCCACATAAGAAGCACCGGACATTTGGAGACATTTTAAGCTACCTAGCACTTGCTTGAAGAATTGGCTGGTTCAATCGTCCAGAGAACCAATTTAAACGGCTCATCCTGAAAAGGCTTCACTTTTTTTTGGTGTCTCTCTCTCTGCCAACTCCCACGTCCCTACCGTCCTCAACTGAGTCAACTCACCAACCTCTCTCTATCTCTCTCTTCTGCACGTTTGTTGCAGATTTCCTTTCTGAAAAAACTCCATTTTCCAAGAAAAAAAATGGCGTCCACAACAACAGTGTCTCAGATTTCTTGCTTTTCTTCGATCAATCGGGAGCTGAATCTTCATCTACGGAAACGATTCATGGTGGCCCTACCATTTCGTTCTTCTAAAGTAAGTTTTTCTCTTTTACTTCCTTCTTTCCTGTGTGTTTCTTAAATAAGTTTTGATGAACTTCATAATATTATGATCCTATAGTTCCATGGCTTTTCAAATTGAAATCCCATTATTGTGAAATCAATCTAAAGAAGTGAATTTGATTCGATTTGTCCGGATTTTTCTAAATTTTTCGGTGAAATTACAAGTTTATTTAGCCTAGTTTGGTTGAATTACTGAAGGTAATGAAAATGTTGAATAAAATGGAGGAATTATTAGGGTTTAATGGGGTTTAAGGTTGAATTGAAACGCCATGAAATATTTTTGATTTCAAACTTTGATTCTGTGTTTAACGTTGTTTTGTCAAATGAATATTTGAAGGACTTTCAAATTCATGGAAGTGTTGCTTTTGTTAGAAATTTCTCAGATGATTCATGTTTTCATATGTGTAGAAATCAGAAAAAGGTTATAATTTATTGAAGATAGAAGCAATAAAAAAAAGGAAAGTTGATTGAGATGATTGGGGCATGTACTGGAGAGACCGATGACAACACTATATATGTGCGGGTTGAGGGTTCTATTGGGAGAAAAGAAGGGCAACAAGGAATTTAATTGAGCTTTAAGGAATTATTTACAAAGATATAGCTCTTGATGAAGTTGAATAATAAATTCGGGATCCATGATAATGATGTCTTTATGTACTAATGAAGCTCAAGAAAAACTTAAAATTTTGCTAAATCTGTGCTGTGAACTACTTGTATTGATAATACTAGGCTGCTACCCTAGGAAGCGAAGATTGCTTATGCCCCTTTAGAGATAGGCGAGCATTGTATACAAACTTGCCTATTGGGTTGCTCTTCCTGAAGACCTGTCTAAAATGCTCTAATGAACGATGTTCAAGTTAGATTGTCAGCAAATTGTCAATATAGGAATAAACACTTAGTATTTGTCACCTTGACCCTGATCTCGGGTACTTTTAGGTCTTTGACCACTTGGTGGTCGTGCTGAGATTTTTTTTCTTGTTCGTGGATTCCATTGTTGTTCTTATCGAGGCCATTGCAGAGATATGTGATTTGATGGATATGTGACTTCTCTAGGATTTTCGGAACTGTTAATGATCATTTGGGATATTTCAAGGCCCTTATTTGTCAGGATTTGGCAGATCATGACTTGTCCAGACATTTTCTTATCATTTTGGTCTCTTTGCTAAAATGAGTTAGTGTTATAACAAAGTCAAATAAAGCTCACATTTGATCAGTCAAAAGGTACTTGGAATCAGGTAGCCAGAATCATGTACTTTTGTTCCCTGAAAGAGGGTAATTAACTAAGAATTGTTTTGCTTGTGGTTGAACAACTTGGAATACAAGGAACTCAAATACAATAAAAAAATTGGTTTTCTTTCACCATGATGACAACCAAGAGAGATGTATATTGAAACAACCCGTTTTTAATGGTTATGCTATACTTGTTTCCATACTATTTTATTGCTGGCTGAAATAAAAGTTGAAGTGCAAAGATCTTCCACATAATTTGATGGAAATTTTCTAGTCGGTCTTGAAAACAGCAAACCATGTAGAAACTTGGTATCATTTCTTAAGCAAGCTTGAATTTTAATATTGTAATTACATGAGAATTGTATCAGATAGAAATACACTTGTCTTGTGTTAAAGAGTTTATGTACAGAATAATACATGAAAAAGAATCAGCAAAAAGAAAAAAAAAAAAAAAGAAAAAAAGAGAGAAAAAACTGAGCAACACGATAAAGGAGCTGTCACTTGAACCCTTTTCCCAGACAGATGGGACCTTTGGCAGCCCTCCACCAGCAACATCATGTCACTCCTTAGCTTAGGGTGCATTGACCTTGATTTGACTACATGTCGATGAACCACAGACTCCCACGGGTGAAAAGGCTTTATATGAGAGGTGGGAATTGTAGTTTTGAAAATCGTACGATACGTATTGCAAGCTCCCTGATATGATTTTTCAAAAAATCTCGATTTTCAAAATATCGTGAGAAATTGCGACACGTATCGCGATATTTCAAAATATCGCAAATATCATATCGTCTGGAGGGGACCAGCAGCTTCTAAAAACTCGATTTTTTATTTTTTATTTTTTTTCCCCCTTTTTTTTCTTCTTCCAACCTCTTCAAAAGACATCTAAGGCCTTTTTAGGTTATAGTTAGTCTTACACTCTTACTCTTATCTCATAGAGTTATGGCTTATAGTTTTCTTTTTTCTTTTTTGCACATACAAGTATGTATCATATATGAATTTGAAGAAAACTTCATACTTGTATAGATTTCCCTTTTGACTTATGACTTATGAATTATGATATGAAGTTACTTATGAGTCATAGCTTATGACTTATAAATGAATTGGTCTTTTTTTTTGGGTTATATTGAGTTGATTTAATGTTTTTTATGCCTTACACAGGCTTAGATATGTATACTTATATATTTATATGTGTATGAAAGGATAAGTCATTATGGTATAGCGTATCTTAAATATGGCCTTCCGATAAGCGATACCATATAAGATTTAAAAATCTTGGTGGGAACGATCTAATCACTTAACTAAGATGCTCATGAAATCCCATGTTGGGAAAAGTATTTTAGGATCCATGAAGAATTTGTGAGTTCTGATAAGTGCTGGGTAGCACCCTACTGAACAAACTATCATTCATGAAGCATAATGGCACTACATGAGGACATGAACATGTCATGGAGAAGAGGGATGTAGCAGCTCAATCTAAATCCTTGGAGATCGAGATCTCAGTGTCATTCCTTGTCCATTTTATATTCAACTCCCTGCCTTCAGAATATGTGCCATTCAAGAGCTCCTGTAACGTAAAAGGAAAAAATGGTCAGTGAATGAGCTTCTGTTCTGAACAAGGGAGATTGAAACTAGAAACTGCTCATATTATTTTGTTGTTAAAAATTTTGATGCTTATGTTCTATTTTTCTTAACTTGAGGTATTATAATATTTTATTTCACCAAGATAGTTATTGTCCGCAATTAGCTTTTTTTCCACCACATCTGTATCTCAATTTTTTTCCCTGGTAATCATCATGAATCATGTTTATGATTTTAAATGAGGATAGTTTCTGTTGGTGATGGTTCTGTCTTGAGTGCTGTGAATTTGATTATCATGTTTTTCAAAGCAACTATCCCTGTAAAGATGTTGACTGTTACAACTTTTGATTTTGTTCATTGATTATAGGAATCTCTATTATCCAATTAAAAAATTATACTAAAGAAACCTTTTTTCCTCCAGTTTTCAGTTGTTATGCAACTTGAACGAAGTGGTACAGAATCTCCCAGTTTGGAGACAAATACCACATCAAGTTATTCGGCTGGTGCATCAAAGATGCATGCAGAGGGCACAGTGAGATCACAACCAAGTACCGAAGAACCGTTAGATGAAAAGCTAGGGAGGGATGTGGAGTTAAATGAAAAAGACATAACACAACCCGTAAAAGCAGCAAAGATCCATGATTTCTGCTTTGGCATCCCTTTCGGTGTGTGTTTCTGCATATTGCCAAAATTGAAAATATATTTTTATGATGATGTAGACTTCTACTTATGTAGAGATCATTGTCTTTTCATTTCTAGTCATCTTCGTATTTAGCCAAAATGAAATTTTTTATAGCTTAGGGCCCGTGTGGTTCGCTATCCAAAAACTTGTTTTCAAAAGCTAATTTACACCTAAACTAAACTACATCTTACATTTTTGCCAAGACTATTTGTTGACTTTACAATAAAATCCTATATGATTTCACCGAAAACAAATAAAACAACATTTTCTTGTTTTATAAAATCCTACGTGATTTTGTTGTAAACCCTAAAACAGTTTTGGATATAATACAAAATGTATATTAATTTAGGTGTAAATTAGTTTTTGAAAACAATTTTTTAGATCGCGAACCACACGGACCCTTAGGAGTTATTCTTTAAATGTTTATTTTCAGTTATTTCAGAGTTTTGCTCATTTAGTCAACCGTTTCCTCATGGTTCTTATCTTTCATTTGGAATGGTGCTGTCATAGTGTAAGCTCATGTGGTTCATACCGTCTAATGAACCAAATGTCAGAAGCAACTCTGATAATTTGTTCACTTTTGGATTTTACACCTGTGACTAATTACTTATTCATTTTGTTCCCAAGTCCTAACTTCTAAAGATATGAATCTTACCATGTTTTAACAGTTACAGCAAAGTTGTTGCTTTACTGTCACATGTGGATCTGAATTAAACCATATAATATTTTTTTTTTTTTTTTTTTTTTTTTTTTTTTTTTTTTATGTTCAGCAGTCAGTGAATCAGTGGATATATGCCCTCATCAAGTTCTGTTATGTGTATTACCATATTATAGTAGATAATATAAATATTTACTTCAATTCCCTGTACAGATGATGGACTTTGTCTTGTCACAGGTGGGCTTGTTTTAAGTGGAGGAGTTGTGGGATTTCTTTTCTCAAGAAACCCCTTGACTCTAAGCATGGGTGTGCTTTATGGAGGTGCTTTGCTGGCCCTGAGCACCTTTAGCTTAAAGGTCTGGAGGCAAGGGAAATCCAGCTTACCATTTATATTGGGTCAAGCAGGTATTATTATTTTTTTTTTCCCGTAAATTTCTTTGACTTAAAGATGTTTAGAATGCTGGCTTTATGAAGAGAATTTCAAGTGTACAATATTTATCCTATGAGCCACACGGTGAAACTTTAGGAGAGAATAGTGGAGTAAAAGCTAAGACAGGAAAAACTAATCACCTACCCACACATCAATCATGGGCATGGTCTTTGGCGGACTTGCTTTGATATTTGATAAACACTTCAGATTTGTGCCAGGGAAGTCAACCATCAAGGGTGCATTCACAATTAGATAGTTAATCGAAGAGTTTAAAATAGTAACAATCTCCACGTGTTCTTCATTGGTTCTTAAAGAAACATATTATATCATGGTTTTTGGTTGGTCTAGGGACCTTGATCATCCACTTGAATCAACCTTCCAAAATTTCACATAATCAATAGTCAAGTAAAGGTTAGTCAAATCTGTGGTATAAAAGAAAGTACTTGGTGCAAAGAAACATGGGGAACTGGGTAGAAGATTAATTTACAGATAACAAAAGAAATTTAAAAAGACAACAAAGAGTACACAAACAGAGGAAGGAAGGGGTGGTCACCTGAGAAAAAGAGGAGGAAGGGGAGGTGGCAGAATAGTACTTCAGGTCTGGATGCGGGGGTGCTTCAGGTGCAGCCATTAGAGGATGCATGGGTAATTGGGTATACCTCTGACCCAATAAAAGGCGGGTTCGAATCAGCGAACTGACGTCGGTGACACAAAAAGAAAATCCTGATACAGAGCCTAGTCAGGCCAAGCCGAGGTTGATGTGATCTCGGATTTGTTCCCAAATCTTGGTCTAAGACGTGGGACTGTATCGACTTGGACAAATATACGAATTCGTATGATATCAACCAAAAGACTTAATTTGGTGGGTTTTGGTGAGAAGAGGAACCAGAAACAGATACAGTGAGATTGTTAAGGATGTCTATGGGATGTAAATCGGTTTAGTGGTGCTGTGCTTTAGTTTTGTATTTTGTTGCAGACCGAGTTGTAGTTGCTGGCCCAGTTAGAGCACATTTCTTAGTTATCTTAGGGTTTCTTTTGTTTTGTATAAAAGGTTGTAAGAAGCTCTTTTTGAGTTAGTTGTTGTTGAATTAAAGAAACTTGTGAAAGCTTGTAAGTTTGAGAAGTGAGAACAGTAAGAGCTGAGCTCCTATTAATGCAAAAGGGTTTTGAGCTCCGCTCCCAGTTATTTTTTTTCTTCCTCTCTTCTTCTGAAATGGTGTAAAATCAGTTGAAGCTTCTGCCAACTTCGATTTACATCAGATCTGGCATCAGAGCTGCAAGCTCTTGGGTCCCTCTCTTTCTCTGTTTCTGCCCTAAAGTTTTTGGCGAAATTTCTCTCTTCTCAAATGAACCAGTTGAGCTTTGCTCCCTGATTTGGGTCAAGCTCGAGCTCCCCTCCCTTCTCCTTGTTCCTCTTTCTCTCTCTAAAACTCTGGTCTGCCTCTCTTATTTCATTTTCTCTTTCTATTTCTTTTCAAAATCAAAGGTAACCAGCACATAAACCTGCAAATCAGATGGCCCAAGGTCGGAGAAATCATGGTCGACCTCTCTCCTTGGAAGCTCGCGTTGAATGGCTTGAGGAATCCCATCGCCGGATCATAAAAGCCCGACAAAGAATGGAGGTATGCCTTTCCTTTTTCGAGTTAGCAATCGAAAAGAACAAAAAAAGTGTCGTCCCCCACCCTGCACTTTTCAGAAACGGTGAAGAAGGAAGTGATCTAGGTTATCAGAATGAATTAAGGGTGGGGTTTTCTAAAGAAAGGTGCGGAGTTGGGTTTGCTAGAGAAGGCATTGGTGAAGGGCTTGTTAATGAGGGTGTTGGTTCTTAAGTGAAGGATTGGAACGCAACATATTAGAAGAAGGGCTTAATAATAAGGATCTGTTTGATGGATCTGGGTTCTTAAAAGGTAAGGGTGCGTTTGGCGATGGACCTAGTGATGAGGACCTGTTTGGTTTAAGGCATGGGAATTTATTTAGTGAAAGGTTGTTTGGGCCTGAGGAAAATGGGTTGATTGATTTTGACATCCCTCCCATGACGATTTTCTAGAGGAAGAGGACGCTGCCATAGCTGATTTTAGCGCATCGCCAATTTTTGATGAGTTTGAAGGGGCCACTTTTTTAGAAGAACCAAAAGCGCCGTATTACATAGAAGGCCACAATTACGACATACCTTTTGAAGTTGAAAATTCTGGATATGTTGATCCGATTTGGGTGTCATTTGAAGAAACTTATTATCAAATTTTTGTCCCACTTCTTCACAAGTGTTGTTTGCTGCATTTAGTACTTCCAGGCTTGGGTTCAGGCACTCATTTTCAAATTAACGGGTGGATGTGGATTATAGATTTAATTATTCGTGTTGCAGCGAGTATGTATAAAGGAAAATGTCGCGGTCGACTTTTGATTACAGTACCCATTCTGTTAATTTTGGAGTTGTGTTTCTTTAAGTTCGAGGTAGTAGCTGGCCCAGTTAGACCACATTTCTTAGTTATCTTAGGGTTTCTTTTGTTTTGTATTAAAGGTTGTAAGAAGCTCCTTTTGAGTTAGTTGTTGTTGAATTAAAGAAACTTGTGAAAGATTGAGAACAGTAAGAGCTGAGCTCCTGTTAATGCAAAATGGGTTTTGAGCTCAGCTCCCTAGTTATCTTTTCTTCTTCTCTTCTTCTCAATTGGTGTAAAATCAATTGAAGCTTCCGCCAACTTCGATTTACATCATTACGAGGGAGCAGTAACTAGTGTTTGGGGTATTAGCTTCATGAGCACACATCTGAACGAACACAAAAATAATAAATAAATAAAGATAAGATAAGTTTGAAGCCAAGCCGTGGAGAAAACTTCATTCCCTTTGATACTTGGAAAGGGCTGTTTCTTGTTGATCTTTTTAAATGGATAAAGAAAGAAAAAAAAATTAATAATTGAACAATTAGCATTATATGCTGTTGGAGTACAAACTTTTAACTTGGTGCACTAGAAAAAGATGTCGAATGCATCAACATCCTTCTTTCCTAAGGTTTCGTGGATGGTCGATTCTTTGCATGATCTTTTAAACTTTTTTTAAGATGCAAGTATATTAGGATGCCTTGACTTGAGCCCCAAGATGAGCTTGAAGGCATATGCCTCAAATGCCTATAAAACATTTTTCTGCAATAGTATAACATGTCTTTGCTTTCTTGACGTTGCAGCAGTTCTCGTGGCGCTTCACAGACCATTTTTTTGATCTTTGGATGTCATTAGAACACACTCTTTGGTTGTGGTGTCAAGCTTATCTCGTATTTATTTTGTATGCTAAACATAACTTAGCTCTGCCTTTTTAATCTTGCAGCACTTTCTGCGGCACTTCTCTGGAAGCATTTCCAAAACTACACTTTGGTAAGACATCTAATTTAGCTTTTGAATCATCAGAAATCTATTCTTTGACTTTAACGATAATATGGTACTGTGTTTGCAGACAAAGAAACTTTTCCCAGCAGGGTTTTATGCTGTCGTGAGGTACAATTAGATCTGGTTTAAATGTTTTGTCTTCCGAGATCATTTGAGTTTGGACCTCTCTCTCTCTCTCTCTCTTTCTCTCTCTCTCTCTCTCTCTCTCTCTCTCTCTCTCTCTCTCATATATATATATATATATATATATATATATATATGAGGGTGGATTGGAGTACATCGTTAATTGTACATTGTTATTCATACATTGGATGTGGGGCCCACATGAAGTTGATCCAAGGGATGATATTTGGTGAGGATGTTCTTCTCTTCATGTTAGTTATCCTCACCGAAAATTAGCTCATTCTAGAACTTGTAACTCCATTATCCGGTGATTAAGTGATTAGAAATCACTAAAAATCAACGGTGATTGAACTATTTATTTTACCATTGATTTCAACCAATAGATGATGGGGTTACAAGTTTTAGAATGGGCTTATCTTTTGCGAGGATGCTCTACATGATAAGGAGAATATCTTAACTTAAAATTATCCCTTGAATCATCTATATGTGGGCCCCACAGGCCAATGTATTCCCAATGTATAACTAGCAATGCACTCCGATCCGTTTTCTCTCTCTCTCTTTATATATATATATAACTTATGCACTATTCCTAAATTTGGTTTCATTTTCCCAAATGGCTGTCCCGCAATGCTATGTTTCTATTCCTATTCCTATGTGCTGATATATATATATATATTCTTTGACACATGGAATGTGACTTATATATATATATATATATATATATAGATATATATATATATATATATATATATATATATATATATAGCTTATGTTCTATTCCTAAATCTGGTTGCATTTTCCGAAATGGCAGTGCCGCGATGATATGTTTCTATTCCTATGTGCTGATCTCGGGAGGAAACCCACCACCAAAGAAGTTGAGGTTAGGCACGACTTCTCCTCCATCGTGATTCAAACCCTTGTATCAGATTGTACTTTTTTAAGATAGTTGTTTTACCACCTTGTCTTGTGAGCTGAAACTGAATTGGCCTATTTTTATTGCATATTAACTGTAGGATTAGTCATGAGAATAGTATATATAGTAGGATTTTGGTCTTCACAAAAAACACTGTCAAGGTGAAAAGAAAAACAAAACTATATAATTATATTATAGCCAAAGTTAAAGAATATGGCCATTTAAGCTCATTTATTGCATTTTGGATGTGCTTGTAATAAAAAAACTGTTTCAAGTTAATCCTTGATGTGGTTCAATACTGTACTTGATTACTTGATTAAAGGGTCTTTATTTTGGGGTTTGGATTTGTGGGGGGACTGATTTATTGAAGGGAGTTTTTGCACCCAACTTTTTTGTTTTAATACCTCAGTTATTCTTGCACTCCGTTTATACCTCGCTTGTGGGGTCACATGGAGTCATTAACAGGGCTGATTGTTTTTTAGGATGATCTCATCATGTAGAGCATTCTTAAACAGTGTTTTGAAACTTCAAAATCTATCAAACAATTATTAAAATTTCAAGCTTTTTGAACCATCCATTTCACATTCAATTTTTAACCAACTTTTAACGGGTTAAAAGTTTTAAAACCATGTAATTTTTGTTAAGATCTACATGATGATGAAATCATTTATACAAAGACGCTGCTTTTATTGACCATTCAAGAACAGGCTAGGGGTGTACCAGCATTGTAGGGGAAAGGGTCTCCTCGAGTTTGACGAAAAATGGGGCGATCCTTCGTCCATTTTTTTTTTTTTGGTTTCTCTTTCTTTCTTTATCTCTTCCTAAATCTCTTTCCCTAAGGCCTTTCCTTTCAGTTCTCTCCTACTCTCTCATATAATCTCTCTTCCTCTTTCTAAAACTCAAAAAATAAAAAAAATGTTAAGTGCATGTATGGGTGCTCTAAAATTTTTTTTTTAAAAAATTAATTTATACCTAAATTAATATACATCTCGTATTACATCTAAACTAAATTGTTTTAGGATCAATAAAATCATGGAGAATTTTATAGTAAAATTAAAATTAAAAAGTAGTTTGAATGTGGTACATGAAAATAAAGTTTTGATTGCAAACTACGCGTCCCTAAATGTGTTAAAACCCCAACATGTGAACTCGCCCTTTTAATTGAATTAAAGTTTTCAACCCCAACATGTGAACTCGCCCTTTTAGTCGAATTTAAAGTTTTCAACCCCAACATTTTTTTTAACGCAGTCCCTAGTCCCAACGTGCGACGAGATTTTCTTTTCAATGTTCTAGAAAAGATTTAAGGGAAGAGAGATTTATGAAGAGAGAGATTTTAGAGAGAAATAAGCCTTAATAAACCGTTGTTAAGAGCTCTCCAACGCAAGTGTGGTTAGCTCTAATTTATTGTGCCATGTAATAAGAACACACACAATGAAACTAGAAATTATCTCCAATGCAAATGTGCTTAGCCAATGTGAAGTTGATGTAGCATGAGGATGGGAAGACATCCTCTAGCCCATTCTCTTGTTCAGGAGGTTCATCTAAAGGATGTTTTCACATCCAACTCGGCAAATCTCATTAAATATTTCATTCTCTCTTTTCTTTTTTAGGAAATCTTGTTTTCTCTCTTCTTTTTTACAATTAACAAAAAATAACTCATTTAATTGATTAATTGTCACATAGGCAGAATAAATTACCTGACCACATTTCAATTGGAGATGTTTTTCCTCTTTCCCTTAAATTGTGGGGAATTTGTGATACATAGGAAGCAAGTCTCAAGAAGATGTTTTGTGGGCCTTGCCACATGGGAAGCTGACCACTTTTGCATTGGAGAAACTCACATAGGAAGCTAAGAGCTTCTCCAATGCAAATGTGGTTAGCTTCCTACGTGGCATATTCCACAAGGCATCCTCTTGAGACTTGTTTCCTATGTGGCGAAAAAATTCCTACGTTTTACGTTGAACATAAAAAAACATCTTTAATGAGTGTTGGGATATCTTCTTTTCCTATTTTTCTCCAAATTTGCATACAAATTTCAGTATTCAAATTTTAATTTTTACATCACAAATAAATTAGCTTACCGACTTTGTAGTGCATCAATACATTAGTGAACATTAAAACATGCAAGTTTAAAAAGCATATATGCTTAAAAAAATGCAGATACTCAAATTTACTAAAATTAAACTATGTCGATTACAACTTATATACTGAGAGTTATGCAAATCAATTATACACATCCGGGATCCTACATTTGAATTTGCTTACCATGAACTTCAATACTTTACTGAACATTACAACATACAGATTTGAAATGCATATAGGCTTACAAAAGTGCAAATGCTAAAATTTATGCAGAATAGACTATGGAAATTACAACTTGCATACTCTCTTGGGCCTATGCAAATTTGGGTTAAAAATCCAATGGAAAGTGTTCATTCGGAACAAGAAAACGTCATATAATTGGTCCTAGCTACTCTTCGAGACGGAGTAGAAGAAATGAGGAGATTCTCGGATGAAAAAGGATCTAATAACTTAGAAAGAGTTAAACGAGGAGCCATACCCGTATGAGGTGAAAATCTCATGTATAATTTTGTAGTTAGTAAGGGTAACTTATTTGTCAACTTTTCCACTATTGGCCCCCCAAAACCAAACTCCACCTTACGTAAAGTTGCTAGAATATAATTAACCTCTGGATTTAAAATCGTGCACACTTTAGTGTACATCGAAACATGCATATTTGAAATGCATATAAGCTTAAAAAAATTTAAATGCTCAAACATATTAAAAAAGACTATGCAAATTATAACTCGCATTTTTGTTTGGGTTTTTAATTATGCAAATCTTGATTTGTATAGTTTGATTACATTTTTTCTTTCGAAGTTGGTATTGTTGTTTGATCTTGTTCTGAAGATCTTAAAAAATACTCAATATAAATTTTGTCAAAATCCTATTAATAGATTAAATTATAGCATTTTGAATTTTAAAAAATATTTCTTTTTTTCACTCTACTCCACGTCAATGCAGGAAAAAGGAGACCAGGATTACAAAAATGCACACTTTTAGATAAGAAGGATAATTTAGGTATGAAAGTGTACATGAGTTACAATATTAATAAAAATTCAAACTAACCATCACACTTACAAATGCAGGAAAAAGGAGACCAGGATTACAAAAAAAAATGTTTGTCCTCCTTATGAAATTGAAAAAAATGAGGCTTATCCCACACATTTTGTGAAAAATATTATTGTGTCCTAAATCCTAGGAATTTTTCTATGCAAGTCTTTTTGGCCAAACCTACATATTGATTAAGTATAATATAATGAGAGTGTATCCATATACATCGTTATTTAGTAAGGTGTTTTAGGGTTGTCCCGTTTTCAATTACTAATTAGGGGTTGGTCCTCGTTTTTTTCAAACAGCTGATTAGAGTCATTTTTTGGATGAAAAACGTTGGGGGTCGTTATCTTGTGCACGCTCATGTTACACGTGGATTTTGTGACATATTTACCCTCACGTATGACCTCACGTGATCTAATTACTTAAATCTCTAAAATACCCCTAACTTGATCTTGATGGTTAGGGTTTGAGCAGAGAACCGATGGTCTGTGTTTATGCAAGGACCAATCACGTCCCATCAAACTTACCTACCCTTTAAGCTTCCAAGAGGACGAAATGAATGAAACAGGGAAGGAATGGAACAGGGTTTAGATGAAGGTCTGAGGTAGAGTTAGGGTTTTTTTTTCGTCTGGTTAGGTTGTTGAGTGACTTTCAAAGTGGAGGTTTGTGAGATTTCAGGCGAATCGAAGAGGAAGAAGTCGTTGTTTGCAACCACCGAGTGGATTTCATTCCTTCGTCGGAAAATCGTGTTGATGGTCTGAGTTACGAGCATGGCGGCAGAGCAACCCCAATCCCGGTAAGTTTCTGAGTTCGTCTTCTTATTTTACGGTTATTTATGGGATGTGATGGTTGTAAATTCCAAATGGACTCCATTTGCAGATAGTTACAGTTAGGGTTTGATCTTGATTTTTTTTTTTT
>MVGT01002956.1:187264-221298 GCA_002174775.1 Macleaya cordata | reverse complement strand
TAAAAGATTCAATTTCTCATTCATCCGAAATCTGTTTTGAGCAAATAAATACTCTACGAGCAACTACTCGACGAGAGGAACGCAACCCAATGATTTATTTTCATAAATCAGATGTGGGTCCCACTCAAAATCATGCTTAAATATTGCTGGTCATAACAGAACTTTTCCAACATAAACCAGTCTGTATTTTTTTTTATTTAAGACTTTTTTTTAAAAATACAAGATATGTCTCATAATATTATTTATTTTTTTACATTTAGTTTACACTTGCCAGTGGAGTCGTATAGAGTTGATCCAATGGCTGTTTTTTTTTTTACGATACTCTGTTCAACATCCAGATCACATCAACCTACATCATCAACGAGTAGGCCCACCAAATACCTATTTTATTCTTACACTTTACTTACACCTATTTGTGCATCTATGTAGAGATGATCTAAATATTAACTTTTTTTTTATAGTGGTGAGCTTAAGCGGTGGTGTGTGGGGTGTCCCAAATCATACGTGCAACGTGGATTTGTAAAGAAATTTGACAAGGGGTTAACCAAATTACAAGTCGCGTAATTTGCGAACTCAAATGCTTGTAGGGGCAAATTGAGTTTGTAAAGAAATTAACTAAATAACGCGTCGTATAATTTGCCAATTGACACGGCACATAATGCATGCGTCCATACATGAAAAATTTTAAAAAAAAATTCTTTGCAAATTATCGGATTAGACTTGGCAAAAACTGACTCGACCCGCCAACCCTACCCTAACCCGATCCTCCAACCCTATCCTAACTCGACCCATTTGCTACATTGATAGGTTTTGGACTAGGATTTTCTAACCTGTGAAAAATGAATCAACCCGCGAATAACCCGTCAACCGGCAAAAATATATAAGCTTTTTAAATATTATTAATATTTTAACTTTTAAGTGTTTCTAATAAATTACTAATAAATAAAATTTATTCAAGGTTAGTTTAACAAAAGTTTTCAACTTTCTTTTATGTTTACTTGTTTTTTTCTTTTTCTCATAAGTTATTTATTTTTACTTAGTGGCTTGCTTTTACCATATATTTTTACTTATTTTTTTATAAAAAATGACAAGTCTTAAATTTTTTTATTAAGATGACGAATTTAATTGTAATTTATGTTGTAAAAAAGAACTACGATTATTGGGGTCGCCATTATGGTTTAAAAAATTAACCTATTTATTAAACGAGTCAGAGTAAGAGTTTACAAATATTGATCCACCAACCCTCCTAGGGTCGACCCTAACCCTAACTCATTGCCAAGTCTATACCGGATATATCCTGTGACGTTACTTTAGTTTGCACTTGCTATTGGAGTCGTATGGAGTCGATCAAAACACTAAATTTTATTTTGACGATGATCTTCGTCTATATCACGTCAGACTGTACATCATCACAGAGTGACCCACCTAATATCTATTTTATTCTTATAGTTTACTTACATCTATATTATGAAGGGATAACTAAATAACGTGCCGCATAATTTGTCAACTTACACTTGCGTATAGAGAAAAGTAAAAATAAATTTACATACAAGAAGCGTGTGTAAGAGGTGTGTGCATAGCGCGTAAGGAAAGCACGCGCATAATGCGTTTGGGCAGCCAACTCACACGCGTGCGTGTGGCGAGCTCTTTAATAATAGTGTTTTTTGAAAGTGTGTTATTATAAAATATTTAATCATATAAATAATTTATTACAATAACTAATCAATAATTTTATTTATATATCGGCCCTCCAAACTTTAAGACATTTTTAATTAGGCATTCTAACGCTTCCGTTCCCACTGCGCACTCTAATATTATACTATTATTAATTATTAATAATAATTAATATTTATTTTATTTAATTTAATTTTTAATTAAAACTGTAAAATGGTATGTAATAAAAATTAAAAAAGCTTTTTAAACCGGCCGTATGTTATATGTGGACATAGCATAGTGGGATTCACCGCCATTCCCCTCCAAAAGTGATTTGGGCGGCTTTTTCTGATGCCTAAATGTGGACTCTACCATGCCACCTATGCATCGGGCATATGTTCTAGCATATGGTCGATCTAAAAAGACGCACTCTTATGAAAAAATAATAAGTAGCTACAAATGTAATAAAAGTTTAATTTTAATGCAATATAAAGGAATGGTGTGAAATTAAATTAACTTTTGTTATGTTGCCTATTGATTATGTGAAGTTAAGTACAAGCCTGTGGTTAATTTTTAACATATTAAGGTCTATATAAATTTTAAATTAAAATCATTAGTTCAATTTCGAATGAGTTTACTATCTCAGCTCATAGACAATAACAACTGATGTAGAATTTCACAATTATGAAATACGCTATGTGGTAAAAATTGATAGATATTTTAACAGCACACTATTCTTTTATTGTAGCAATATCGATTGCTTTAATTGTTATAGGCACAAGTAGGCAAAACACTGCTTATGGACACTTATTTTAAAAAAAATATATATTTAAGGGGGGCACACTTATAATAAAAAAAATTAAAATTGCGACATTTTTTTCTTTTTAAAAAAAGAAAATATTTATACAATTATTAATCGTTGGAATGCTCTACTCACTATATTGATCATTATAACAAAAAAAAATCACATTATTTTAAAACTTTCAACCCCATTAAAGTTGGTTAAAAATTTACGTAAAATAAATAGTTTGGAAAACCTAAAGTTTAAAATCAACTTTTGATGGGATTAACTATTTAAAACTAATATAATTTTGGTCAGAATGGTTTATATTGGGAGGAAAGAAAGAAAAAGTGGAGTCATATTTTTCAAGTTCGCTTCAGACATCAAAATTTGAAGTGCGACCCTTCTTACATGTGTGATCACTTTTTAAAATAAATCTCTAGGCAATGTCATTTTTGACATTCTTGATTATTTTTTTTATGCGTTAAAAGTGATTGTCAACTTCCACATGCATAAGGAACTAGATTTATAATGGTAATGACTTAAAAGTTTTGATTCATTTTTATCTATATAATTTGATCGTTATTTTTCTCACTTACATATTATAAAGAAAATTTATATTTTTTTTTCATTTTCTTCCATAAAAAGTAAGATTTAAAGCGTTCCAAAGTGAATTGAAAAAAAAAATATTAAGAAGGTTTGGAAGTTCACTCGATGATATTTCTAATGTCTTTCTTATTAAAAATGATAGGTATTTAAAATTTATGCTTAACGTTTTCTTTTTCGTTCATCAGTAAAATTGGTCAATTGTTATGTAGATGATACAGTATAGGCGTATTTTAACTCAAGTTATAGTTTCAACTTCTAACGACTTTACCGTCTTTAATAAGAGGCACCTGCAATGCTTAAATTTTCTTAGCGTTATAATCATTAGCGGATAATTGCATAAACATTCTAATTTTGCAATTAAATTCTGCAACACGAATGTTTAGAAATTATTTTGTGAAGTAAACGATAAATTTTCTAAATGTAGTTGGTAAAAAAAATTTAGGTTAATTAGTCTGAAGGTCCCATATTATGACCAATGTTAGGGTTTGGGTCTTACATATGTCCAACTTTGAGTTTGGATCCTGAATTGACGGTTGACCCAGTTGACCGTCTAAAAAGTGACGAAAATCTGTAAAATAACGAGAATACCCTTTAACATGACCCAAACACTAATTATAAATTATCAGTATGACCTAAAATTAAATTTTTTTTGTTTATGTGTTCGAAAATAGAACTATTATCTCTATAGGATTATCTTTGAATCTGTAAAGAATTAATGAAATAAAATCTCTACCAACTTGTCTGTACACTTTTGCATCTTCATGGGAACTATGAACTGGATTAGTATGAATTCTCAGTTAGAGATCAAATCTACAAGTGGCTCATGTTTGTGGTTGGTTCCAATCTACCACGGCTTAAAATCCATGTCACCATTAATGATTTCTTCATCACCCAGAACATAAAGATTAAGATCGAGTAAATCTCGAATCACGAGTAGCTTTTGCTAAATTACAATACTAGTCTGACTGTTTCTAACTTCAGATCCACCAACAAGAAATTTGAATTTAGGTCCTACTGATAATTCATAATTAGTGTTTGGATCTTGTTAAAGGGTATTCTCGTCATTTTATATATTTTCGTCACTTTTTAGACGGTCAACTGGGTCAACCATTAATTTAGGACCTAAACTCAAAGTTGGACGTATGCAAGACCCAAACCCTAGCGTTGGTCATAATATAGGACCCTCAGACTAATTAAGCCAAAAAATTTAGTTTTACAGGTGTCATTTTAATTTTAGTAATAAAAATAGTTCTAAGTGTTATCCATAGTAACTATCATGTAATACGGTTTGGACAATTATTTTGTTAGAAGTTGTGCATCCTAATAAATTTAGGTTGCTGTTCTTTTTAATTTAAATATCTTAAAATTTGTGTACTTAAATGATATTTTGTTCACTCCTTATAATAATCATAAAAACAAAAAAAAGTTAAGCACTTAACATCTTTTAATAACTATCCTCACTTTATCAATTATATGAGAAAATTATTTTGTAGAACACAGAACACTTAATTTTATGACTTAGGCATTTTAATTTAATGTCAAATAAAATGTATATGTTATCTACTAGTGAATAAAGTACTTCTATATATTTATGTTTTTATAAAGTTTTACATAACAACTTTATGTTTTATTGAGAAAGATTTTTCTTATTATACAAAGAAAATTAGTTTTTTGACAAAATAGTTTTCATATCATTTAGACAATCTAATAAACAAACAAAGTTATATAAGAAAATAAGCATTCTAGTTGCTTTAATATCCTCATCAAGCAAACGAGGGTTAGGATCATATTGTACATAGTCAAATTTTTAAATATTTTCACTATGGAGATGTTAGTCTCATTCACCAAAAGGATAGATGTTGTACCTTAATAGAAAAAGCTTCCTCTGAGTACCTTATCAAATTTGAGGTTATTTTCTGTCTTCTAAAATTTTCGTTAACAGACAGCTCTACTACAAGATCTACAGTACCATCTAAAGTAATAGCAGCCATTTCATCGTTTTTTCTTTTTTCTTATTATCATATTTTCAAGTATGTAACCTATTATTTGGTTTTCTGTACCTTTAGCAAATAATCATAAATTGAACCACTAGTTAAAATGCATAAGTTGGACAACTCTAACAAATGTGTTGAATAAAAAGAACCTAAATGTTGTACCATGACTTTATCGAAATTGATACTTGTTATGCTAAATAAGTCATTCTAATGAATCTCTCTAATAATTGTCATCTTAAAACCACTCTCTATCAAAGATTGTATTTACTTACTCAGTGTTTGAGAAATACAGTAAGGAAGTTTGAAAATCGTCCCAAATTATCTTTAGCTTTCTTCTTCTCTTAACAAATTATAAGATTCATACTTAGGTTGTTTTAAGCTCTAAAAGAAACTTCAACTATATTCATGTCTTTGTTATATTTAAATTTGTCATTTAGCTTACATATCTACATATAATATAGTATGGTACTCAATAATAAATTAGTTCATAAGACTCAAACTCAAATCTATTATATAAAAAAATAAGTCTTAAATCATCTCAGCAACAATCTTTTGTTTGTTATAAATTAAAGCCTTTATATTGTAAATAAAGAAAAAACTATTCAGTTTATAAAAATTAACACAGTCAAGCCACTAGCAGTTGACTTGATTTGACCAAACTCGATATCTTGTCCAGGTCGATCCCAATTTAATTTTTAAAATAATTTAAATAACTAATACATGAAATTTTGTAGTTCAGAATCATACTAAATATAAACTTGAATCACATTTATTAAATATACATTCAAACTAACTACTTGAATTTACTTCTTACATAAAAGCTATGTAAAGTCTAATATATGTGAAACTTGATACTTTTTAAAAATCGTAAAAACGGAGAAACATATAAATAGATGGAGGTAAAGAGAGCGAGACTATTGTTTATAGAGAATATTTCAACAATAATGTTGAAAATGTGAAGGATGAAATGTAGTGATTCTGTTTTCTAATTTTTTTTTTTTGGTTAAAATTTTATTTAATGATTTTGAAAAATTTCAACGTGAGAAGAAAAGTGAGAGCCAGTGATAACGATTTGGGTTATTTAAAATAGACTAATTTTACTTGATAATTGCATGATAAAACTTCAAAATATCTAATTTAATTGTTGAATTTATAACACACAATAATAAAGATTTAGTTTACATAAAACACAAACATAGGATTGCTTACACCATGCTTGAATCCAATTTTATTCAATCTTAAGAGGAGATAAACGAGTAAAAGACTTAATTTTTTATTTTAGTGAAAAAAATAGAGAAAGAAAAAGGAAAAAAAAAAAAAGAAAAAGAACAGAAGAAGGGAGAAGAAGCTTTGTTGAGTTTTCTAAGGTACGTTCATTTTTTGTTTTAGAAAGTTCCTTAATTACAAAAGGCTATTACTGGAATCTAAAAGTAGTAGTTTTTCCACCAAAAAAGATAAATCCCTTCAAACAAAATAAAATATATAGTATTTCTTCACATAATTAAAAAAGTAAATATAGATTTGGTTCTAAAGTAAACAAAACCAGGCTCTAAAAACACAAGTGAAGGTAAATTTAAGCCTTCGAGCTATTATCTGGCAGAAGCGTAAGAGAGAAAATAATTACTGATAGGCTGATAAAACAACCACTAACATGCGAAGAGAAAGCGCTATAAACGACACGTATAAAGAAAAAAATTTACCATCTTGCACGCACATTGAGGATCAACCAACTTGAAATAGATATTTTAATTATTACAAATATTTACAATTGTTTATGCAAATATTCGCTGTCATTCGTAATCAATAAATTTAAATTTTTTCATATTTTCACTATATACTAAATATAAATTTTATTTAAATGTTTTTTTTGTGGAGATTTTTGTATTAAAATCTTTTTTAAGTTGTTATTTATGATTTAATTTTTTAAAAATTTATTAAATATGAGTATAAATAGCTAAGAATTTTCGGAGATAAGGGTACCTTTTATGTGGGGACCTCTATACTATAGTAAGTTTTTAATTAATGTCATGAATTATAGTTTAAATTTTAAAAAACTTGTTCAATATCTTTACTATATATAACGGCATAAAAATTTTCAAATATATTCAGTTCAATTACATATTCACCAATAACAAAAGGACATGATATATATTGACCCAAAAAGGGTGTTGGATATTTTCACCCCAATTTATTACATATTCCATTCACCAATATTTCATTCAGAAAGGTGACAGATATTTTTACCCACATATTTCTTCTATTTTATATAAAAGGTGAGGTCACAAAGAAACTGCTAAAAACATATAGCTTGCCACAAACAGATACAAAAAAGGACACTACTGTGGACGTTGAAAATCCATTGACATAATTAATTATATGGGCCAAACCTTACGGTAATACGCCGGCTGCAAATTTTAAACCTACAAACTCTAGTGTTACAGGAAGGAACGCAAACCAATAGAGCAAGCAGTTGTTTGCCTATAGTATTATTTAAATTTCTTATATAAAGTAATAAAAAAATATTTTAGATTTTTTCTTATAATTGTGTGTATATAAGTCTCTACCACTAATAATGTGGCTATGAACTGCTTCATATAATTTCATTTATAGCCGTATAAACGTCCATCCGACACATTTTGGGCCACAATATACCCTCATAAAATATTAAAATTTTAGCTATGTCCTCATCTTTTAGGATTTTTATTAAATTCATATCAAGTTTATACACCACTTACACCGGTTCTAAAGCCTACTCATATATGATCTAAATGATAATTTTTTGTGAGGACGATGTTATCATCATAGGGACCAATGTTAGTATCAAAAAGGTGTGCGTTATTTTTAACACTATATTTAAATTTAATGGTGTGTTACATGAAGTTATGGGCTAATTTTAATGTGTCTATGATCTTTTCATCGTTTAGATCACATCATCCCATGGTTCGTGTCCAAATAAGTCCACCTAATTTTGATCTACATGATGAGTAAATCATAACTACAACCAATGCTCCTCAAACTTAGAGATGATTCAAGTGCTAGATTTTTGTTACTAGGATCTCTTCACTGTTCTGATAACATTAGTGCATAGGTCGTCTCCACATGGGCCCGCCTAATACCTATTTTTGTTCTTATACTTACACGTGATTAGGTGCTATACATATGGAGTTGATCCAATAACTGATTTTTTTGTGACGAAGATCTTCTTATCGTTTAGATCACATCAGCTTATAGGTCCTCTTCAAGTGGCTTACACCGGTTTGTGGGATCATATATATATGATCGAATAGGTGAATTTTTTGGTGATATTCTCATTATCATATAGTTTAAAATTAGGTCGTGATAGAAAGATGGGGAGGTGCATAGTTTGCCAGCATAGAGCATGTGATGGAGCAAACTATGTTTGTTAGGGGATCACCAACTCACACTGATGTAAGGTCAAACTAACCTAAACTAATGGGCTAATTTAAACCTTGTCTTAATCGCAAGAGCACGACTATTTGGTGTATATAGATGTGGTAAACGAGTTGATCCCACAAAGAATTGCTTTTGAGGTGAAATCAAAATTAAATTGTTCACAAATACTAATCCAACAAAAAATATATTGATGGTTGGAGAATAAAATTAAACTAAACACAATTAAAGAGAAAATTTATAAAATCAATTTAAGAAAATACTAGGGCTTCTGAATCCACCACCTAGCTTAATAGAAAATCCTACTTTAACAAATTATTTTCTTATTTTTACGAGTAGCACTAGAAATAAAAATCTCTTGCTTTCTCGAATATGTGATCATGATAAAATAATTAACTCAAAAGGATGATTTTTAATTTCAGCAAAATATGTTAATTCCTAGAATTGGTTCTCTTTTAAGGGAATAACCAATCACAGATTAAACTAAATCAGTTATTGTAATACCTTAAAATTTTAGTATATAGAATTTACACTTAACCTATATTTTAAGTATCTATTTGGGTGTAGTGATTTAAAATAAAATAAAAACTATCACATGTATTGTAAATTGCATGGAAACATATAGTATACCTTACTAGAGTTTTCTTGAAAATAATAATAATAATAATTAATTAATTAATTAAAATAATAATATTTTATTTGATAAAAACGTGGGCTGCTGTTACAATAGAGTCGTCATCTACTGTAGCAGCACTTAAAAAAATAATAATATAATATTTGATTAAAAAAATATTTTTAAAGAAATAATAAATAAAAAATCTTATATAAACCCTTAAATCTCTCATTTCTTCCTCACTACCCCTCTCTCTCTACCGTATCTCTTTCATTTCTTTCTTCCCTTCTCTCTCTCTCACTTATACTAACCCTCTCCCTTTTTTTCCTCAAACATCTAATGTCTCCATATTATTTTACCTCATTTAATTAAATAATGCCCATATTACAAATATCAACAAGGTGATGAAATTCAATGATCTATACCATTGGATTTTGAGATAGCGAATAAGGTAGGTGGGATCCCTACTATAAACAAAATCTTATTTTACGTTTTTGTTATGAAAATGCATATGAAATGCATTTATCTTACATTGTTACATTTATTTACATAATGTAACGGTAGATGTTTTATTCATGAAAATGAATTAATGGAAGTTTATTAATAACTTGTTATCTAGATTAAAAATAAATCTAGAATATATCTGTAATGGGAGACCCCCATAACACCTGCAGGTACCGTTGAGTTCCAACTTGAGGAGATGGTGGAAACCGATGAAATGAACTCAAATAATGATTAATTATTAAAGATTTAAAAAGAAAGATCTATTTTTGGTGCATTAATATGGTGATTGTTGCGTGTTTCAAATCTAGTATTTTTGGATAGTTTGCACCTACTGAGTTTTACTCACCCCTAAATTCCCCCCACAGGTTACGTTGAGGGTGAAGATTCTAAGATGTGCAGATTAAGAAGCAGATACCTTGTGTTATTCAACTTTTATACAGATAGCTGTTGGTTTAAACTACTATTCTATCACTTGGGATAATAGTTATTTTTTATTAGTTCTTATTGTTTTAACATTCTTTTATGATTAGATGCTAAGTTTTAAATTGTATAAATGATGTATTAATTTTCATAATAAGTAATTGAAGTAATTAGGTTTTATACGAAATTGTATAAATCCCGTAGTTCATACAGTCATATTTACAAAACGGTATTTTTGGACATGTTCCGGTCAAAATTGAGCTGAGTCTATTTCTTAGAAAAATCTTAGATCTCAATTTTTTCTTTTCAAAAAGGTATTATAATACATATTTGGATTTCTAATTAGAGAGTAATTTTAGTTTAAAGTTACTAATTTCTGATTATTATTAAAAATCTGATATTATTTTTTTAAATTTGTATATACGTCTGTATCAGTACTTCGGATGCATGTTTGGGCCCTTTATGTTCATAATTGGCCTCTGACTATTTCCGGTTAAGTTTTGAATCTGTGAATCTAGTTTTCAGAATGGGTTTATTTATACAATTCAGATTTACGATTAAGTAGATGTATCCATTTTACTCAACTGTATGCAGTTGACATAAAAATTACTTTCAAACATTAAATTTTTACCTTTCTTTGACTTGGACTGATTTTAACGAGTCAAGGGGGTGTTGACCTAAATAGTAGTTGACTTGACTTAACTTTGACTTAGCTAAAGACTTATGTTGACCTTGAGTTGGACCTAACCTTAAGGTACTGATGTTGAATAAAGTAGACCATTACCTAAATGCTTTAAATTTATTGTCTTTTAAAAGTAAAGTTATAATGTCCCTCCCTCACATTTCAGGTTTGTAGCCCTTACTCAATGAGAACTAAGTATTTCAGCGGAACCATTAACAAGCTATAGCTCTAGGGTGTACGTGTTACACCAAGCTAACAAGAAGTTTGCACTCAATACACAAGTAAAATAAAGTTGAAATAAACTTTATTAACTTAATGATAAGCTGTCAAATTGAATGAACGAATATTCTTAAAGATAAATGGACTAAATATGTCCAAAGCAAACTAAACTTGAATGAAAGAATATCTCCTATGTCTTCACGGATATCTAGGAAAATTCCGCAGACTTATTCTTGTCTATCGAACTCCACCGCTACTGTGTATTCGCCTGATGCCCTGGACTTGTAAAGATAATGGTGCTAGGTCAAAACCTAGCCAGCAAGTTCACTAGTTCCCTTGTCTTAGATTCAGAATAACCATGAGTTTTACCATAGTGCATTATCATTATTGCATAAGATATGTCATCATAAACGATTAAATAAGGTCAAGAGATGCATAGATTGACGACTGTGGTGTTTTATGATCTTTGTTTAAGATTTAGTTCTCGTAACATGTGGTGTACCTAGTTACTACCCACATTTCACTCGTCCCTATAGTTCACTCGAGACACTGGCTGTGCACCATGTGAATTCGATGAACAGTCTCGAAATCCATGTCAGCGTTACTTACGTGTCAAGTGATTCTGTAGACCTCACTTGGCGATTTATTAGACCTCGCTTGGAGAGGACCAGACCTATACAAGACCTAAACTATGTTTGCATGCAAGCCAAATAAGTTATTTAATAGCACACCTCAAGCTTATGGAGGTTACATACATGATATTTGTTTCCTTATGTGTGTTCATCATCATGGAAATAGTTCACAAGGAGTTATATATGCATTCTAAACTCATAAATACATATCCTTTAATAGCATGCATGTACATAATCATGATATCCTTCATACATGAACTAACTACACAAAAGAAACTCACAAAAAAATACTTTTAGGGTCAAAAGGTTAATAGGTATCGATACTCCCTCAGTAAGTATCGATACCCACTGCATATTATGCATCAGATGTGGGCAGTATCGATACCCACAAGAGGGGGTATCGATACTAGCCCTATCTATTGCTCGGGAAAGAGCTGGTATCGATACCCACTTTATGGGTATTGATACCCTCTGGGTTTTTCGCAACTTTGGATTTTGTTCTTCGACTAAACTCCAAGGAAACATAGTTTTTCTCACCTACAACCTTAGGAAATTATATATCCATCAATTATTCATAGATTCCATGCATTCTAACCATTAAAATATGCTCACATCATACGATCATGGATTACTCGCATTCATTCATGTAGATAACATAAAACAACATATCAACTAGGTTTTCATGCATTCAACCATTAAAAAAGCATACCAACATCATAGAAAACCTAAATCTACACTAAAAGAGCAAGTTACTACTTGCCTCAAACCAAACCGTCTCCCAATCGCGAGGAAGAAGAAGGAGAAGAAGAAGAATCCCTGCGCTCACTCTCACGAACGCGATCACTGCGATCTCTCCTTCTCAAACCCTAGGTTCTCCTCCAAGAAGTTGTCTCTCTCTCTCTCTCTCTCTTGCCCTAGCCGATTCACCCTCTCTCTCTCTCTCTCTCTCTTGGTCGATCAAACTAGAAGGAGGTTTAGGGATTAATTTATATTTAAGTGATATATAGTCCTAAACTTACTAAAATTTTAACAGGGTGCCCTTAACAAAAGTGGGCTCCCCCCAACATTAGTAATTTAAGAAATAAGGGTCTTACAAAAGTAAATGAGTTTTATTTATTATTTTATCTTACACTTTTATTACACTAATCACGCTTTAGTTTTCGGACTCGGCGAATCGGATCGGATTCAGAGTATCGAAATTTGGGGTGTGACAGTTATTATGGGCTTGAATTACTACAGAGAATTTATCTAACTACCAAGGATGCCTGGCATACAAGATGAGACTAATCTGTTATAATTGAGAAATTAAAATCATATGTAAACAATATAATCCATTGAGAACAATTTAATTAAACTAAAAAAATCTACTTAAACTAAGGGCTTAATCTATGCTCTAGCTGAGATTTAGAAGAACATGCTCTCAAATAATTTCACAAAACAAGATAAGATAATGAAAATGAAGGTGAAACCCATTCTGAGATGCACAATTCTTCACATATCATAATGTTTGAAGCTTCTATTCTCTATTTGTTAGCAAGTGATTTTAGGTCTCTAGTTTTTAAATGAGCCCACATGGACAAGATCCAATCGATGATTTCCAGTGAGGTTGTATTTATCATCCAACGGTCCTATTTAACTCAACAAACATCTAAACGCTTAAGTTAAATGGAACCCACTAAAATATTCATTTTTACTAAATACAACCTAATAATGGACCGTATTTCTTTTTTCTAAATAAAATTCGATTAGTTTAGTGGGTCCCACTAATTAAATGGGACCCATATCGTACACCACTACCCACGATCGCCATTAATTGGCACCACCACCTCCACGTTTAATTATAATGAATAAACGTGTTCAATAGGTTTGGATTTTTTATGTAATTATCACAAAATTTATTCTCATCACCCACTGTTTTCTCACGGAGAGCTTAGACTAATCGTTAATGGCAGTTCGACCTTCTCTCATCTAGAAAATATTGTAGCCAAAAGCTGCAATGGGGTTTTAAATTGCCATTAATGGCATCCTCACCGATCCAGTGTGAGAAGAATCAATACGTTTTGGTTTTTGGAAATATCTATACAGTAAAGACATGACTACTCAACATACTTCAAGTTTCTTTTTAAGCCACACATTTTGTCTTTGGGACATCAAGATCCAACAGGTGGAAGTTTGACCTGTGGCACAACCGCACAAGTCTCTTTTGTAGTTGTCAACAAAAAAGGGGAAAAAAAAAAAGAAAAAAAATCAGAAAAAATCCTAGCAGAGAAGCTTGATTTTAAAGACGCCATTGTTGGAGGTTAGATCTTGTATTTTTTTAGAAGATGAAAATAGATATATTGATTTTAAAACCAAGGTTTAGGGCTTTTCTCTCTCACTCTCTTTCTCTCTCTTTTCAGATCTCGATTTGGGCGATGGTTGTTGTAAAATTTTCAAAATTGATTTGGGTGGTTTGTGTAGCTTTAACTCTTCTTTGGTTTAGTCCCACATTGCTTGGGAAATATAGAAAGTTGAGGTTTATAAGTGACTACACTTATTAGAGTTTATCTTTTAAGTGTTGGGTCCTCATTGGAATTGATAAGGTGGTGCAAAGCACCACCGCACATGCGCACGCGCACGCGCATGTGCGTGTGCGGAAGGGCGATTGGGCGTTTAGGGCGCATTGGGCGCTTTTGTGGCATACTTTGCTATCATCCACATTCCTAGCCCAATCATCCCTCCCGACGTACTCTTCCTATCGTACACATTCCCAGCCCAATCTGCATCGGAGTAGGTACATATTTCAGAATTGGTATCATTGGTATACCAAAGGCCATATCCAAGAGTTCCCTTGACATATCGAATGATGCATTTTACTGCTTTCAAGTAAGACTCTTTTGGATTAGCTTAATATCGAGCACAAGCTCCCACGCTGAAAGATATATCCGGTCTACTTGTCGTGAGGTAGAGTAGACTCCCTATTATACTTTGATATGTGTTTTGATCGACCCCCTTTCCTGATTCATCTTTTGACAACTTCTTGGTGGTGCTCATGGGTGTTCTAGAAACCTTGGCAGATTCTAACCTGAACTTCTTTACCAAGTTCTTTGCATACTTGCTTTCTGATACAAACATTCCATCATGAGTTTGCTTAACATGTAACCCAAGAAAGAAGGTAAGTTCACCCATCATACTCATCTCGAATTCTTTGCTCATAAGTTCAGCAAATGAATCAGCTTCCTTTGAGATAGTTGAGCCAAATACAATGTCATCCACATATATTTGTGCCATGAGCACATCCTCATTTGCCCATCGTATGAACAATGTTTTGTCGGTTCCCCTCTTGAGAAACCTTTCTTGAGTAGGAATGAAGTGAGACAGTCATACCATGCCCTTGGGGCCTGCTTCAATCCGTACAATGCCTTTTTTAGGCGATACACATGATCCAGGTGATGTGGATCTTCAAATCCCTTAGGTTGCTCCACATAGGCTTCTTCTTAAAGAATTCCATTGAGAAAAGCAGCCTTGACATCCATTTGATATAGTTTCATTTTCATGTAGCATGCAAATGCCATCATGAGTCTTATAGATTCCAATCGAGCAACTGGAGCGAAGGTTTCATCAAAGTCAACACCTTCAATTTGACTGTACCCTTGTGCCACTAGTCTGTCCTTGTTTCGAATCACAGTACCATATTCGTCAGATTTGTTCTTAAATATCCATTTGGTGCCAATGACATTAATGTTCTTTTGTCTTGGTACTAGAAACCAAACGTCTTGACGCGAGAATTGGTTGAGTTCTTCTTGCATGGCTTCGATCCAATTTTCATCCTGAAAGACATCGAAGACATTTGTTGGCACAAAGTCAGCAAGCTAACACACATAATTGACAATATTTTTAACTTGTCTTATCGTCTTGACTCCTGTGGTTTCGTCCCCAATTATGTTCTCTTCGGTGTGACTCTGTGCCTATTTGGGACGTTGAGAATTCGAGACACCTCCTTGGCTTTCCACAACCACTTCACTAGACTTCTCATTTGTATCACCTCCGTGAGTGGCTCCTTCTGATTCATTTGAGGTTGGAACAGCTTCCTTTTTAGACTTTGAAGTCTTCCCTTTTTTTAATTCACTTGATGGCAGCTCTTCATCTTTTTGATCTTCATGTCTTGACCCCATGTCATCAATCACTACATTGATGGACTCCATCATTGATTCCGTTCTCTTGTTGTAGACACGATATGCTCTACTATTCAGCGCATATCCCAAAAAGATACCTTCATCACTTTTTGCATCAAATTTCCCTAGATGCTCATGGTCTATCAATATATAACACGTACTTCCAAAAGTCCGAAGGTAGTTCAGATTTGGCTTCTTCCCATACCACAACTCATAAGGAGTGTTTAAGGTTTTGGTCCTCAAGTAGACCTGATTTACAAGGTAATATGCTGTTGAGACTGCTTCTCCCCAAAACTTTTGAGCAAGTCATTTGCTATGAAGAAGTACTCTAGCCATCTCTTGAATTACCCGGTTCTTCCTTTCAGCAACCCCATTTTGTTGAGGAGTGATTGGTGCAGAGAATTCGTATTTAATTCTATGTTCACCACAATAGTCTTCAACTTTGGTGTTGTGGAATTCGGTTCCTCGATCACTTCTAATTCTCTTGATCTCTCTTTCTTGTTCATTTTGAATTCTCTGTGCAATGACAAAAAACTTATCAAAAGTATCAGATTTCTCACGGAAGAAAGCCACCCAAGTGAACCGAAAGAAATCGTCAACCATAACTAAAATGTAGCTAGTACCTCCTATGGTTTGAGTTCTCATTGGACCCATGAGGTCCATATGAATCATTTGGAGAGGTTGGGCTGTGAGAATATCTTTAGAGGCTTTGTGTGAGCTTCGTGTTTGCTTTCCTACTAAACACGCTCCACACTTGCCATCAACCTCTTTATACAATTTTGGAACACCTCTCACAGCTTCTTTGTTGGTTAACTTGGCAAGGTCCTTAAAGTTAACATGGCCCAACCTTTGGTGTCATAGAAGTGTGGTGTCCAACTTGGTTAGATTACACACCAATTCAATTGATGTATCCACCATGTAACAATTGCTGGAAGTTCTCTTCCCATGTATACTTTCTAACCCATTCAGATCTTTGATAGTGCACCCATGATAGGTAAAAATCACCGAATAGTTAGAATCACAAATTTGACTTATGCTTAAGAGATTGGCATGCATACCTTCGACGTACAATACGTCATGAATTTCTGGAATGCCCGAGAGTTTGATTGTTCCTTTCCAAGTTACCCTGGCGATGCTTCCATCTCCAAAAGTGACATTTCCACCTGAGAACTTCTCAAGACGTGAAACACTCTTTGTCCCTAGTCATGTGTCGGCTGCAACCACTGTCTAGAAACCAGTCTGATGTAGTTGCTTTATATGCCACGAGAGCCACCAAGGCTTTGGTTTTAACATTCTTCTTCACCCAAACCCATTCTTCTTTCTTCTTTTGAGCTGAATTGGCTGACTTAGGTGTGCTTCCTTATTTGCTCTCCTTCCCCACATATGGTCTCTTACTATATTTGTTCTTTCTAAATTTGGGGTTGGTCAATCTTTTAATCTCTCCAGTTAGGGCTCTTGCCTTTTGTTGAAGTTGCTTGAACATCTTAAGCATCTCTCTTTCTCTATTGATGTGATGGAGGTCATCCAGATAAAACTTGCAAATGTTTTGCAAGTGACCTTGATATCCACAATATGAGCATGCATGGATGATTTGTGATGATCTTCGATTCCCTCCTACCCCCGGCTTGTGACTTGATAGCCTATTTTGAAGGTTGTTGCTTACCCACATGCTTCGTAGCTTGTTTATTGGTATGTGTAACAGCACCCGTCTCTGGAGAGGGAGAAGTCTTGGCTTTCACAAACATAGTTGATGCTGAAGCACTAGTACCATCGTTGTTGTCAAACCCGACACCTTTTTTCCCCCGAGTTCTTTGCCCCATTCAACATTGACACTAGATTTTTCGACCCATAGTTGAACTTCATTAACGTCTCTTTTGACTTACACAGCTCTTCCTTCATCCCTTTCATCTCATTGAGGAGAGATGTAACTCTCTCACTTGCCATCCCAAGTTCATTCTTGAGAATCTGGATTTCTTTTTCTTTCTCTTTAAGGATCATTGTGTCTTCCAACACCTTCTTGGAGTCTTCATTCATTTGATGAATCAAGTCCTTCTTTTCCTTCTCAAGGAATTTGACCTTCATTTGTAATTCCTTGTTGGTCCTTGAGATGTTCTTGCTATTCTCTAAAATTCTCGAGAACAATTATTCTTTTTGGAGTTCCTCTTCACTCATATCATTACCACTCGAGGACTGATTGGATATGTCCCCTTCGTTGTCATCTTGTTCTTGTGATGATAGTATACAGGCTGTAAAGGCAACATAATTTTATTTCATCTCTTCTTCGCTCTCTTGAGAGGATCCGGAATCCGATGAAGAATCATCGAAGGTAACGTTCATTGCTTTCTTGCCCCTTGAGTGGCCCGAGTTTCCTTTGTTCGTACAAACACTAGCCATATGACCAAAGCCACGACATTTGTAGCATTGAATCTCATCACTCTTCTTTTTCTCAAATTTCTTGTCAAATGAATTGACATTCTTATGAGGTTTAGACTTAGAAGGGGAATGGTTGTACTTGTCAAATTTCTGAAAACCTCATTTCTTCTTCAAGAACTTCTTGAACTGTCTGGAGAGAAGAGCAATTTCTTCGTCATTGGAGTTATCGGAGGATTTATCATCCTTGCTCGTCACTTGCTTGGAGGCATTGAAAGCAATATTCTTTGGTTTCTTGGATGATCTGAATTTCGACTCAAAAGTCCTGAGATTACCTGCAAGTTCCTCAGGAAGAAGAGCATCAATATCTTTACTCTCCTCAATAGCCGTAACTTTAGCCTCAAATCTCTCAGAAAGTGATCTCAGCACCTTACGGACTATCTTGGAGTTTGAAATAGTCTCTCCTAGGGTAAAAGAGTTGTTCACTATCTCACCGAGTTTCCCATAAAACTCGTTGAAGGTTTCATGTTCTTCCATACGCAGATTTTCAAATTGAGATGTAAGCATTTGCAATTTGGCAATCTTGATAGTCTGGGTAACCTCATGAGTGACTTCTAATTTTTTCTATGCCTCCTTTGTAATGAGGCAATTTGAGATACTTTCTAACTCGTCTGCGGTTACGGCATTAAATATGGCATTGAGGCCTTTGCTATTATAGGTGGCCTTATTGATTTCCTCTTCAGTCCAAATATCAATGGATTTGGGTTTAGTCACGGCCACTCCATCAATTTGTGGCAGTTATGGTTGGAGGGGACCAACCATTTTCTATAGCCCTCTGAACTCTTTCATCTATAAAGCTTAAGAAGGCTCTCATGCGTGCTTTCCAATACGCATAGTTACTTCTGTCGAACAATGGAGGTCTGTTCACGGAGCTTTCTTCCATAATTTACTACAAGGATCTCACTGGGATGTTAAGCTCTATATGGTGAACCTGCTCTGATACCAAATGAAATATCACCTACTACTATGTGTATATTGAAGGGGGTCAATATCTACCTATTTAAAACTTAATATGCAATAAGTCTAAGGAAAAAGACAATGAAACACACAAGTATTGACTTATTCGATTCTCTAATGCGGAATTTACGGAGAATCAAATATTTCGATCTTGTTTAGAAATCATTCACAAGTATGCAATTAGCACCAATGATTTTTTATGACGAGGAAAAACCTAATAGAAAAAACCCCGGGACCTAGTCCAGAAATTTCCACTAAGAGTTTATAGAAATCTTATAACCGTTCACATCGACCACACGAATCCCCTCGTGCAAAAACTTAACCGGCCTTTCTTCACGACTCGAATCCACGAACCACCTCTTCAATAGTGAGTGTGCCTCCAACTCAGAATCCTCTCTCACACTTGTGTGCTTGAATCTACAAGCTTCACTTGAACTCGGTCAAGTATTCAGTTCGCTGGAGCTCCGCCGGTGACCTCACCAGAACTTCACCGGTGACTGTAAAACTATTAAAGTGTTTTGGATTTCTAAGCTCTACTACATCTTCAAGCTAGAAGGAAGTCTTAAGTTTGTTCTAGCTGAGATAAAGAACTAGAGAGAGTAAGTATCAATACAACTCTCAAGGAAGAAAGGATCTGCTCCTCATAAACGCTTGGAAGAGACAACAATGGAGAAGATCACAAAAAGCTGATATCTTGAATATTCCTTATTCTCTTGAAGCTACAAAGGAAATGCTTTCTTCTTCCCTTTTATCTTTGAGGCTTGGAACCCTACATGGTTAGCTTCTCTATCTATATATAGTGAGAAGACAAAACATATGAGTTTTAGTACAAAAGGACCAAAAGGACAAGATGCCCTAGGTCCAAAATTCGTGCAGAACCCTCTGGAGGTGTATCGATACTCCATTTCAGGGTATCGATACACACTGGGATATTTGCGCAAATTAGTTTTTGCAAGTCATTTCAAGAGTTCTACAAGTTTCCTAGTAACTTGTAATAAGTTCAAATGACTTTCTAGCCACCTATGATTGTTGTTAGGTCACTTACCCATACACGGAGAGTTCTGGTGGCGAGATTGAATTCCGATGAGGTGTTATTCGATCTGTTCTTGATGATGAATGAGTTTTGCACGGAGGAAACGCTTAACCACTAACTCAATTAGGACATGTTGAGAGCGTTGTTCTGTCATGAACATTGACAAAGCCAAGGGACCTTTCATATTTCAATGGTTTAGATTTAGTAACTTTTAGATAACTTTAATCTAATGGTCTAGATTCATTCCTGGTTCACCAAGGTTTAGATATTTTAATAGTTATCTAAATAATAATTATCCACTTTTTAGAAAATTACTAAAAGTTAGATGTGTATCTTAAAATAAGAGTTTTTATAGTTTTAGGAAACCTAATTCCTACAAAATAGGTGGCGCACGAGGCAGCCCCTTGTGCCCACGTTTTTACCATGTGGACCCACCACTTGGTCACCCCTTATTCTATGTTTTCTAGTTATACCCAACCACCTCCTCACATTTCATTTCTAGTTTCATTTTTCATTTCATTCTTCCTCATTTTCATTTCTCATTTTCATTCTCATTTCTAATGAAATCTTAATGTTTTAAAATGAACTTAGTCTAATGGTTTATTCCATCATTTTTATTTCTAAGTTTCTTAATTCGAAGGTTTAGAGTGTCCACTAACATTTCTAGTTCCGAAATGTTCATTTCTAGGTTCAATTCATTTCTAGGTGACTCATGGCATTCATATATTTTAGAAACTCCTAGAAATGATTAGTGTTTAAGGTTATTCTAAGTTATATGTTGACTACTACATTGAATATAGGTCAACATAACCCTAGTTTTCCTTTCATTTATCCGATTTTCTAAACCGAAGGTTCATTTATAAGGTTTTATGGCTCATTTCTAAAAGATAATCCCTAATCTCTCTCTCAAAGATCTCAAAGAGATTTTGAAAACATTTTAGTTTTTGTTTTGAAAAACATTTTGAAAACATTTGAAAATATTTTTGTGCAAAACTCATTTTGCAAATCAACTTGACCTCATCTCTACACTTATATACAGTCCATTTATATAATCTCATGCATTGTGGATGTTTTTGGCAAAGATTGTTTTTACGATACTCATAGGTTTCTCTCCTTAGGCTTACACCCTTCTAACACTTATTGGGCCTACTTTGGGTCCATAGGCCTTGAGCCCATACTTAAGTCTATCTGAAAAAATCTCTAGTGTTACAATATCATCCCCTTAAAAGAATTTTATCCCGAAATTCAAAACAAATTCGTACCTAAGCAGATCAGCACTTGACATCCTTCAATCATCGTACTTGAGTTTTCACTGTTATCCTTTTTTATTTTTGAAATCTTTGTGAGAACTCTGGGACTTGTGGGTTCCTTGGCAAATACAATCAGTCACTCAATCCTTGTCCCATATGGTTGCATCCTCTACGGGTGATCAGTCCTAAAGATCCCTTCCTCATATGGTCGGTTCTAAGTGACGCCTATTCTATCCAAGATATTCGCCTCTTTTTCTTTTTTGAAAACCAACACCATACTCTTGGGGTTTGACTTACGATGATCTCTGAGTGTTCATGTTTCACTGCCTTAGTTTGATCTACTAGGTTTTCTTAAAAAAGAATATTCTAGTACTACTACAGTAACTTTTAGATAAGATTTTTTAGGATAAGTACCTTGGTCTCTGATGCGGTTGTTTCCTTCATTCTCTTGTTCTGAGTCACTACTTATGATAATGATTTCTTTTGATGTGACCTCTTCTTCCGATACTTGGGGTAGGTCTCTAGAAGTAGTTTATTTTATGGTTTGGTCTACCTCGTGAATCATTGCCATACTTCCTTCAACATGCCAGTCTTCTGAGTCGGACTCACTAGCATCAAATGGTCCTCTTTTAGGGTCACCCTACTTTATGGGTATCCATTCATCTTTACTTGGGTCGTAATTCTCATCATCCTAAGGTTCTTCCTCCACTCTTAGTTCTTCTCTCTGAACCTCTCTTGGAACATTGGGTGCTCTTCTAATGTAAGTGTTCTTACATGCAGTTAGGATTAGTCTCACCATTGTGTCCTAACAAAAGAGTGTTACGTAACTTAAGCTCCGACATAATTCACCTAGCAAAACTCCTAATGGTTATATTAGGCTTGCTACTTTTATCCAATTTTAGTTTTTGTACCCTTCCCCAAAAGCAGAAAACGAAACAAACAAGCAATGTTCATGTTATACAAAACAATCGGGCAATCATCATGTTATTCAAATAATCATCTTTCATGCGCGTGAAAATACTATGAACATCTCATTATGCTTTATGCATTATAATCATGTTAACATATACTATCATGCTTTATATACACTATCATTTCATCAAACACTACACATCATCATATATAGTTACATGCAATTATGCTGGAATTTCTAACCTATTCTAACATTCATATGATACATACTTCATTCAATCATGCTTTATCATGAAATTACTATGCATCTATTCATGTCATATCATCATCCTATAGCATGCATATTATTATTTCTAATCATACATATACATACATAACATCATTTTATACATGGCATTCATTCTCTATATGCTAGCATGCTTCAAGGTAATAATATTTACTTACTAATACTATCATGATATACATGTAGAAAGCATTTTCATTCATTCCTATTTTCATTATGGCATATTATCTAATATACAGGCATACAATATGTTTATGTTTAGGCACATTAAAATATGTAAGCATACGATATTTATTCATAGTTAAACAAACCAAGGCATGCAAGCATACAACATGTTCATGACTATTCTAACTACAACATGTTATGATTCATACAAGCAGGTTATAACATATTCAATGGCATGTTTCAAGCATTACTAGTATAGCATGTTGATTATCTGTAACGCCCCAATTCCGAAACTCAAAATCTCTAAGAAACTGAGTCGCATATCGAGGCATTAAGCTTACTACACGAGGTGACTAATGAGTACTAAATAAACCTAAACAAGGTTTTATGAACCTACATCAGAGTTAAGCTAATCTAGTTCGTCAGAATTTTAATCACCTCTAAATATGGCTGGGCCCAACGAAATTTTCGCCAGAGTTTCCCCTGTATTTTCAGGGTCTGAAACCTGTCATAAACCTGTAGAAGAGATGATTTATCCATAAATAACATTTCTATATCAATTCCATTCATCCATATCATCTCATCATATCCAATCAACCATATTCTCCAATATAGACTACCTAGTCATCCACTAGCCTGAATCCAAACCATAATTCTAAAACGATCTCTCGCTTGATAAAATAATACATATATAAAATTTGTTAAGTGATACTAAATATACATAAGTGTGCTTGTTTTACATTATATAGTTCAAAAGAATATATATACAAAGCAAGGAAAATAACTGCATCATAACTGAATAATAACAACACCTCAAGTATAATAAACCTGAGGTGGATACTCTCCCTATACCTGCCTCCTCAAATTACTTAACATCCAATCATCCACTGTCTCCTCGATTTCCTGAGCAAAAAGCCCAGTGAGAACTTATAATACTAACAGGTAGTCACTAATATGAATTTAAGACAATGCAGGTTTTAAAGAAAACCGAGAAATCATAATACAGTAATGTAAAAGCATTTGGTACCTTTACTACAACATAAACCGATAACCATTCACTTACCCATACAAGTAAATATAAACTAACAACATCTCACATCATAATATTGCGTAGTGTAATCATCTTAGAGTGAAGAGGCTACGACTAGATGTTTCAGCTCCTAGTCAGTGAGCAAAATCGTGTTCCAACTTAACCGATGTGGAACCCCATCGTTAATTCCTGATTTCCGACCGAGCGACTGATTTATCGGTTTTTGTGAGAAGCACGCTGGCTCATGATTTGGGTTCAGGTGGACCCTTGACCATAATTTGCCGATGTAGCCGTTGTCGCGGTGGTCAGCCGTTTGACTTGTGCAGACATCTTAATGATCATTAAAATAATCCAGGAGTTGTCACGCTCCTCAAGTCTTCGCCTAATCTAGGCAGCATATAACCTCGACATTTCTAGAATCATACACGTACCTATCCAAACAAGGCTTTCCAAAAAGAGAAATAGAATAACCTAGATTTCAATAGTTTTCCTATATCATGAGAGTCCCATTCCTGTCATGAGACAGGAAAACATAATGAAAATACGGAACAAACCATTGTTTTTAGGAAAACTTCAATGATTTGCTCGTGTAGGCATTACAAATCCATTTTCAGATTACCAAAAGATATATAGTATAATAGTATAAGTTTTAGTAGTAGAAAATACCTTTTTCCTACAAAAACTAACAACCATGTACATGTTGTGATCTCCCAACTAATATTATTCCGGGGAAAGCCGGTAATATAATCCGGGGAAAGCCGGGTAATCGGGGGAAAGCCCGTAATATAATCCGGGGAAAGCCGGTAATAATCCTAGCCGGGGGAAAGCCCAGCATAACATATATAGTATATATTCCGGGGGAAAGCCCGTACCTAGGGAATCACCAACACATACCCAACAACTGGGAACCTCCATCCCACACATCATCTTAAAACAACTACTTCTCCCAACATATGGAAGGAAGTAAAATATATATATAAATATTATAAGAACCCCAAAATCCATTTGGTTTTGGAAATATACCCATCCCTAAAGCTCGATAACGATTAAATCTCGATTCTTTTGGAAATATAGTTTATTTAACTATAAATAAGAAAAGAATCATCAATATACTTATATATGTATATAACTCATTCATATATATAATTATTAGAATCTAGTTATTTTAAAAATTACTATTACTGTTTTACATCACTATGTAAAACTATACTTTTGGAAAATCATTTTCACATCAATAGGACATCACAAATAAATCATGCATGCTTTACAAAATAATTAAATTTGATTTATAAATCTAAACCCTATCAAAAGCATTGAAAGCACTTTAATGGCTACAAGAAAGTATTTATAAGTTCCTACCTCAAATCCCGCAAGGCTCTCTTTACCGCACTAATTTCCTCCAATTAGTGTACTGGTATTAGTACACACTCCCAACTGCAAATAACACATTTAATCCACTTTCAAAACTTAATTCAATTCATACTAATTCTATGTAGAATAGTCTAGGCATCTAAATTCTAACCTAAACAGTCACTACGAGGGTCCAGGTCCTTATCAAATTAAATAAGGGCTTTAGGACTACAGCCCAATTTGCTCTAAATATCCTCTTTAATTAATCTAGATCTCCGAATCTATAATCTAACCTAAAACAATAATTTTGGGTCAAAATCAACCTTCCCAATTAACAGTTTCCATCAACTAAGGGTTTGAAAGGCCTAATCAAATCTTAAACTATCAACAAAATTAACCCTAAACTTGAAAACTAAGATTAACAACATAAAATACCTAATTAAAATTAAATACGGAGCTAGGGTTTCAAATTATACCTCGATCCACAAATTAAATGGTGCCTACGATTTCCACCCGTCGGACCATCGTCATCTTCTTCTTCCTCTTTCTCTCTCTCTCTCCTTCTCTTTCTCTCTCCTTCTCCTTCTCTCCTTTTCTTTCTCTCTCCTTCTCCTTCTCTTTCTCTCTCCTTCTCCTTCTCCCTTTCTCTTTCTGTCCCTACCTCTCTCTGTCGTAATAAGTAAGAGAGATTTATCTCTCTTACTCCCTTATAAACTTAATAAGGGCGGTGGGAATAAAAGGGTTAAAATCTCCATATGGGTTATGCTACGGTGTAGCTCATGCCTACACCTTATATGTATACCCTAGAATAATATATAAAATTACACTTTAATACATCACCCATACATATATATAGCATATATACACAATTAAATAATATTTAATGGTCAAAATCAAAGTCAAAATCGCGGGTACCGGTCAAAATCGCGTCAAACCTATCACCGTGGTCAAACTCGTGTTCCGGGCCTCGATTTGGGATCAATTAGTGTCCGATTTTCACGCATGAATAGTCCAAATTGAATAACTTTTCGAGATCTACCCAATTGTACGGTTCGATTCTTCAAATTACCCTCCGATCGAAAACTCATTTATTTAATCTAAGCTTAATTATTTTAATAATTAATTGGTTTCACGGTCAAATCGTTGGAGTAGACTCTAATTGACTCGGAATGACATTGACTGGTCAACTAAATTATTTTGGGTCGTTACATTATCACTCATAACATATTTCAAAATTTATACTAATATGTAAGCATATAATCATTCCAAAAAAAGTATACAAATCACACAAGTAAAACTTCAAACAAATCGGAAAAGTTCTTTAGGGGTTTCACTATTCACAAGCTCAGTTCTTTAGGATACAATCTGTGACCTAATGTAAGGACTTATTGGTTACTTGACACGCAAGCCCAGCTAATCTAGAACTCGTACTCTAATACCAAACTGTCACTTGGTATTAGGAAACTAAATGGACTAGTACATAACACTACATGTAACTAGTACATAAAACTAATAATTTAAAAGACCTAATACCAAAGCAAAAGATATAACTTTAAGTAAATGACATAATACTAAGTAAAACACATAATACTAAAACATCCCTCGCCGACATAGAATCTCGTTCTGACGTTGTTCTTAGTAGGGTTGCTGCACATATGGCATACATTCGGTAATGATGGCCATGATGCGATCACCTCTTCTTGCGATCTCATATAAAATTCTTTCTTCTTAAGATGGAGGTAATTTTCCATTGTTTCTTAAGGGTGGTTGTGTTGATTTTTCCTTTTTGATGTGGTCTTTTCCATTATTTCTTAAGGGTGGTTGTGTTGATCTACGAAGGCGGAATCTTGACTACATACATATTGTGTCAAAGGAAGTTGATAAAGAAGCCCCTGATTGTTAACCTTTTTTATAGCTTTGGTACCCAGTAATCTTTCTACACTGATTGCTAGCTCAAGTAGGGTATATTGTTGTTATCTAGCCAGGAATATTGGTCTTTCGTAATAGTATCGAAGGTGCGCGGGCGGTTGTTGTCGGTGTGATGGGAGGTCAAACTTCCACCTTCTTTTTAGCAAATCTGTGTGTTGTTCATCACTTTCACGCCCGGGTTAAATTTAAAAATGACTTGAATGATATGGTAACAATGCTCGAATGCAAATGCCTTTCCTTCTCGGCTTTCTCACTCTTGACGGGTATGACACACCTACAAATGAAAGTTTTACATTAACCCAAGCATCTAAAAGGAACAACACCATTTCAGAAAAAAAATTGATTAGAGGTAAAAAAATTGTTGACTAACAATAATATCTAATTCGATCCAACCGCTTGGCTTGTTCTTGTAATACACTCTTAGAAGGGTTATATACTTCTGAACCTCCTTCTTTATCGTACCAAATCTGTTGCATATCCCATGTGCATTTTGACCCTCACGATTTTCAATGAGAGTTTATAATCATAAATGCGTTCCCAGTATTTATTTTCTTTTTGATTAGCACCTATTTCTCTATTTTCACTAATCATCACGATTGCGTGGCAAATTGCCTTGTCTTTTTTAGTGTGATACCTGGAACTGCGTTGTTCACCATTGGCTATTGTTGCAAATGCTAAACAAACATAAAAAATCTAAGAATAGTTTGAAGCTTAGTAACCGAAAACGTTGAGTACCCACGATGTTCCCGCTCTCAATCCATAAATTCGCGGATTGATAGCAAATTCGGCCTAAAATCACGCTCTGAGATTTTTGATCCGCGCTCCCAAATTGTGGGAACCGCATTCTGAAATTATTCTTAATTCCAGTGTATGAAAAGAGTTGTTTTAGATGGCTCTCCACTTTTATTCAATACAAACATATATATATAAGATTAGCTAGAGGCTTCTCCTCTTTCATTTGTTCAAAGTGAGACTAAATCTAATTCATTAATTCCACGCAACACAAACAAATAATTTATGAGACTCCTTAGAGGCCTCCTCTCTTTACACCGTCCGATGTGGGACTAAACTCTTACAAAAGTATAGAGTTACTCTACTGAATCTCAAGTTCTAAACCTACATGTTACAAGTTACAAGTTACAAGTTACAAAAAAATGATGTGACCACTTTTATTAATAAATATAAGATTTAAAAATAAAATAATAAAACCAATGTGCCATTATAAATTGCACTGCCGTTAGATTGTGAGTAAATTAAATTATAGAATCCAATAACTTCTAACTTTTTAGATGTTCTACTAATTTTATTCTCTTACTCCCTTACACCCACCTGTGGTACTAAATAGAATTGATCCAAGGATTGTATTTTACTGTGAAGATTAGCTTCTCAAAATTAATTATTTTGCAAGGTATTTTAGCATTATAAAGTAGTATATATATAATGATATACATAGGCACTCCAAGGACGCTCCAAACCTTAGTACATTTTTATTGGACGCTCTAATGCTCCTGTTCCTGCTCCATGCTCTGGTTACTTAAGTTTGAAGTATTGAGGTAAAAAGAGGAAAATGAAGGAAATAAGTAGAAAGAAGGGGATGAAGTGTGAGTGTAGGAGGGGGAGAGGGTTAAATTTTAAAAAAATACGACCCCTTGGGGCTTTTTTTTATCGTTGGTAACAGTCATAATTTACCACAATACTTTTTCGCGGTTGGAATAAAGTACTGTGACCAGTGTCACGGCCAGAACGGTCGACCAACAACACAGAGATTGATATTACCGCTTACCCGTGCGGTACTACAGACTCTCTCCTAGTCCATAGTCAGCCTCACAAACCATCTCGATTCTGCTCTAGACCTTTAGGTCATCTTGCACCAACATGCACAGTGGAACTACCAACACGAGCAACGCTTATATGCTAGCCTATGAGTCACTTCATCGTGTCTAATGACACTTGTCCAACAGATAGGATTCACTGTCTCCATAAAATCGGGAAGGTAACCATGAATAGCCGTCCACCTAGCCAAGCTGACATTACTCGGACTTTCTATACAGTCATAAGCTTCACTTGTCAAGAAGTATCGAGGCTACAACCAAGCATATGCATCTGCGAGGTCCATCCTGGCTATAAGGTTTCCATATAGCAACATGAGAACACTAGCCTGCAACTTACTAGCATCTAATAATCTAGACATAGCTCGCCCCTTGCTATGCCACTCCGTGCTACACCACCCCAGTAGCTCAACACAAGGTATGCCAAGCATATCCATAAGCACACCAAGACATAGTCTCGAATAGCTCCATCCTTCAAAAAAAGCTTCAGGCCAAGCGTACTATCGACACATTATCTAGCTCGCATAGGACCTTCAGGCAGTCCAGGAATGCCGCTGTACCCCCTTCTGCGTGTACAGTCCCAAGTTGTACCCAACGACTAAGGACACTAACGCCTAGCCCTAAACCTAAGCATAGTCTGGCCCACGGGTTGCGCCATAGAGTTCGCACTTAAGCTACATATGAATATGCAGCAGAGAGGTCGGGACCCCTCCCTATAGTAGCCTTATTTATCTTTTGGCCTCTGCCTAAAGGAAACATTAAATCATGAGACTAATCATACTCTTTTTCAGCCCATTAAATGAATATACATTTCGCAGCTTCTCCAAGCCTTGAAGCTTCACCAAGCCCTCCTGCTCGCTCTCGAATATACATCACCTAGCACCTTTGTGCCATGAAGTTTTACTTTTCTCTCCGGCTCAATCTCGCATAATTATGCGTATCGTACTCCGTGCCACATATGCATCTAGCCCACCGGCTAAGTCACGGTCTACGTATAGTCAGAGAAACTGACTGTGACAGGCTCCCCCACTCGCTCGGTCGAATGCCCTCATCGACCAAATTCATGTTACACCTCCAGACTGCATACCAATGCTCTGGTCTATACGCACTGTGCTGTAACACTACCCCATCCTCGACTACTGTCATCCAATGGGAACAACTAACACTTTGTCCAACACTCATGCTGAACTCGGTTACAGCAACACTATAAACCTCATCTGCTCAACCGACACTACCATGTCTCCAACAGCTACACATAGCCTCATATACTGTCTCGCAAGACAGGACCAACATGTCATTTCCCAAAGCAACATCCTGGTGTGGCTCACTAGCCAAATACATCCACTAATGTCCAATCCTCTGTATCTGAGCTTCATCTACTTGATTTATCTTGCTCATGTGTACTCGGTCCTCCCACCAAGCTTTACCTCCATGTGTTCTTGATCCCCCCATCAAGCTATACCTCACCATGTATCCTCTGATGTTAAGTGGTCTAATGACTCTTCGTTGTTCAACTCTGCATGTGTGTCATCTTAGACATTCACTTAACTACAGGCTCCCCCACTCTGGTTCGCCTAACCATTTTGAGTCTTTTAACTCTGCATAACAACTGGTCTTGCACTCGCATACATACTAGCTCCATCGTTAATGCTCACCTTGAACCACAAAGAACTCAAGTGCTGCCCACTCAAGCATACCATAGCTTCCAGCTCTATACAACTCTAGCACCTCACCACCATTGGTTTCGCCCTGAGTTAACATCTCGACCACAATGTAGCTCTTACCTCGACTACAAAGGATCTTGCTATGTGCATTGCAGTGTAAGCACCGTAACACAACTTATGTCGCTTCCCAACGAAAGCTCCTCTATAAGCACCTCTATACAGCGCATTGACCGATCAACCCACTTGACAGTTGTCTCATTCAGCACCATGCTATGTTCCAGTACCTCGGTCTATACCTTCACCGTGAACATTATCTCAAATGGTTCCTCTGAACCTGCATATATGCATCCACTCTGGACTATACTCTATTATGCACTCAACTGGCCTCTACCAAGCTCTCAAGCTTCAAGTGTACTCTAGTACCTGAGCAAACGTGCTTTCACCACGAGTACTAGTCATTCTGAACTTGCGCGACTCTTCCCATGAAGATCGTCTACCACCACGCCACTGCGCCACAACTGCATCGTCATGTGCATATACCTTCCACTGAAGGTTCACTATTACACCTATGTGCTCGTCCCTCCTCTGAAGGATCACCACGTGCCACTGCGACACAACTGCACTTTTTGTGCATGTAACTTCCACCGAAGGATCAACTTTACACCTTTGTGCTCGCCTTCCTCTGAAGGACTACCTATGCGCCACTGCGCCTACTCTGCACCCTCATGTGCTTATACCTTCCTCTGAAGGTTCAACCTTGCACCTCTGTGCTGGCCTTCTTCTGAAGGACCACTCATTACGCAACGGCGCCTCACTGTGTTGTTTCATAAAGGATTGTGCTGTCTCCAATGCCACTTCTCTTGAGCATGGTAGTCTCCACCGAGAACTACATAGTATTGCACCATTCGACACCCTGTCAACATACTCTTGGATATGCTCACTTCACCTGGAGCCATCAAGACACGCACTGAACATGATAGATTTTAGATTTTCATGGGTTATACTCCACTGAACACTGACTCTTGCAAATACTGCTCCGAGCATGTAACTGTTATTCATTATCCATCTAGACTCAATGTCTTCCAAATGCACCGTAGCTCGGATATGGTCTTCGCTTATAGCTCTGTATAGCTCATAGTGTCGCACCGAGTGAGCTACACAATATTCACCACCGTGATCTGAATTCTTTCAGACTTCACACTCCAATGCACTGTAAGCTTAGATGTGATCTCCACCTACAGATGTTGTAGTACGCATCGACATTCAGCTAGGCCTCAGCTAACATGGTTTACCCACCAACAAAGCTCCACGCGAATCTGACCTTCTCAGAATCTACGTTACAAATGCACCATAGACCTTGATACTATCTTCGTCTATAGCATATGTAGTCAGCGACGTCGGGCCAACTGAACTACGCCCTAAAGCATACGTGCTCCTAAATATTCACCCGAACTCGGAGGCACCTTCTTCCATCAACACTCTTGCAACTGGCACCACTGATCTAGCATCAATTGTCCCATATACTGAGTAACATCCCGTACTCCAACACCACTGTGTCTTCCACATAGAGCAACAAACCCATCCAAGCATCATCAGCTGATACTACCTTCAATCAAGCATCAGAGATTAATATGCAACACCAAGCTGCACCTTCAACTCACTCTGATGCAAGCTTCATCGGAACAGAGATATCGGATATGCCAATCCAATACTAACACCATGCCTAAATATGCCACATACCCAAAATGGCTTCTGCTGGTCTTTAAGGCATCCATGCACACAACTCTGCACCTAACACTACGGATCAGAGAAGTAATGTAGCTACACTAAGTAGCACCATAGGCAAAGCCCTGTCCATCTCATATCTCGGACTGGAAGCTCTCATCATATAGGCAACGGAAGCAAAGCTCTGTCCTACTCTTGGACCAGAGAATGTATATTCATCCACATTCCATCTCTGAGTCCTCCGCTCTCTTCGACTCTACGAATATGCATCCCCAGCATGAGCCCTCTTCGTGGAATCAAAGGTTGTATATTCAACATCGAGCAAATTCTGCTCTGATACCAAATGTCACGGGCGGAACGGTCGACCAGCAACACATGCGGTCACGTAGCAGAAATTCATATTACCATTTACCCGTACGAAACTACAGACTCCCTCCTAGTCCATAGTCAGCCTCACAAACCATCTTGGTTCTGCTCTAGACCTTTAGGTCATCTTGCACCAACATGCACATCAGAACTACCAACATGAGCAACGCTCATATGCCGGCCTACGAGTCACTTCATTGTGTTTAATGACACTCGTCTAACAGGTAGGATTCACTGTCTCCATAGTACCGGGAAGATAAACATGAATAGCCGTCCGCCTGGCCAAGCCAACATTACTCGGACTTCCCATACAGTCATAAGCTTCACCTGTCAAGAAGCATCGACACTACAACCAAGCATATGCATATGCGAGGTCCATCCTGGCTATAAGGTTTCCGTATAGCAACATGAGAACGCTAGCTTGCAACTTACTAGCATCCAATGATCCAGACATAGCTCGCCCTTGCTATGCCACTCCGTGCTACACCACCCCGGATAGCTCAACACAAGGTATGCCAAGTATATCCATAAGCACACCAAGACATAGTCTCGGATAGCTCTATCCTTCTAAAGAAGCTTTGGGCCAAGTGTACTGTCAACACAATGTCTAGCGCACATAGGACCCTCAGGCATTCCAAGAATGCCGTTGTACCACCTCCTGCGTGTACAGTCCCAAGCCGTACCCAACGACTAAGGAGACTAATGCATAGCCCTCCAGCTAAGCATAGTCCGCCCCATGGGTTGCGCCGTGGAGTTCCCACTTAAGCTACATATGAATATGCATCAGGGAGGTTGGGACCCCTTCCTATAGTAATCTTATTTACCTTTTGGGCTCCGCCTAAAGGAAACATCGAATCATGAGACCAATCATACTCTTTTTGGCCCATGAAATGAATATACACTTCACAGCTTCTCCAAGCCTTGAAGCTTCACCAAGCCCTCCGGCTCGCTCCCGAATATACACCACATAGCACCTCCGTGTCATGAAGCTTTTACTTAGCCCTCCGGCTCAATCTCGCATTTTCATGCGCATCGCACCTCCATGCCGTGCATATTCATCTAGCCCACGACTAAGTCACAGTCTACGCATAGTCAGGGAACTGACCGTGACACCAGGCACCTTAGCACCATTTGCATGACCTCAAATTAGTGGTTGGGAGACCCGCTTTGATGCTTAAAGGTTTCCATTACACTTGTTTTTTTGATGGGTTTGGTGCTTTGGGGTCTTCATTCAGACCTGTTATTGGGATCGGCCAATTCTCTGTGTAACACAACCCATTGAGTCAATGACACACGTCTAGGATTGTGCTGAGTTGCTCACCCACTTGACAAGTGGGTGAACAAAATGGCACTCGGTACCAACACTCTCAACGGACTAACAACAAACAAAACCCCGCTTAAACTTCTCTTCACAGATAACTTCTCTCTCTCTCTCTCTC
>MVGT01002956.1:173090-187230 GCA_002174775.1 Macleaya cordata | reverse complement strand
TTTTTCCTCTCCACACAGTAGCACAGCTGCAGCACTATAGAATAGCATCACCATCACTGCTGGAGGTGTAGCAGGTAAAGTGATCTCTCTCTCTCTCTCTCTCTCTTTCTCTATCTAGATCTCTTTGTAGGCCTTCTTTCAGGGGTGTCTGGACTAGAAAAGAACAGGATTATTCTTATTGAAACCCTCTTTCCATCGTTTTCTTTCTGCCCATGTCATTGTATTAGGTTATTTCTCATTCATAGAGTTGGTCTTTCTTTTTGGGAAATTAAATGTTAATTGCTAATGTTTGATTTGGGTTTTCTTCAAAATTTCTAATGCTTTCATTTGTACCTTAAATCATTTGTTCGGTTTTAGGTTCTTTTCACAAATCCCCATAAAACCTAAATCAATTTTGTGGTTGGGGTTTTTGAAATTCTGATTCTTTTTGGGCTCTCTCTGAAGTTGAATTAGGGCTTTTCTTTATCCAACTTTTTTTTTTGGTTGGGGCTTTTTCAAACACTGATTTTCGTACCCTAACATTGTTGTTGTTGTTGTTGTTGTTGTTGTTGTTGTTGTTGTTGATGATGATGATGATGATGATGATGATGATGTTTTTTAAAATTTTTTTTTCCTGTTTTAGTCACCTTTATTGCATTGGTCGATAAACCCTGATGCTTGGTTGAAACCAAAACTACTTATATTGATTTTGGTTCTACACAATTTGATTCTGAGAATCAGAACCACTTGTATATAACAAGGTCTTCAGTTCAGGTATATAGGTATCTGATTATAATTTGTAAGTATTCTCTCATTATTATTTTTTTTCCCCACATTTTCTAAGATTCAGAAATGAGATACTTAATACCCAATCAAAACCAGAATTGATTGTCTTTGTTCAAGATCCAGCTTTGTTAACAAGAATCGGAACCAAATTATAACATCTGCATACCCTAACTGAATAGACCTATTGAGTAGCAAACTGAAAAAAGATGTAAACCCTTCCATTCTAACAATTGTTAAACCTAAGTGACTGAGTCTGATTTTAAGTATAATCTGAGAAGGGTTGATCTGAAATCTGAATATTTTATATGCAGGTAGAAACATTAATTAGGAAAATAAAGTCTTCTTCACCTGGCATTGAATATCTTAAACTCAAAGAGTATGTACATCCAAATTTAGACGATCTCAATTGGTCCATTGTTACTGTTCATAGGAGAAGTGATATTAAGTAATGGATGATGTTGAAAACCCTGTGGCATTTTATACCCCAAACATATGAAATATCAATTTGCTCTACTTTCTTTACAATTCGTATGCTGCGTCTTTTTTTATTTAGTTGGTGAAGATGAGCTTTGATTCAAGCATGTGGTACAAACTAGTGGATGCACACACATTTTAGAAGTGGTTATTACTTGAGGATTACTAGTATCCGAAAACCGTAATTTGATCTAAACAATAGATTCTTTTTCATGGTTTTGTTGAAGTGGGAGTGGTAACAAAAATAAATTGGCTTCTAGTTATCTTTTAGTTCAGAAATATTTCGAGAATATGACTTGAATGACATTTATGCGCGTACCTTTCTAAAATATTTTCAGTTAAGAGCAAGGCATTATTTCTAAATTGCATAAAATAAAGAAGGCCATGATGTTTGAAAAAATTGCTGTCATGAACCCCCTCTGATAACTATATACATTAGTATAGATATTGTAGATAAAAAAAATTGTCTACCAAATAAGATTCTTGATTTGATAGATTTGTGGCACTGCAAGCACATTTATTTGAAGAGATGCTACAGAGCACATGTTGTTTATAAACCTGATTGTGTGAAACAATTTATAGTCAAGATTTAGATGGCTATAATATTATGATATTACTAGGCTTATAAGGTAAGCTCTTTGGTAGCTCAAAAGAAAGTAACGCCTTAGAAATTGTGTTTGCTAATCAATCATGTTTTTGGTTTGGTTGGAGAAGGATTTTAATTATTAAGGTTTTCTATCCCTAAACCAGGAGCTATTGTTTTGTTTGCTTATTCATCTAATTTATGTGTCGGGATTATGGTCTATTTTAGGGATTTGTGTTTCTAAGTATCTATATAAAAGGGAGGATGGTTTTTAGTTTATGCTTCATATCCAAGGGTGCTATTTATCTCAAAATCGACAATCAAATGGTCCTATTTATCAAAATAGCCTTTGGTTATGTGTCATATCCAACTGTCCTATTTCTATCAGGACATTCACCGACCCTACTTCTCTCAAGACCCCCCTCACTTCCTCAACATCCATCTTCATCTCCAAACCCAATGAGTTCAAATCAATGTCACACTTGGTAAATAAAGAGTATCGAAACTTCAAATAATTGTATGAGTGTGTGGAGGAAAAAAATGGTGTACACATGGAGGAAAAAGAATCTTTACACACGACAGAGAGAAAAGTAATAAACTTTTAATTTTCTAAACTTAAAAATGACATAACTTTTGATCTACAAATCTATTTCGATAAAATTTATATTTTTAAATAACATTCGTGGAGATCTTCGAAATTAGATCAGTAATTGATACCAAATTCTTTCTCTCTCTCTCTCTCTCTGTCTCTCTCTCACACGCACACACATACACACACACACACACACACAAATATATATATGTATGAGGCAGGAGACTATGGCTATTTTGACAACACTTTGACACAACCCTCCTGCGCCCTGCATTAGAGATGATCCAACAATGTGAGGCAGATTTCCTTACCATGTATATCATCCTCGTATAAAATCACCCTGTTCTACAATTTACAACTCAAGCAAAACATCGTTGAAATTTAACGGTAAGAAATGGGTGGCCCATAAATCACACAACTTTTGATGGGGTTAGAAGGTAAAAATGATGTGATTTTGGTGTGGATGATCTACATGGTGAGGACGTGATGACAAAAGATCACACCTTGGAACATTTCCATGTGGACCCTATAAAAGCTGTATCAAAGTGTTGTGAAAATAGCCATTGTCAACGGATCCTGCCTCTCTCTCTCTCTCTCTCTCTCTATATATATATATATATGATAAAAACATGTGCAATAATGAACATACCGGGTGTAGCAAGGAATAATGTGAATTATGAGGCAGGCATTGATTGCACTCTACTGGGATTATATGGGGTGCTTTCGGGATTTGAGAAATAATTTTGTAATTGGATCTGGTTAGACAATGTACACTTGGTAAACAATGATCTGTTTTTTAGCAAGCTACGAACTGCATCATCAAATGTTAGATTATGACCCCACAAGATCAATTTTCGTTCAAATAATGGATTCTAGCCAATTGAACTAGTAAATTCAATAGGGAGAACTCCTTTCTGCAGACATTATCTTGTCATCACATGTTAGAGATTTGCAGGAAGGCTAGTATGATCTTGTTGTGGATTTAAGACTGATTAGGGTTTTCTGGTTTTCTTTGGCACGGGTTGTATACAGGAACTGCCCAATAATTCAATCAAACAATGGAACAAGAGAGAAAAGAATGGAGCAATAAGCAAATACAGAACAATAAGAGGTACTTTTCTCTACCTTTCAATATCCAGTCTTCCATTTTGTCCTTTTCTTCCTTTTCTTTCTTTGTTTTGTTTTTGGAATGCTTTTTCTTCTACATTAAGTTTTTCTTCGTTTTTGTTGATTAAATTTTCTGTAACTGTTGACATATCTGTACTTTTGTGTTAAATTTCCTCTCAGATTTAATGCAAAATCTGTGTTCCTTATTGTTGAGAACCAAATTTGAAGCCAAATTTGAAATCGCCCTCCAATCTCTTTGATTTAGGAGTTCTTCCTACAATTTTTTTTGAACGAGAGAGTTCTTCCTACAATAGAAAACATCTGAATTGAAAAAAGAAGTGAATTCTAGAAAATAATTTAGAAATCAAATTAGGAGGTTGTTGAGTGGTTCCTACTTCCTAGACATGTTAGAATGTTAAGAACAAATTATTATTATTTTTTTTTTCAAATGGATTGTTAGAGATAACTATAAATAAGGGCTGTATGGGGAAGGATTTAAGCACTTTGATGTTTGAGAATAAGATAAGCTTCAGTTCCACCATGTTATTTTTATTCCAGTTTCTTCCTTGTCATGTTTCCTTCCACAAGTATTTTACCTCTTGTTATTCTAGTTTTCTTTTCTTTCACCTTCTTCTGTCATTTTTTTTTCTTACCTTTTTTGTACAATTTTAACAGAATATATATGCGGATTGTTTTTGTTATTCCTCTATTACAGTATTCGGCAATTATTTTTGTTTTTTGGCAAAAAAGTAATTTTTTTTTTGTTTGTCTTTAGAAATATAATTTGTACATGAAGAGTTGAGTTGATTGATTTAGTGCCCTCTCTCTCTCTCTCTCTCTCTCTCTCTCTCTCTCTCTCTCTCTCTCTCTACTGTTTTGTAGATTCAAGGATGTAAAAGATGAAATTGTGACAGTCTTTATTCTGGTTACTCAGGTAAGGGATTTGTCTTCTCCTTCCAATATTTGTCTGGTTCGTGCAGGAAAGTGATGAGAATGGTAGGCTTCTTCATCAAAAGAAAATGACTTTGGAGTTTGCTTCATTCTCTGATGGGAAAGTAGGAATAGCTAAAGCAGCTAACCTTCTTTGTTCGAAGTATTTGAAAATTGCTAATTTGGGTGGAGACCGGAATGAGCCAGTTTTTACAGAATCCGACATGTCCAGTGCTCTGCGAGTTGTTGGTTTGTTTCCTACTCTGATCTGTTCATCATCTTATTATATTCTTTTGTTTTGATCCATTTTAAGTTTTTGTGTGAAACCCTTTTACTCACTGAAGTTTCGTAATCTTAGGCTGTGAAGGGGCAGAACCCAATCTGCTTCTAACTTATGGATCTGTTAGGTGCCACTTAGGATTTCCTGCATGGAGAATGCGATACACAGAGATTGTGTAAGTGTTCTTTGTCACTTTTGTGTTTATTGAATTATTATTTTACTGAATTTTTTAGAAGCCTTTACTCTGTGACTACGCCCAAAATATTGCTACATTCAGTTATTGGCACTTGCGAATTACTCCATTTTCCATACTCACTTCTCAGTACTGTTTTTTTTTTTTTCTTAAACAGTTTTTGGTTTCTTCCAAGTATGCTTTTCAAAATCTTCTAATAGTTTTTTGGTTCTCAAAGTTCTAGGTAATGGAGATTGGTGATATTTAGGTTTCTTCCTTCTTCATGATGCACATGTATAGACTTGTCTAGTTCATTTCTTTACTTTTTCTTGCTTCACGAACTTGTTTTTCCATGTATTGTATGGTCTTTATGAATTTGTTTACTGTCTTACAGACATATGGGGCCATTAAAGTCCATGAAATATGGAGCACTAGTAAAAGTCATTGAAGAATCCACCCGCGTTCAACAAAACTATGGTTAGTGGTTTTATTGTTATTATTATTATTATAAATATTATTATTATTATTATAAATATTATTATTAATTTCTCTAATTTCCATGAAAGAGCAGAAGCTTTCTTGGTCTGAAAGACCTATCTAAGCTGCTGCTTCTCTCTCTCTCTCTCTCTCTCTCTCTCTCTCTCTCTCTCTCTCTCAAATTTTTACTTGGTTCTGTTTTTGCTACCAGGTGCGTAAGTCGTAACTGTTACATATGCTGATCAAGTCGCTAGAGGGAGCAGCAGAGAGCATGGGCTTGAATTACAGGCACAATAACAAAACCAAGGTAAATGATAAATGAAGCACCCAAATACTTTGTATTAGGTTCCCAAGTTGGCTTCTACTACTACTACTAAGAACATAAAATATTTGCATTATAACGCAAAATACTTCATTTCTTTGTGTATGTATTAGAACACGTAAGAGCATTTGGAATAAAGGAGAGCTCAAATAGAAATCATTATATTCTCCGGGCTCTTTTTAGTTTAGTCAAAATTTCGAGGTGCATTTTCTTTTTTGATAACAATGAAACCGCAGAGGATCATTTTTGTCCTCAAAATGGTATTACCACTTTAATTGTTAGGAATTCCAAAGGATCATTTTCCGAACAAAATTGGAACTAAGAAGAAAAGATATTTGGGGTTGATCATAACCCTCTTCGACTTTACCTACTCATTTTTTTTTTTTAATGATATTAAGTCTGATTAACGACAGGTTCGTTTTTTCGTTTCGTTTCAAGTAAAGAACTTGGCCCACGGATTAAAACCCAAGATTTGTTACCCAGACCTACCTCTATGTCTAGAGTAACATAGTTCCACTATGCTCTCAGGCCAAAATTGAAATCTAGTGTTTACAGAGTTTTCCTCTCTTTTTCCTCACCAGTCTTAGTATGAGACAAGATAAGATTCGAGAATAAAACACTCCCTAACCATGATGAAAATACCCACCTCTGTTTTTTGTGTGTTATTTTCTCTTTTCTGCATTGGTGTATGAACAAATTGATCATATCGCTCTTATCGGTTAACTACATTGTTTTAATCGTGGTTCGTGAACTCAAATTTGGATGATCTATAAATACGAAAAATATAAAGTCCAAATAGCTATTATACCTAGATACACCCAGGATATAGTACTGATACGGTGTGCGTACATCATTTATCCTTTAAGCATCTGACATGAGATACGGTACCCATTTGAAGTATCCGGTACCGTAGTTGTTACAAAATATGAATTTTTATCATCGACCATTTTTAGCAATGTTATGTTCAATATCACTCTAAACACCCAAAAGAGTTTGAATTAGTGAAGCAGTTCAGAAAGAAAGATAAGGTAGACAGAAAAAAGAAGAGCAATTACTTGGGTAGAAGTAGAACTAGTTGTAGAGGTGATGAAGAACAAGATTACAGTATTTCATTCAAATCCAACTGTAATTACAGACTACTGCCCCAGAAACCTAACAAACACTTTGTGTAAAGGATCCATGCCAAACTCAATTCAACACCAATTAATGAACAGAACCCAATCTTCTCTCGAGACTTAAAACCCCAACAAATAGGTCAGCAAAGTATACTTTATCCTCAAATTTTTTGACTAAAAATGACTAGAAATGAAGATATTTATGTAGCGCTCAATCTTCTTCAAATCGTTATCGCTTCTTCTTCATTCAGTATTGAAGAATCTGTACAAGATCCTCAGGAAAAACTATTGAAGTTACTAGTTATAGGTGAAGCATAAAACTTCTCAGTTGTTATGATTCATAAAACCAACAATGTAGGAACTTTAGTTATGCTTTTTTATTCCCATTTTGCTGAAAATCATTTAAAAATAATTTCGTGATCCAAATTCAACAATGAACATTCGGAATTGATGCTCAGATCCTTCCAAGTTCTTCGTGATTTTATAGGAACTGACAGACTTTTCAACCTAGGAGAAATTTGTTGAAAATTGGGAGGTTTGAAAGTCTTCAGATCACTACTAGCAGAAGAGAAAGAGAGTCTGTTCTTAGATGGTGAAGAACCAAGATCAGAATAAGAATCTGAATATCCCAGTCTTTGTTTCGGCATGCTAATCGATCTTGCCTTTGCCTTAGCTGATTCTGTGGGCGACATGTAATTTGGAATGGAAGAAGAGCTTGAGTATGTATCATTTTCACTAATCGAACACCGTTTTGGTTGATGAAATGATCGCCTAGGAAGTGATATTGAGTAACTTAAGCCTGTTGATTGTTCTTCTTCTGAAAATTCCCTCATTTTATGTTCTGAACGTCCTTCTATCTCTCGGGATGATGAGAATGAACTGAAAACTGAATCCAATTTCTTCTCCTAAGGAAATTAAGATCACTCGTATGAAGGAACTCAATGAGAAAATAGTGCAACTGGATATCAAGTTGAGTTTGAACTACCTGATGGTTAAGCAAGTATTGTTTTGCTTGTTTTCTCCTGATCAAGCTCTCCTGCCTGCTTACAAGTATAGCACTGCAACCTTCGGCTGATTGCGGATCTTCACTGCTCCTTCGAGTATTCAGTTCCATCTGCCAAAACATTGGTTAAATTCCAACTGACTTTAATGAGGTTAATAGTTTTCGAACTATCTGTCGTGAGAATGACCTACATAGTGAGGAGATGTACTCACTAACTCAGATCATCTCTATGTGGGCCCCATAGAGTGGTGTAACCCTAGTGTAAGAATAAGTGGTGTAAATGGTTTTTGAAATTTGTTTCAATTTTGAACGAGTCCGAAATCTTTTTTGCAGGTTTCTACTGTAAAGGAAATGTACTAATACCAATTCTTTGTTCTGCCTAAGCAAGTGTTCCTTGTCTGCGTCTATTCGACTGTCCTCTGCCATTTTAACTCTTCTTGCTCGAACCTGCGACTGGATTTTTACAAGGGACTGCAATCCCTTGAGACTTGTTATCGCTTGGCGTCTTACAGCTCGGCCTCGAACCATAGCTTGAAGCCTTACAAGTCCCTTTAATGCCCGCAATGCTTTCCTTGCCTGTAATGTTTTCTCAATTATGAATTTGTAGAAAGAATGTGAAGACGCATCATATAGAGGAGGGACTACGACTAAACCAACATTGAGCAGAAGAAGAGGCAAGTCTGAAGTAGCTTACTAGATAGCCTCGGAAGGCAGTTTGAATTTTAATAGCAGCCGAATCCCGTCTTCTGCTTTTAGTTCGAAGGTATGATTGAGGAGCTCCAGTGAGCCGGACAATCTCAGCAGCGGCCTGAGCAGCTGCTACTGCTGCTTCTGCTGCAGCTGCTGTTGCAATGGCTACAGTCAAGGCATGCTTGCTATGGTCTTCTTCTGCTTGACTCAATGTCCTCTCCTTAGGTGGTGATGGTGGTGCAAGTCTGGGCGGCAGGCGTTTGAACTTAAAACGTCCAAAAAACCATCTTTTTCTTTTCTCCTGAAAATCAATATACCCATAAAATTTTTTATTAAGTAGATTAACAAATTAAATTGTCGATAAAAATAATTAAATTTCTCTTCTAAAAATCATGGACGAATTTCATTACGTGGACTACCGTAAAATCATCGATAACAAGACATAATTCTCTAATAAAATTGTAAAAACCATTTTCTCCTTCTGAAAACCCATGTACCCATAACAATTTTCTTCAAGTAGATTGATAAAAAGAGGTAAATTTTCTCCAAAACCATCTCCTCTTCGCCTTCTGGAAAGCAATGTGCCCATGACAAATTCATTAAGTAGACTAACGTCAAATCATGGATAAAAAGACGCAAGTTCTCTTCTAAAATTGTCGAAAAACCATCTTCTCCTTTTGAAAAGCAATGTATAACAAATTTCATTTGGTAGACTAATGTAAAATCATTGATAACTCTTCTAATGTACCCATAATTTGATTAAGTAGATTAACGTAAAAATGTCAGAAAACGTAAATTCTCTACCTGTTCTGGCTTTGAGTTTGCCTCTGTTACACACAGTCTCTTCAAAAAATGAAACCAGCTCCTCTTCTTTGCCATTGAAGAATCATCACCTTAAAACTTAAAAACTGAAAGGATCTCAATGATGATCAACTGTAAAACAGTTAAAAACAAGTAAATTATCTTGTGAAGAACAACTAATGAATCTCATCAGTTACAAAAATTGATGAAAACCAAATTTGAACCTGATGAAAGCTATGATTCACAGATAATGTAAGCAAGGATTCGGTACCGTTGCAGTCTTGGCATGGCGGCATCTATACTTAAAATTGAAGTATCCGACACAGATATGATACAGGATTACGCACCCATTTGAAGTGTCTGGGTATCATAGATGGATCATGTTGAGAGACTATCTAAGCTTTAAACTATCAGAACCTTGCTAAACAGATTCAGATAATTTTTTTGGACATAGAAGTATAAAAAAATTTAAGAACCCACTGGACAAAAATACTGGATTTTTTGATTAATTGGGCACACAAGTATGAAAAAAAAAAAAAAAAAAAATTCAGAACCCATTAGCCAGAAATACTGAATCTTTCGATTTAATTGGACAGACAAGTATGATAAAAAAATTCAGAGACTAATAGCCAAAATTACTGAATTTCTCGATGATCATCGATTTTCTGACCACAATTATGGACGAATAAATAGGTTTATAACTGGTTGGTATATCACAGAATCCTAGAATTAGAACTACAAATAGCTTTCAGAGATCTTAATTCAGTAATGCATTTGTGAAAAATATGTAAATAGATCTGTCTTACCCATTTTTTCAAACAGTATAAACTAGTGAATTAAAGATCAGAGGCCACAACATGCATTGATCAGCATAGTTTTGAGAATCACACAGACTGTTTCATCAAATACAGAAACAATAACTTTGAATTTAAGATGATTCCCAGTGTGTATATATAAAAGATCTAATGAGTGTTCTGAAAACATTGAACATACCTGAATAGTGATCAATAAGTGAAGAACAGAGAAACCCACTTTCCAAAAAGATTTCTAATTCAGGAGTCTTCACTTTATGATCTGTAAAAAAAAACCCATAAAAAAGTGTGTTGTAGGCTTGTAGCTATCATCATCAATGGATAATAAGAGTGATTATTTCTTCTTCTTTTTTTCTTTTTCTTGTTAAGTTTTTCTTTTCTTTTCATTTTTTTGAGGTCATCTCAACTGATCAAAACGTGGGCCTGAAAGCTAAAAATGCCACACAAATAAAGCAAGACTCATGGCTCCTCAATGATTCAATATTGTAGGTACTCAGTTATACCTTTGAGAAAGTCTCTCTCTCATCTCTCTCTTATGTCTCCTTTCCTTAACTGCCACTGACAAGTTCAAATGTATCATGGGGAGGAAAATGTCTAAAATGCCCTTAATCACTTTTCTTTTTACGCAATTGATATTTAAACTCACTTCTTTTTTATTATTAGTGTCGTGAATTAAATGATACTAAATTTTATAAAATGACTTATCGATTCTATAAAGTATAAACATGAATTAAAATACTAAATTTAAACCATGAATTAATACTTGATAGGGGTATTATTGGAAGAAAATGGTAAAAAGATGGCTAAGAGGGTACGAGTGAGTATGACATTAAACAGTGTGGTAAGCTGTAAGCTTAATACTAGCAACGTTCAGCTCATTCAGGTTTTGACTTTTTCTAAAATCTGCATTTTATTTTGCTTGTGTTAAGGGAAACAGTTGAATAACTAATTTTAATTTTTTTACGCTAAAACTGTACGTGTTTCATGCGAGTCGCCGGAAATAGACTTTTGTCTATGGGGTAGGTCCAACTTCTTTTTTTTCTCTCTCTATCTATCTCTTCTCTTTCATCAGATTAACACAAATGAAAATTTAGTTGTTTGAATAGATTGAATCTGATGACACCCAAACAATTTTTTTTTTTTTTTTTGAGAATCCAAACAAAAAAATTTGAATCTGACAAGTTTAAATATTTTTATGTCCGGCTAGGCTTTTAAATTGACTATTCAACTAAAAGATATTTTCTAAATCGAAGATTCAGCCCAATAAAATGTTTGATTNTCCTTCTTCTCTCCTTTCTTCTTCTCCTCTTCTTCTCTTCTTCTTCTTCTCCTCTTCTTCTTCTTTCCTCTCCCCTTCTCTACACGTCTGTAACAGACGTTAAACTTTTTTTTTCTCTCCTTTCTTCTTCTGTTTTTCTCTCTCTCAGTTGCTCTCTCTCAATCTCTCTTCTCCAACTCTGTCGACTTCTCTGTTGAACAGCAGCAGCTGCTTCCTCTTTTTTTTATCTCTCTAACTCTCCAGCTCCCTCTACCTCTCTGCTCTCTCGATTTTTCCCTCTTTTTACTATCGATTTCTCTCCTCAGTTCTCTCCTTTTTTTCTCCGTTCGTCTTTCCCCCCTTTTCTCTCGACTCCCCTCTCTCTATTTCACCTTTCCTCTCAACGGACAAGCCCCCGACACCACCCTTATTTTTCCCCCTGTTTCAAGTGACTATCCACCCCCACTTTTCTCCATCATTCCCCCTTGTCTCCCACAAAAACAAGAGAGGGATGGGAGGTGGTACGTGGCTGTTACGCACGCCCCACACCTCCCTCTCCATTTTTTTGTTTTTTTGTGTTTTTAAATATTTTTATGTCCGGCTAGGCTTTTAAATTGACTATTCAACTAAAAGATATTTTCTAAATCGAAGATTCAGCCCAATAAAATGTTTGATTTACACAAGTCAATTTCAAATGCTTGAAAAAAAAATAAAAATAAAGCTTTACAATATGGAGTGTAATCGTCGTTATTCGGACTTAAGTCGTATTAGGACCTTTTGAAGTTGTACGGTTTGAGTTTGGTTACCCAATTCGGTCGCCAAATTGGAATGTACAAGTTTGAGTCTGGTCACTAGACTTGGACCTATAAATCCTATTGTGGTGCATGGTGAGAATATTCTCATATGGAAAGATTTTTTGTAACCTAATATATAAGATCTTAGGCATCTCTACTCATTGTTAATTATTTTTGAGTTGGAGATGCCCACAAACTTAATAGATCATCCCTAGAAATTCATCATGTTCTAAAACTCCATGTAGATTATTCTTACAAAAAGTTCACATGGTTCAGAATTTTAAAACACTATCAAGTTTATGCTTCTATACCATCCATTATACGGTTAAGTTTTCAACTAACTAACTTTTTTAGGGGTTACAAGTTTAGAATGCCGTCATTTTTTTGTGAAGATGAATTGTATAGTAAAAAGATCATCCGTACAAAAAAATTAGCCCTAAGTCATATCTATGTCGACCCACAAGCTTATCAAGAATGATCCAAGATAAAATATGGCCGGAGACAAAAGTTTCAAAGTAAATCTTTTAGTATAAACTTTTATGGAGAATAGAATATTAAAAGGGTAAACTTCGTTGCCCCTATTTCTCAAATTGCCCCCACTTTATTGTTACTTTTTGTTTACACTGATCTATTTGGATCACATAGAATATTTCAAGGGTTGATTTTTTCTGAGGATGGTCTCCTCAACTTATAGATTAGACTCACAATAATTCACACTGTTTAAATAATTTTGTCCCCATAAAAATTTAGTTTAGATTTTTATCCAAATTATCTAACGACAACCTAATTTTTAGTTGTGTAAAATTTTTTTATATTGATGTGATTTTTTGTGAAGATGAGCGACATTGTGAGGAAATCATTCTCACAAAAAACTAACATTTAGATTATTTCTATATAGGTCCATAGACCAATATAAATGGAGTGTAAAAATAAATGGGATATTAATAAAGAAAAAGTGGGGGTTGTGGAGCCAGAATCCGGCGCGCACTACGCTCGAGGGAGACTCGCACGTGGGGGACGCACAAGTTGGATTCGCCCACCTCAGAAGGGGTATGAATGTGATATGTAAGGAGTCGTCACCTGATTTATTGGAATTAGGACCCGAGATTTTGGAAAATCGACCTAAATCTAGTTTTCCGAGAAACCCATGGCGATAGTCTAAAGTAGATGGTCTGCGGTACAAAGATAATAGATAAGGGGATCTAGGTACGGGTTGGGAAGGTGTTAGGCACCCAACAACCGCCCGTCCGTGAAGACGGCCTCTACTTCGCGATTAAAGACTTTTAGGGAAATATATGATCGATACTAAGTTATGCTACATACACAAAGATAACTGTACTACAGTAAGTAAGCCCCCTAAATCTACGTGTCATGATCAAATAGTTCTGGGGCGAAAGATGCATACATCCATCGGTCTGAATGCAGCAAACAGAAGCGACGCGTGTCATCGGTAGGCCTGCGTGCTAAGAGCACAGTGACGTGGACGTACTTTGTATCCACGCGCAAACAAGGGGTGTGATATGTGCAATGTGTACACGTACACTCAAACATGTGATATGGTGTTGTATGCACCATACACTGAGGGATCACATCCAACATAGGATGTCCCCAAAGACGACGAGACACAGCTTTTTCACCAACCTCCGACCAGCAAATAGGAAATCTGCAGGGTCTACCATATAGGGCTTCAAAAGGAGCCATGCCAATGCTTGCTTAGTAACTGTTATTATAAGCAAACTCTGCTAGGTATAAGTGTTTCTGCCAGTTGCCTCCAAAATCTAGCACACAAGCCCGTAGCATGTCCTCTAGAATCTGTATTGTCCGCTCTGATTGTCCATCCGTTTGTGGGTGGTTGGAAGTGCTAAAGCGTAGCTTTGAGCCCAAGGCAGTATGTAATTTCTCCCACATCCTGGATGTAAATCGAGGGTCTCGATCGGAAACAATGGACACTGGTATTCCATGAAA
>MVGT01002956.1:127719-156897 GCA_002174775.1 Macleaya cordata | reverse complement strand
GATGACGAAAGCAGATTCATTGACGCTACGGGGCGTGAATCTGAAGGATGACGAAAGCAGATTCATTGACGCTACGGGGCGTGAATCTGAAGGATGACGAAAGCAGATTCATTGACGTTGCGGGGCGTGAATCTGAAGGATGACGAAAAGCAGATCCATTGACGCAACGGGGCGTGGATCTGAAAGGAAACGATGAGCAGATTCATTGACGTTGCGGGGCGTGAATCTGAAGGATGACGAAAAGCAGATCCATTGACGCAATGGGGCGTGGATCTGAAAGGAGACGATGAGCAGATTCATTGACACTACAGGGCGTGAATCTGAAAGGAGACGAAAGCAGATTCATTGACGCTACGGGGCGTGAATCTGAAAGGAGATGATGAGCAGATCCATTCACGCTACGGGGCGTGAATCTGAAAGATGATGATGAGTAGATCCATTGACGCTACGGGGCGTGGTTTTGAAAGATGACGATAAACAGATTCATTGACGCTACGGGGCGTGAATATGAAAGAAGGCGATAAGCAGATTCATTGATGCTACGAGGCGTGAATCTGAAAGATGACGATGAGCAGATTCATTGACGCTACGGGGCGTGAATCTGAAAGATGAAGAAAATAGATTCATTGACGATATGGGGCGTGAATCTGAAAGATGATGATGTTGGGACTCTCAATGATGATGAAAGCAGAGTGTCCCGAAGATGTAGGCAGGTTCAGCCCTTAGGCGTGAACCTCAAAGACGACGATAGTAGAGAATCTCCAAGACGACGATAGCGGAGAATCTCAAAGATGATGGTAAGCAGATTCAGCCCGTAGGCATGAATCTCAAAGACGACGACGAGCAGATTTAGCCCTTAGGCGTGAATCTGAAAGAAGGGTCACGTCCAACATAGGATGTACCCGGAGACGAAATGGGATCACACAATGCAGGTGTGCCTGAGAAATGCGAGCGTCGGTGAGACGCAAATGATGCATGTCCTATGCTCTAGTATTGCTCGAAGGTATCTAAAGATTCGTAATCTGATTAAGGATGCTCTGACCCTATATGCATGAAAAACCCTTGGCTAAATGTGATGCATTTGGAAAGAAACATGAAAAACAAAGGTGAGGATAGAATAGGAATTTCACATCGAGTGAAACTCTACACACCCTCGAAAACAACATACAATCCTAGGCTAATGCAACCTAAAGCTACAAGCACGCAGAGCCTAACCCTAGGGTAAACTAAGCTAGAGACCTTAATCTCTGTTATTGTTTATTTTTTGGGTTTGGCAAGTTATTAGGCCTTTAGGCCCGACATGAGAGGATGTGGGTTCTTGGACCCACAAGGAAGAGGATAGGCTCTAATGGCCCGAGTGATGGTGATGGGCTTTGGGCCCTGAAAAAATGGATCTAGGCCAGTGAATCTGCTCATCGTCATCTTTCAGAGAGCCCGAAGGCTGAAAATAGGGGAAAGGAAGGAGGGCCCATGGGCCCACCACGAAGGGATAGGTCCGCAGGCCTAAAGTAGCTTATTCAGAGACTTATTGAATGTTTTGATCTAAAACTACCAAAATAATCAAAACACTAATACAAGTCACGAATTATTTGAAATCAGCAGACAAGTAAATTAACGCAACTTATGATATCAAAACTTTAAGCACAAAGACGAGAGTACAAAAATGTTTATGCAAAAATGTTTTTGCAAGAATGATGAAGTCACATGCACGATGTCAATCATGTTAAACATGGCAAGGTAGTGATACTAACTCATAGGGGTGGGACTCGGGCGAGTTGGGCGGGTTAAAGGCTTTGGACATGCTACGCCCACACTATACCTCCATGTGCCCAGAATGCCTATAGAACCCACAAAATCCGGAAGGAGTCTACCCACGCATGGCCCGTGTATATTTCTCGGGTTCTTCGGGTTTCTCGGGTTCTTCGGGTTGCCCAAGTTTCAATAAATTTAGGTGATTAGATGAACTTATTAATACAANGTAGTGATACTAACTCATGTCGAAAAAGATGTACTATGCTCCGTGTGAAAAATGCCTCATTGTCACATGCTTGATCATTTCATGCATGCATCATGCAAAACATTTATGCGAGGATTTTGACCCATGTTTCACGTAAACATCATGTGGCGTGTACGCGTGTCATTAATTATTTTATGCAAAACTAACATATATCACGTAATACATGCTGAAAATCTCTCTATTTTTTTTGTTTTTTTATTTTTTTGTTTTTTTTTTTGTTTTTAAATATTTTATTATTTTATGTGTTTTAAATGAAATTGAAAATAGGTCCCACAATTTGAAATTTAATTTTTTGACAAAGATAGTTGATTTGAGAAAATTTGGGAAGGGCCAATCCCGTCGCGACACGTGGCGTCGCCCAGGGACAAAGATAGTTGATTTGAGAAATCCTACGGTTCCTCGACTGAACGGGTTCCATTCTGAGTTCTAGGTTCCTCGAGATTTGGTTCTCTTCTTGTTCCGGCCTTGGGCCGAATTCTGGACGAGTGGAGTGAAGCCTGCTTAGTCACATCAAACCGATTTTCATTAAATTGTGCACATAAATCGAGGTTTGGCCAAAACGAGTATTTTCCTGGGGTGTGCGAAAATTTGGCGTCTACAGGGGCATTTTGAAAAAAAATAGGGTGCAACTAACGAGGATTGACCAATTAAAATGATGTGATTATTGTGCGAGGATGATGTACATAATGAAAAGATCATACTCACAAAGAAAGAAAAAGCTCTTGAATAATCACAAGGTGCACTGATGCAAAAGTTATCAAACCTGGTGTCTCTAACCCAACCTTAAATTAACAAGTTTAGAATTTGAGGTCCCACTAAAGTGGGGCCTTTTTAGTTTCATTGAAACTTTTAATGCCACAAATGAAGCTAGAGAATTTGAAGGCCCCAACAAAGTGAGGCTCTAGGCAATTGTCTAGTTTTTCCTTGTATTGGTCCTGGTTTGAAGCAAGTGTAAACATGGTATATAAACAAGGGAGGGGTTCCGATGCGATCCCTATATTTCCATCATTGTTACATTTTTGGGTTATTATGGTTTGAGGATATCACATACAGATGAACCAAATGTTGATTTTTTGTGAGAATGATCTACAGTTTGAGGAGAACATCCTCACAAAAAATCAGCTCATTCTGAAACTAGCAATCCAGTCATCCAATTTTTTTTAAAATTAACGGTGACTGAATCATTCATTTTTACTATTAAATTGCATTAATATATAGATGATGGGGTTACGAGTTTTATAATTAGTTGATTTTGTGTGTGAATGATGGACATAGCGAGGAGAACTTCCTCACAAAAATCAGCCCTTGATTCATCTGTATGTTGGCCCCACAGGCTATGGTAACAGTGATGGCGTCAGAACCGCTCCCTATAAACAAATAATGAAAAAAATAGTAAGTAAATTATCTAATTAGCATGTTAGATCCGTAAATTAAATTACACTTCAGATAACGAGGAGGGATATTTAACGTCGATCTTAAAAAGCCCTAAAAGCCCATGCATATTTAGGGCCCATATGGGATGATTCAAGAACTAAGTTTTGGTGAGGATATGTTCACTTCACTATGGAATCATCCTCACAATAAAATAAAATAAAAGAAATCAGACAATTCTAAACTCTCTAATTCTATCAAAATCCCATCAAAGAATAGTTGGAAAATAATAGAAAAATAGACATTATTTTTACTATTGATTTCAAATCAACTTTTGATGATTTTTTTTTAGAGGTAAGAAATTGTGGACGAATTGATTATTTGTGAGAATGATCTTCATAATAATATGAACATCCTCATAAAAAAAATTGGTCCTTTGTCTCTTTAAGAGGGGGTCAAAGTAATGAGTATCCCCACTCTCAAATAACTAACTAAAATAAAAGAAAAATAAGTTAAACCTTCAAAACTTTAAAAATTCATTTTTTAAGACTATAAACCCATCTTAAGATACTAAAAAGTTATTAGCTTTACATAACCGAGGCAGGTAATTCTCATCTTAATTAGTAGTGTGCATGCAGTGGAGTAGAAACCCGGTGGTGGTTGGTTCTATTAATTAACTCCGGTCTTATCTCTATTCATAGAGTGAGATAGTGACGATCTAGATTCTAGGATACGTCTAGAGTTAACCATGTTGCCTTTCCAAAAAGTTATTTCGATCATCACTTGTGCTGATGTTTTTATGCAAATGATACACACCCTAGAGTCTAGAGATGTCAATGGTTACCCGAGAATTAAATCTATTTGAATACAAAATTATATTTAGGTTTACTTTATAGATTTATATTGCTTTTTTCGATTTATCACTTTTTTATTATTTGGAAAAAAAAATTGCATACAAAAATTATATATTTTTGAATTGCTATACCTAAAAATCGACAGAATTCATAGATAGTAATTTAATAATCAAACCAGAACGGAGACACCCTTAAAACATGATCTAGCTCGAATACGACCCATTTGAGTCCGAATCCGACCTACTATACCATCTATGATATTGAGCAGTACCTCTCTCGGATTGCTTCATTTTGTTAATTGTGTAGAGATTAATATCACTGAAAAGATTTAAGGGCCACATCCAATATAAATGAAGTAAAAAAAAAATGTTTAATATTTTAAAATTAAAATATTCACAAATTTAAATATAAGAAAAAGAAGAAAGGACCAGAGATATATAAAACATTAGAAAAAAAAAGGGACACGGTGTTTTATGCAGGGCCTTAAGCTAAGGATGGATTGAAGAACATATAAGTGCCATATGATGCTTCCCACCTACCCTTAAAAAACATTGATCAAATTAAATTATTTAACACAACTTTAGGACCGTTGACACACTGAATCATCATGTGGACGGTCTTCCTATTGGTGTCCCCATAGAGATAATGGGTCAGGTTTGACCCGATATCCGACCCATGTTTGGATCCATTTTAAGTACATGGGATATAGAAAATCAAGTGCACGTCAGTCTTCAACAGAGTAATCCATGAGTAGAACTTCAAAAAGAAAAGATGGAGTGTCTGCTCCCCAAGTCACGGACAACCCCCCATTGCAGACCCACTTCGCAAGACAGTCAGCAGCCATATTAGCTGATATATTAACAAAACAAAATTTACAAGAGGAAAAAGGTTTTGCAATAAGGAGACCTTCGTTGAGAGCATTCCTGATTCTCCATCCAATGCTATCCGCATTACCATTCACTAGCCCCCCTACACGCGCGCGTGTGGGTTCGCTTTCTCCCAACAATGAATTTTGCACTGTCACACACGCGTAGTGAATTGACAAATTTTGCATCGCGTTATTATTTAAAAAAAATAAAATTACAGTTGGGATGTCCAAATACATTACACACGTGACAAACTCATTTTTATCCCTTGTGAGTTGGCAAATTATTCAGCGTATTATTTTAGGTATTAGATGGATCACTTGGGAACGATACGCGTACTAATGTTGATTTAGACGATGGATAGATAATCGGCACAAAAAATCAGACCTTGAATTATCTCTACATGAACGCACAAATACGTGTAAGTGAAATGCAATAATAAAATGAGTATTAGGATGGTCCACTAGTGATTATATATAGGCTGATGTGATCTACATGTTGAGGAGATCATCGTAAAAAAAATTCAGCCCTTGGATCCACTCCATGTGACCCCATTGGCAAGTGTAAATCAAGTGTATAAGGTATTTTTTTTTTTTTTTTAAAAAGGTGACAAAAATCACGCAACTTCATACACGGCTCCTATGCAAGCCGCATAGGAGCCTCATTATAATATTAGATGTAGTCCATAATGGACTTAAAGTCACCTTCAAAAATAACCTGCTCATACCCTAACTCCCTTGCCCACAAGATTGCATGCAACACACCTAGCTCTTTTGCATGTTCAGCTGAACAAGCCTAGATTGAGACTGCTCTTCCACCTCTACAACATCCCGTGTCATCACACAAAATCATACTAATCCCAGATTTTAGAGAGTTATTTACGAAGGACGCATCAATATTGATTTTAATGAAACCACACGAGGGGGTTATCCATCTAGCAACCGAGATCAAGGGAGGGACAAAAGATCGGGTTAGGGTAAGTTAAGAACAATCCATGAAAGATTTCCCTAAATAGTATAAACAAGATTCCACTATTTCTTCTGGTTTAGCCTCAGTAGCGGAGTTAGGATTTTAACTTAGTGAGGGCAAAAATAGAAAAGGAAAACTCCATTTCTATTACCATATTTTCTTAACTAGAACCCACATATTTTTACACTCAGTTTACATCAGCATGTAGGACTTAAATGGAGATGGCTGAAGGACTTTCTTTTTCTTTCTTTTTTTCTCTATTGTGAAAAAGATCTTCTTACCATTTAGATCATCCTTTTATCACATCGATCAACAACTTTTAATTACAGAAAAAATCTTATATGAAAAGATCATCCTCACTAGAAAAATAGATCATCCAAAGTTGATCCGAATTTTAATTTGAGTCATTTATTTTCTCGATAATTTTAACTAACTTTTAGTTTAGTTAAAAGTTTCGAATAATATAATCTTTGGTAAGGTAAATCTACATGGTGAGGAGAATATCCTCACGGACCTCACAAAAAACTAATTCTCGTTTAGATCCAGAATTGGATGTATGAATGGTATAAACATAAGTGGGTGTTAAAAAATAAAAAAGTGGAGTGGAAGTATAATTTCTGTTGAGTCAAAATTAATTTTATAAAAAATAAAAGTCAAAAATAAAAGTTTTCTCTTAGTTACACTCCCAATTAAAGATTTTTAAATTTTTTTAGAGGATAAATTAATAGAAATAAATAATTTTTACAAATTGTATATATATTTCAACAAATGAGTGGGGGTGGCTCCGCCACCGTTTAGCCTGTTTGTTTTCAAAAGTAGCTGTGCACCTAAATTTCCAAATTACCTAAGACACAGTAGCAGAAACCACACTCCAGTTAGGATAGGATGAGAATCCCTCCACTCATCCAACGTTCATATCCACCAAGAAGATGACCGTTTGGCAACGATCATATCTTCTTCTCCAACCACTCATTAGGGTTTGTATAAATAGGGCTGAAGAGTTCAACTCCCAATCTATCCTTCCCATCCAAAGACCCTTACATTTTAAGGAGATCGAAGTGCATAATGCTTAAAGAAATTTGCCGTTGTTAGGATTTTGCAAACATAATCAGGGTTTTGTTTGTTACTCGACTGAGATGGTTGATAATGGGTAGAGGTGGTGATTCAGATTCAAATACTTGTAGCAATGTAAGAGTATTTATAAGATTAAACATTTATAACTAGAGGAAGCACAGTATGCATTTTTATCCATTTTACAGCTTCGATTCATTATAGCGTGGAAGGACTAAAGTCTAATTTTATCATATACAATAGGAATCTAAGTCTAATTTTTCTGGTATGGTTTTTTTTACAGTGTCTTTACGAGGCGAACTGCCAAATTTGTGGTTCGATCTTAAACTAAGAAATGCAGAAAAAAATCAACTCCAATCATCTAAAATGGAGAATGAAATCAAGCTTGCCACTTCGATCTGACCCTAAACCCCCAAAAAATTCCTCAAATCTCTTTGTCGAACACCTCGTCTCCTTCACTAAACAATGAAGAGAGGAAAGAAACCCTAATTTCTTTTTCTCCCTAGCATCATCTCACTTAAGGAATCCTTTTCTCCCACTTTTGGTAGTGTATAGGAGTGAGTAACAATTGATTGGAGGTGAAGCAAACAAACCGTTGATTTTTATTCAAAACCCTAGTCGTCCAGATCGATTCAAGGGTAACATGGGTATTCTGATAAAAAAAAATTCGTAAGTAACTCACGTGACAAAAATGTGAGGGTATTTATATCAAAAAATACACGTGTGTTACAAGCACTGAGTAACATTGAGTAATTAAAATGAAATTCTATTGAAAACGGTAGCATGAATGATTTTCTGTAAAAAAAAAAAAAAAGAAATACAGTTGGTGAAACCTACTAATTAATGGTGAAACTTACTCTTAATTAAACCAATTATGGTGAAACTTGGTCTTACTCAAACCATAAAAATTGAACCATTATAATTGGTGAAACCTATCAATTAAGTGGGCGATCTCATATCCTTTTTAAAAATCACTTCATAAAAAACTTAAGATTTTTTTTTCACCTTATAATAAAGACAAGAATATAAATATACGGCCCCCTATATCCTCAAAACTTTTATGCATCACTTGGTAATAAAACTTAAGATCACTTCATAATAAAACTAATATATGAATACGGGCCCATAAATCGTTGAAATTTGTACTGGATTAGAAGTTTTAGAATGACACGCTTTTGGGTATGAATGAATTCAATAAATCGTTCATTCAATCATCTTCACGGCCCCCGTCTGCTCGATCATCATCATGTCGTCCCCGACAACATAACAAAAATTTCTTTTAATCTAACAATACAAATTTAATCATGTTGAATAACTAATTACGATGGAATTTTGTATTTAAAACTACTGGTGATATTGAGCATCCTAACAAACACTAAGAGCCATCTTAGTAAATTTTCACACTATCAGACATCCTAACCATTTGGGTTTTATAGTTTACACCCCACTAAAAATAAGCCCCACCAAACCATCATCTCCACTCTCCACCGCCACCACCAACGGTACCGGTGTACCACTGCCATCACACCGCGCCATCACAATCTCTCTTCTATTTGTTTCTCTCCATCTATCTCACTTTATTTATCTGAATGTAAAAGAAAAATCTTAGATCTGAAAATTTCAGATCTAGACATATTGGAACAAAAAAAAACCAGAACTAACTTCTCTCTTCTCTCTCTCTCTCTCTCTCTCTCTCTCTCTCTCTCTCTCTCTCTCTCTCTCTTTCTCTTCATTTATCTATTAATTAGTCACCCAATGAAAAAAAAAGAGAAAAAAAAATTCAGCTGGTGGAGGTGGCACGAGATGGTGATGGTGGTGGAAGCGGCGGAGGGGGGTTTTAGGTTTATATCTTTCTCCATCTCTCTTTTTTCTTCCCTCTCTCTCTCTTCATTCCTCTCTGTCTCTCTTTATTAATCAACCAAAAACACCGGAAAAAAAAAAGAAAAAAAAACTTATGTTGTAGGTGACAGTGGGAGGTAGAAATGGTTATGCTGGTAGAGTTGGTGGATTGAAGTTGGGGTTGAGGGTGAGGGAAGGTATTGCTGTTTAAAAAGTGGGGTGGGTTGTTTAAAAATAAAAAAATGATATAATTTCTACACTATTAGATATATGCCAAAAGTATAAGTAGAAAAGAAGTGTATATCAGAGATAGATTTCTTATTGATCTGTATCAACCCAACTTATTCGTACAAATTTATGAAACAAAAGGGAACTATATATATGTAAAAGTAAGGTACATGCACATGACNAGATACATGCATATGATACCACAACAAATAGGTGTCGTATGCATATGCAAGCAGCATTGTCTTCAAAAATTACAGTTGGAACATCTATGATAGAGGGTAGAGCGCAAGAGCTTCTGATATGTCCAATTAGTGATCTAAGCCATACACATTCCCTGCTAGCTTCATGCAGTGCAATGATCTCCGAATGATTCGAAGAAGTGGCTGGAAGACTTTGCTTGTTGGATCGCCAAGAAAATGATATATAACCACTTGTAAAAATATAGCCCGATTGAGAGATATCTTTGTGGGGATCAGAAAGATATCCGACATCTGTATAGCCTTGGATTTGTGAGCCATTGGATGGATTTCGAGAGTAAAACAATCCCATGTCTGTCGTGCCACGGAGATAACGGAGAATCTATTTTACCCCAGTCCAATGTTTCCTTGTCGGCGCAGAACTAAACCTGGCTAACAAATTTACTGAAAAAGCAATATCAGGCCCAGTACATTGTGCAAGATACATCAATGCACCGATCGCACTGAGATATGGTACTTCAGGACCAAGTAGTGCTTCATCTTCCTCCTTTGGGCGAAAGGGATCTTTCTCAGGATCAAGAGATCTCACAACCATAGGAGTACTAAGCGGATATGCCTTGTCCATATTAAAGCGCTTCAAGACTTTTTCAGTATACGTTGTTTGATAGACAAGAATTTCGTATATATTAGGCTCGATCTGCAAGCCGAGACAAAATATTATTTTTCCGAGATCTTTCATCTTGAATTCCTTCTTCAAGTATTCTGCAACGTTCTTGAGTTCTTCAGGAGTCCCAATAAGATTGATATCATCGACGTATACAGAGATGATAGCAAATCCAGATTCTGTTTTCTTAATGAATACGCATGGACTTTCATATAGATATTTGTATCTAGCTTTCCATACAGATATGCTGTAACCACATCCATTAGATGCATGTCGAGTCGTTCAGAGACTACCAGACTTATTAGATATCAGAAAGTAATTACATCCATAACGGAAGAATATGTTTCTTCATAATCAATCCCAGGTCTCTGCGAGAAACCTTATGCCACGAGTCGTGCTTTATAGCGAACGACTTCGTTTTTCTCATTGCGTTTTCTTGTAAATACCCATTTGTAACCTACAGGGTGTACATTTTTGGGTGTTGGAACTATAGGTCCAAAAACTTGACGTTTTTCAAGAGAATTCAATTCAGCTTGGATTGCTTCTTTTCATTTTGGCAAATCAATTCTATGTCGACATTCTTCTACAGAGTGTGGCTCAATACCATCATCATCAATGACAATTCTAGTAGCTACTTGGAATGAGAATATGTCGTTAACAATAGTTTTATTGCGATTCCGTACCTCTCTAGTAAAAGCATAATTTATTGAGATTTCCTCATTCATAGGTACCTAGTCCTCTTCAGGAGGATTCCCCTCGTCAGGGGTTTGTATCTCTTCAGGAGTTAATATCTCTTCAGGAGGTAATATCTCTTTAGGAGATTGTTTCTCTTCAGGAGGTATTGCTTTAGAGGGTGTGGACCTTACAATAACCTCTTCTAGAGTGCTATCTCGCATAAATTTTGATTAGCATTTTCGCTTCCGGGGAACAGAATCTTTTGAACCTAGTGGTCGTCTACGCTTCAGGTGTGCTCTAGACGACTCATTGACTGCAATATTAATGGGTTGTTCTACAGGAACAACACGTCCTGTTGGAACAATACGTCCTGTAGGGACAAGACGTCCTGCTGGGACATCGATTCTAGCTGGAGCATTTACAGCATGTATATGTGATTTAGTCACTTTTGCTATATAATTGAATGCATCAGGCATTTCATTAGCTATCTTCTAGAGCTGTACAATCCTCTGAACTTCAATTTCACATTGAATGGTGCGAGGATCAAGATGAGACAATGTTGGTGTATTCCAACAAAGTTTATGTTGTACTTCAGGCGGCTGATGCTCTCCCCTAATGGCGGGAAGAGTGTCTCATCAAAGTGACAATCTACAAAACATGCTGTAAAAACATCACCTGTTAAAGGCTCAAGATATCGAATACTAGAAGGTGAATCAAACCCAACATAAATCCCTAACCGGCGCTGAGGGCCAAACTTTGTGCATTGTGTGGGTGCAATAGGGATGTGGACAGCACAACCAAAAATTCTCAGATGTGAGATATTTGGTTGAAGTCCTAGAAAAGTTGTAAAGGAGAGTACTGATGATATGCAGTAGGACGAAAACGAACTAATACAACAGCATGTAAAATGGCATGTCCCCATATAGAAACAAGTAGATTAGTTCTCATAAGCATAGGTCGAGCAATCAGTTGGAGACGTTTTACAAATGATTCTGCTAGACCATTTTGAGTGTGAACATGAGCAACAGGATGTTCTACATCAATGCCAAATGATAAGCAATAAGCATCAAAAGTTTGGGATGTACATTCAACAACACCATCAAGTCGGATAGACTTGATTAGGTACTCGAAAAAATGTGCACGTAATCTAATGATTTAAGTAAGAAGACGTGAAATGCTATATTACGAGTAGATAGAAGGCAAACATACGACCATCTCGTAGGGACCACAAATGTCTCCCTAAATCCATTGTAGAAAAATTGGCGATTCAACTACAACTTTAGTCAGAGAGGGTTTGGGTATGAGTTTACCCAAAGAACAAGCAGTACATGTATAGTCTTTGGACATCAGAAGCTTCTGGTTATGTAATGGATGTTCTTGTGAGTTTTGAGTTATTCTACACATCATGGTAGAACCTGGGTGACCGAGACAGTCATGCCAAAGCATAAATGCTTTTGGGTCATTGAACTTCTAGTTTATGACGACATTTGATTCAACCGTTCTAATTATTGTATGATATAAGCCTGAAGAGAGAGCTGGAAGCTTTTTGAATATATGTTTCTGGCACGATACAAGTGAAATAATGCAGAGATACTCCATATTGTGTTCACTGATTGTCTCAAGGTGGTATCCATTACGATGGATATCTTTAAAACTCAACAGATTTCTTCTGGATCTGGATGAATATAAAGTCTCGTCCATATGGAGTTTTGTATCACTTGGTAATATGATACTAGCTCTTCCGGAGCCTTCTATCAAACTGGTTGTGCCAGTGATAGTAGTTACATTAGCCTTGAATACTTTTAAGTGTTGTGAAATATTTAGTATTACGAAGGATTGTGTGTGTTGTTGCACTATCTACAAGACATACATCCTCACTACTTATCTTGAGACTGGATAGATTACTGAATCCTTTCAATGAACAAAAAGGAAGTAAGATAAAAACACACACATATATATATATATATATATATAAATGTTAGTACAGATATTTACAAGCAAAAGTAATAAAACTCTATTTGGTGTAGATATGCCCATCACCAAATAGATGATCCAAATCACCGCCTTCAAGATCATAGAAGGCATCAGGTAATTCCAGGTGGGTATTTGCCAATGGATCACTGTTGTAACGAAAGTTCATCTCACCATTAGCTTCTGGCTTTTTAAGCGAAGACTTGTACAAATCTGTCAGATGTCTCGCTGTTTGACAGGTACGCGACCAGTGTCCATGCATACCACAACGATGACAGGCTTCTTCATAAGTTTTACGAGGTTTATTCGGCAAACCTCGTTGCCTCGTTTCTGAATTATTCCTCTTTTGGGGGTTCGATTCTATAGCATCCCTCTTCTGGTGGTGTGATTTTGTATCGTTCCATTGCTAGGGGTTCGATTTATTATTATCCGTATTTTTCCACTTCCGGTGGTACGGAGCTTGTCTAAAATTACCGTGACTACCCCTATTCGATTTCAACCACACTTACCACGCCTATTTTTACGCCTAGAAGAGGACGTTGCATTTGCTTCAGGCAGTGATGTAGAACTAGTGGGTCGTGATGCATGGTTTCTCAACAACATCTCATTATGTTGTTCCGCTACGAGAAGACAAGAGATTAATTCAGAATATCTCTTAAAACGACGCTCTCGATATTGATGTTGCAGGAGCACATTCGTGGCATGAAATATCGTAAAAGTCTTCTCTAACATTTGCTCATCTATGACGGTCACACCACACAATTTCAGCTGTGAGGTGATTTTGAACAAAGCGGAATTATATTCCGTCACAGATTTAAAGTCCTGCAAACGCAGGTTGAGCCAGCTGTATTGGGCATTGGGGAGGGTGACCAACTTCAGGTAGCCAAACCTATCATTTAGATCATTCCAAAGGATCAAAGGATCTTTAACAGCTAGATACTTAGATTTTAAAGTAGAACCAAGATGATGACAGAGAAAAAGTAAAGCAGATGCGCGACTCTGCGGGATCGCAATGTTACCATTTATTATTGCATCTCTAAGGTCTTTGGATTGGAGATAGATCTCAACATCAAAAAGCCAAGATAGATAATTATCTCCGAAAATATCTAAAGCTTCAAATTCCAGCTTTGTTAGATTCGACATAATCGAAAACAAAGACAATGATTATACCTTTTTGGTTTTGTGGAGTGACCAAGAACTTCGGTGGATCAAAAACTTCGGGTTGATCACGAATTCTCGAGGACTCGTTCTTGTAGTAGTTGATTGGCAGAGGCTCGTGCTGATAACGTGATATAATTTCTACACTATTAGATATATGTTACAGTATAAGTACAAGAGAAGTGTATATCAGAGATAGATTTCTTATTGATTTGTATCAACTTAATTATCCGTATATCCAAGAGAGGGGGGACTATATATATAGGCAAGGAAAGATACATGCATATGACACCACAACAAATAGGTGTCATATGCATGCATGGTATAATGGTGGATCAGCCACCTATACCTACACGTCATAACAAAAAAATTTTTATTTCATTACTAAAAATTAGGATGGCTCATAGTGTTTGCTAGAATGCCTAATATCATTAGTGTTTAATACAGTACCATGATTGATTTTTTAAACTTAATCTATCTACTAATTAATTATTAATTAAATTGATACTCAGACTAACTGAAACCTATTAAATGATCCATAACAAATAATTAATTGGTGGAATCAACTAATTACAATCATCTTCATGTAGGCCCCCGTTCGTTCGATCATCTTGTAGGCCTCCGACAACATAAAGAAAATTTTAACCAAGGCAATTGATCCCTCCTAATCTAGCAGTACAAATTGAATCATGTTAAATTACTAATTATAGTGGAATCCTACATTTAAAACAATACCATGATTGACTTTTTAAACTTAATCTATCTACTAATTAATCATTAAGTAAATGATACCCAGACTAACTGAAACCAATTAAATGATCTATAAGAAATAATTAATTGGTGGAATCAACAAATTAATTCAAACAAATTATCCAAACCAACAAATTAGGTTGCATGTAAGTGACTGAATGCTAATATCATAAATTGCAGCCACCTAAAAAACTAAATAAGGTTAGAGAGTTAAAAAAGAATTATTAACTAATTAAATCAAAAAAATTATCCAAACCAACAAATTAGGTTACTCCCCATCCCTAAAACCATCACCATCCCCACCGCCACCATCTCCACCACCGCCTCCACCTGTACCATTATCGAGAGAAAGGGAATAGAGAGAAGAGCTGAGAGAAAGAGAGAAGAAGAGAGAAAGAGAAGAGGGCTAGTGGACTTGATCTGAAAGAGAAGATTGATCGAAACATATTGGACTTTTTTTTCGATTTTGATCGGTGAAATTAAGTTTTCACCAAGGTCAGCAGTTACAGCGAAATATACCCAAAGGTTTGAACACGAAGACTAAAAATGAATGTAAGGGTTTGAGCAAGATAGACAGTAACAGATCCCAACTCCCGAGGTCTTTTGCTTAAGGAAAGAAATGGACTCACATGTTCGTTCTGTTTCTGTATAGTTCGTTTTGGTCATACCCAAAACTAGTTGATGTCAACACAAATATGATACCAGCTTGTTGAAAAATGCAAAAAAAATGTAGTGTTGTTGAAAAAAATCAGAACGAACGCGGTAGTCTGTTCTGAAGGATGAAAAACAGATCTATAGGTCCGGCTTAGCTGGGTTACCGGCCTTAGCTGCCAACTATACAATGGAAGAGGTATTCAAAAACCTCTTCCAACTTTCCTTCACATGCAAGCTAATGATCAAGTATTATATAATGTTATCCACCGCACGTGACTTGCTAGTTACGTAGCCTCCTACTTGACCTCTTAGTTATGTATTAAAAAAAAGGGATAATGGCCAAAACATCCATTATATTGCTTTTTTAATCCATTTAATACACAAGATTTTATAAAAAGCTGAAACATCTTTTTTATATTGTTCTGAGTATATTTATCTATTTTAATTATTTTAACATCTGTTAGTCCAATTGCTAAAAATGTGTGGGATTTTATTTTTTTAAAATATCTACTTTACCCTTCCTTTAAATTTGGAACTTCTTTTCTTATTTTCTCCTTTTTCGTTTTTTATTTCTTAAATAACTCTCGATGCTCGTTAGGTTTTTTATTTTGGTTTTTGTGAAATCTTTGTTCTCTTTATTGAAAACTGATCTTTGTTATTGTTTTAGTATTTGTTCCTTTATTGATCCTCAGATTAAGCGATTTTGAGTTTATGTTTGTTTGATTGTATCTGTTTCTGTTTAAGTAATAGTTTTTTTTCTAGGTTTTGTTTGAAGCGTCTTTGTTTCGATTCTTTTTGTTGTTTGAATTTTGATTGTTTAGGTTTCTACTTTGTGAAACTGAGATTTAATGTTTTGTTCATGCAAAAATATTTTTGCATGACTCTTTTTATTTGATTTTTATCCTTTTTTTTTATTTTGTTTTAGTAATCTTTTTGTATTATATTTTTCTCTATTTTTGCAGCTAATGGTGCAGTTTGTGAAACTCAGATTTAGGTTTCTGCTTTGTGAAACTAAGATTTAATTTTTTGTTCATGCAAAAATATTATTGCATTTCTCTTTTTATTTGACTTTTATCCTTTTTTTTTCAATTGGGGTTTTGGAAAAAAAGTCATTAAAAAAAGTCATTATATTTTTAATCCTTTTTTATATAATGACTTTTTTTACAGGAACTTTTTTTACATTTTCCATTTTTAATTTTGTTTTAGTAATCTTATTTATGTTCTGTTTTTCTCTATTTTTGCAGCTAATGGTGCAGTTTGAAGGTTTTGAAACTAGTGTTGAATCTAGTGAAGGTTCTACTAGCTCAACTGGGAAGGCCTTGTAATCAGATTCTTGGACCAATTTGTTTACTTGTCCAGGACAGAATTTTCCTGGCGGTGCGAAGCAGTTCCGCCTCACCCTTCACAAATATTCACTTGTCACTGGGCACACCTTCAAATTTTTAAAGAATGATGATTATCGGGTCACTGCTATTTATGGAAGGAGTATCGTTTCTGGTTGTTCTTGGAAGGTTCATGCTTCTGCAAGGTTTAATTTGCCTGATTTTTTCTTCTTGAAGGAATATGTTTCTGTTCACACTTGTGGTGGTGGTTTGATTGACATAACTAAACCAAACCTTTCGAAAAAACTTGTTAAGGAGCTGATCCTTAGTGATGTAAAGGATAATCCTAGTGTTCGACCTTCTGTAATTTGTTCCTCTTTCAAGTATGATTACAGAGTTGAACTGAATTATTAGCTTGTTCTTCGTGCTAAGGGTTTTGCTTTGAGGGAGATTTATGGTAAAGAAGAGAGTTCATATATGGAACTATTGTGGTACACCGATGCCTTGAGGAGAACAAATCCTGGTAGTCATATTGTGTTGGAAGTTGATCCAGCAACAAAGGTCTTTAAGAGAATATTCATTTGTTTTAGGGCTTGCATTTTTGGGGTTAGGTATTGTAGGCCTGTCATATTCTTAGATGGAACCTTCTTAAAGACTAAGTTTAAGGGTTGTTCGATGGGAGCAACTACAAAGAATGGCAACCAAGGTGATATTTTAGTACACTTTTGCATTTGTTATCTGTCAAAATTATTTTTGCGTAAAATTCTTTTGCTTGAATATTTGTTTTAATTCGTATCCTTGTTAAATTTTTTTAACGTTTTGTAATGTTTCTTTTTTATTTTTTTTGTGTTTCCTTCTTATAAACTAATATTAAGTTCTTTCCTGTTTTTGGTTTTAATTTTGTGTAGAGTTCTACCTATTTGCTTTTGTCGTTGTTGGTTCTGAAGATAATGTGAATTATGACTGGTTTTTGGAGAATCTTAAGTCCATCCTTGTTCCTGAAAGGGACCTCACATTCATATCTGACAGACAACATAGGATTTTAGTTGGTGTTGAGAATGTTTTCCTAATGCACATCATGGGTATTATTTTTGGCACCTTCGGAATAACCTTAAGAAAAAGATTCCAGTCAAGAGCATGTTGAGGCCCTATTTTGTGTGGTTATTGGAAACTTGTGCCTATGCTACAACTGAAAAGAAATTTGAAGATGCTTATGCATGTTTGCGGAGCAAAGGAGGCGAAAAAGTGAGGAAGTTTATTGATGTTATTCCTCTAAAATGTTGGGCTAATTTGTATTTCAAAGGTCAAAGGTATGGGGAGATAACTTTGGAACTTGCTGAGAGTTTTAATGGTTGGATTAAGTTTGAGTGTACACTTCCTGTCACTCTTATGGTTGATACTATCCGCATAACGATGATGAAAATGATGTCAGAACGTCGTGAGAACTGTCGTTCTTGGAAAGGCCTTCTCTGCCCCAAAATTGAGAAACTGATTGCAACAAATTTTGAGGTTGAAAGGACCTGGGACTTGACTAAGTCCTATGATTTTGTTTATGAGGTTCACTCTGACCCTTCTCATAGGGTTGATTTAATGAATTGGTTTTGCACTTGCACAGAATGGCAGTTGAGAGGTATACCTTGTCCACATGTTGTGTGTGCTATTCAGAGGTCTGGTACTCCAATATTTCAGTTTGTGAATTCTTACTATTCAGTTGTGAACTATTTGAATGCGTATTTGCATCCAATTGGACCAATTCCTAACTATGACAAGCCCAACATTGATCCGAAATCTTTAGCCATTTTACCTCCTACTGTTAAACCTGGACCCGGAAGGCCAAGAAAAAAAAAGATTGAGAGTGCTTGGAACAATAATGAAAAAGTAAAAGAGAGGATTGAGGTTGCTGGAATTAATGATAAAAAGGCGAAAAAGAGGGTTGAAGGTGCTGAAAATATTGATAAAAAGGCGCAACGTTGTGGGCGATGTAAGCAGCTTTGCTTGCATAATAGTAGAATATGTACTGCAATTTTGGATTAGATTTTGTTACTGTTTACATGCCCATGTTATTTTTAGATGAAAATTGGTAAAAACTATTATTACAAGTTTTCATTTTTTTACATTCAGTTTTACGGGTCCTTGTTCTTTTTAGATAGAAAATGTTGAATACTAATGTTACAAGTTTGCTTTTGTTTTTCATTCAATACCAGATTTGTTAATGTTTTCTGGTGTTTGCTTTACTATTATTTTCTTTTCTCTTATGTAGTTAGCATTTAATTATTTGGTCATTCATACAAAAATATTTTTGTATGCTTTTATATTTATGTTAGGTCCATGAGTTCACTCATGTCATATTTATCGAATTTCTTGTCAAAGTTAACTCAAAAAGGTCAATGTAACTTAAGTTAGAGTTAGTGAGTCGTTATTCAGTTCGTTGCGAAGAAAAGACTCCAAGAAGCTCAACTCCCCATCGAAACTCATCTTAGGATGGTAAGTAACTTAGAAAACTCAATACCATAGGTGGTTAGTTCATTTTGAATCATATGAGAAAGTACGGAATGGTAAAACATGTCGAAATCCCTTAAAATTAGTGTTTGGACGAATGCTGTTAGAAAACCACGCTGTTAAAGGAAATTGTGACCTTTTGTACTGTGACCAAAAGTTGGTTTCGAAACCAAAATGTTAGTTTTGAAACAAAAGCTGAAAAATGATGTCAGGAGGTTTTTGTTTTCGAAACCAAAGTTACTAAAGTGATATTTTGACTCCAGATGAGTTTTGGTTTCGAAACCAAGCATGTTGGTTTCGAAACCAAAGTGTACTAAATGGTTTTTACAGCATTTAGACATCTTTTAAACCTATTTTGAATGATTCTAAAAACCTTCTATAAATGTTTTAAGTTCACCATATATTATGAACTTTTAAACATTAATATAAGTGATATAGATCTAGATCTATAAATATAAAACTTCACTCACATAGGATGTAGAAAAGAAACACCACATGGTGTATTCTAAATTATCACTTATGGTGGAATATAGTTCTAAATTCAAAAGAGAAAAACATCACTCATTAGCCATGGGTTGATGTAATTTTAAAAGAAACACCACTATACATGAGTGTTCTTGATCTAGATCTACACATCACTCACATGGGGTGATGGAAAAAAGAAACACCACATGGTGTATTCTAAATGTCACTTATGGTGAAAAATAGTTTTTAATCCAAAAGAGAAAAATATTACTCATTAATCATGGGATGATATTGTTTTAAATCAAAAAGAAACACCACCATAATGGGTGTTCTTAATCTAGAAGCACCACTCACTAAACTTGGTGTATTCTAGATCTAGATCTAGAAAATATTAGAATATTCATCACATGGGATGTTCTAGATCTAGATCTAAAATCACCATTATAAATAAAGTGAGTTAGAACTATTTTCATCATCCATTTTTCGGATCAATCAAATCTTAACAAGTTATAGGAGAGCTACATTTATATCCTTAAGTTTCCAAACTTGATACTACAACCTTGAAGGTGCTTTAACTCAAATTATATGAGTTCCAAGTTCTAAAGAGAGAAAGTTCAAAATCTTAATGATAGAGAAATTGATTCTTTTGAGAGTAAGTTTATTCTAACACTTGTTCATAAAGATTATATCGTATGTGTTCAGAATGAACTTAGTTGTGAATTGAGGCCAAGATAAATCCTTCCCAACAAAAGCCTTTACACATTGTTTAGGTATTCCGGTGGAATTTTGGTGATTGAGCTTGAGGTGTCAAGTTCATGGTGATATACTCGTAAGATTCGAGTACTTATTCAAGGTGCAGGACTTGTGGAATTCAAGTTGGAGATGCATCATTTTGTGGGAGGCGTTGGTTCGTGGATTTGGATTGTATGTGCAGCTCATTCACGTTGACTTGGTGGACTCCAAGTTGTATGCATGAGAATTGATAATCAACTAAGAGGCAAATTCGTGGAGTTCGAATTTGTGGAAGAACTGTATACCGTAGCTGATCGGAGCGTAAAGGGAGTCGTAAATCGTGTCCATCGAGTGGTAAATCGGGTTATATATTTTCAATAACTCTTAGTGGATTTTTGCTGGACTAGGCCTCGGGGTTTTTCCCAGTTTGGGTTTTTCTCGTTAACAAAATCTTTTGTGCATATTTCTATATTTATTTAGAGAATGAAAGAATTGATTCTTTTTCTTAATTCTGCGTATTAAGAATCAAATAAGTCAATACTCTTGTTTGAGATTTTTGTTCCACTTATAATCACCATTGAAATTTTAATTTGGTGATAGTGTGGTCCCTAACTATAGTCATAAAGACATACAGTTAATGGGCGCATTTAGATTTTCAATTGGTATCAGAGTAGGTTCACTTGTTGGGTTTAACAACCTAAGTGTGATCCTTGTGTATGATTATAGATTTTGAAAAATAGGGAAGTGTCACTAGAAAACCTCCACCTCTTAAAGGGAAGATTTATCTATTTTGGAAAGTTCGAATGGGAGCTTTCTTTGGTATCACTTGTTGATCCATTGGCCTTCTCACTCCTCCCTTTGTTTTGAATGCATATATTGTTGGGGTAGTTGAGTAAGTGTTTTACTAGTTTGCATTTTAGTTGTTTGTTATGCATTCTAGTGTTTGTAGTATGTACTTGTAGAGAAGTTCTTATTGCATTTGAATTTTAAACATAACATTTTATCTACTAAGTATCATACGTTACAACATGTCAATGTATTGTCAAATTTTTTTGTGACATGTGTGTATATTTTTTGTGTTTGTAATCTTGTTTATTTATCAATATTGAATGAAGTGTATAAACTTTTGTAATTAGATGAGAAATAGGCTACTACACAAGTGGTGACTATTGATGGTCAACCACATCAAGCAGAATTTTTTCTGTAGGTTTGTATTCTCACCCTTCCTTTGCTTTGCATGGCATATCATTTTTGGGTTGAAGAATGAGTTGAAGATTAGTTTGCTTTCACAAATTGCATTCTAATACAAGTGTGTTTTAAGTGTTCTTCTTGTTGTTATTGGTTATCTTTTATAGAATACTTGAACATATAAGAGATTTCACAGATCTGAATTGCTTTACTTTATTTTAATATAGCTTGTGAATCTCTTCTATAAATCCACATGCTCTCTTGACTGATCTATGAATCTTGTGCAAGAGTCTTTTGAGTAAGTGTGATTTTATTCTAGTTGGATCATTAAATGGGTTGAAAATAAAGCTCATAATTCAATGATGGAGTGAACTAGCTAGTTGGACTATCTCTCACTAGGATATTGTGTTTTGATGAAGTGCTAGAAAAATATTGTTATATCTTGTTATGAAATATCACCAAAACAGTAAGCTCTTGTTAAAGATTTTAAACTTGCTGAAACACCAAAAGAGTGAGTTCTCCTAAAAAATGTTAAATCGGTGTTTGAACATCAAAAAAAGTGAGATCCCGCAAAAAGATTAGGAACTTGATGTTCTATAATCTTCATCTTGACCTTATAGTGATCCACTTGGTTCTAATACGGGTACTTTATTAGTTGTGTCTCCTTGGATAAGAGTCGCTTGCAAGGTCAAGGAAAATATTGGGAACAAGTTGGTGATCTATGTCTCATGCTCTTGAGTTCATCAAGTTTCATTCAAACTCAAACATGAAGGTCATTAATAGGTAACAAAGTGAGATGGTTCTTTTATGCTGGGTAAGGTTCAGATTTCGAGAATTTAGTAACAAGGACAACCTTATCTTATTTTTCTTTTAGGATAGTCTCACATAATGATAATATTCTCTCAAAAACACACACACACCATAATTAGGATATTGAGTGCTGTGATTTTCATGATTGAGAACTAGCATGGCTATATTTGAAAAAAAATTGCAATTACATGATTAAGAAATTTTGATTGTGATTGTGTATTATATTATTGATATCCTTGACAACATGATTTGGACACAACAAAACTTTTCTACTTGCATACATTGATAGCGTAGATTTGTTGAGTGTTGATGCATGTTGAACCGGATTAGTTCTAAGATTCAAATCTATCTCATGATCTGGTTGAGGGGGAGCTTGCATGGTTTGATTAATTGTATATATTTGTGCATGCATGCTCATTATTTGCATTAGGATAATATTTGAAAAAATCCAAAAAATATGCAATTTCTCCATTGGTTTCCAAAACTAGGATAGTTTCACACACTTTGGTTTTATTTCTTATCATAGTTCTGATACACCTAATAGCTAGATTTGATAAATTTTATAGTGTGTGACATGTTTTTACTTGCCTTCCACTCTACACTTTTATTGTCTATATAACTATCTACTTGGTTGAAAGCTAATTAGATATTTATTATTATGGTTGGTTGGCTTGTATTTGTGTTTCCATACATTATCTTTCTCAGATTCTCTTTGTACTTTTGTTGTCTTCTATCCTTTGTCTATATGTGACAAAAAGGTAGAAAATTGTGTTTTCTTGACTTTGCAAGGGGAGTACTATGTGATAGGAAATATATCACATAGGGGGAGAGATTCTTGTAGCACTTATCAACGGGGAGAGTAAGTTCATTATTTATATTCATGACTTCAATGGTACCTTGATGTGTATTGTGGACATGTGCAATAAACAAATTAAAGGCATCTCATAAAGTTTAATGTCTCTATTTATTTGGGGGAGCTCTATCTTTTATCTCTCAAGAGTCTTAGAAATGGGTTTTGTCACGAAATTTACAAAGGGGGAGATTGTAAGCTCCATAAGTTCCCTTATAGGTTTTGTCAATTTGTGTGTCAAATCGAACTCAATATAGTCAATGAGAGTTAGCAAGTTGTCTCTATATTTCTATTCATTGAAGACTAAAAGTGAAGGAGAGAAGACTTGTGCAAAGCTCAACTCACCACTACTGTAAGATATCTTATGATGGGAGAAGTTTTGACATAGGGGGAGAGATATTATCTCTACTCTAATTAAATGCTCTAAACATTCTTCAAGGTTTGTATTTAATTTTTTATAAGGTTCCTTGATTTGTTTTGTGAGTATGTGCAGGAAACAAGTTGTTCAATACAATCCGTGTTTTAAGTTCTATTGAGTCATGTGTAAGAAAATACGAGTTGTAATGGGGAAGGTTCTTTTTATTATTTTCTTATGTATGGTTTTATCACGAAAATGACAAAGGGGGAGATTGATAGGTCCATGAGTTCACTCATGTCATATTTGTTAAATTTAGTGTCAAAGTTAACTCAAAAAAGTCAATGTAACTTGAGTTAGAGTTAGTGAGTCGTTGTTCGGTTCGTTACGAAGAAAAGACTCTAAGAAGCTAAACTCCCTACCGGAACTCATCTTAGGATGGTAAGTAACTTAGAAAACTCAATACCATAGGTGGTTAGTTCATTTTGAATCATATGAGAAAGTACGGAATGGTAAAACATGTCAAAACCCCTTAAAATTAGTGTTTGGACGAATGCTGTCAGAAAACCACGCTTTTAAGGGAAACTATGACCTTTTGTACTGTAACCAAAAGTTGGTTTCGAAACCAAAATGTTGGTTTCGAAACCAAAGCTAAAAAATGATGTCAGGAGGTTTTTGTTTTCGAAACCTATTTTGAATGACTCGAAAAACCTTTTAAACCTATTTGAATGGTTTTTACAACTTTTAAACATCTTTTAAACCTATTTTGAATGATTCTAAAAACTTTCTACAAATGTTTTAAGTTCACCATATATTATGAACTTTTAAACATTAATATAAGTGATATAGATCTAGATCTATACATATAAAATGTCACTCACATGGGGTGATGTAGAAAAGAAACACCACATGGTGTGTTCTAAATTATCACTTATGGTGGAATATAGTTCTAAATTCAAAAGAGAAAAACATCACTCATTAGCCATGGGTTGATGTAATTTTAAAAGAAACACCACTATACATGAGTGTTCTTGATCTAGATCTACACATCACTCACATGGGGTGATGGAAAAAAGAAACACCACATGGTGTATTCTAAATGTCACTTATGGTGAAAATAGTTCTTAATCCAAAAGAGAAAAATATTACTCATTAATCATGGGATGATATTGTTTTAAATCAAAAAGAAACACCACCATAATGGGTGTTCTTAATCTAGAAGCACCACTCACTAAACTTGGTGTATTCTAGATCTAGATCTAGAAAATATTAGAATATTCATCACATGGGATGTTCTAGATCTAGATCTAAAATCACCATTATAAATGAAGTGAGTTAGAACTATTTTCATCATCCATTTTTCGGATCAATCAACTCTTAACATGTTATAGGAGAGCTACATTTATATCCTTAAGTTTCCAAACTTGTTACTACAACCTTGAAGGTGCTTTAACTCAAATTATATGAGTTCCAAGTTCTAAAGAGAGAAAGTTCAAAATCTTCATGATAGAGAACTTGATTCTTTTGAGAGTAAGTTTATTCTAACACTTGTTCATAAAGATTATATCGTATGTGTTCAGAATGAACTTAGTTGTGAATTGAGGCCAAGATAAATCCTTCCCAACAAAAGCCTTTCTACATTGTTTAGGTATTCCGGTGGAATTCTGGTGATTGAGCTTGAGGTGACAAGTTCATGGTGATGTACTCGTAAGATTCGAGTACTTATTCAAGGTGCGGGACTTGTGGAGTTCAAATTAGAGATGCATCATTTTGTGGGAGGTGTTAGTTCGTGGATTCGAATTGTATGTGCAGCTCATTCACGTTGGCTTGGTGGACTCCAAGTTGTATGCCTGAGAATTGATAATCAACTAAGAGGCAAATTCGTGGAGTTCGAATTTGTGGAAGAACTATACACCGTAGCTAATCGGAGCGTAAAGGGAGTCGTAAATCGTGTCCATTGAGTAGTAAATAGGGTTATAAGTTTTCAATAACTCATAGTGGATTTTTGCTGGACTAGGTCCCAGGGTTTTTCCTAGTTTGGGTTTTTTTCGTTAACAAAATCTCTTGTGCATATTTATATATTTATTTAGAGAATGAAATATTCGACTCTTGTTCTTAATTCTGCATATTAAGAATTGAATAAGTCAATACTCTTGTTTGAGATTTTTGTTCCACTTATAATCACTATTGAAATTTTAATTTGGTGATAGTGTGATCCCTAACCATAGTCATAAAGACATATGGTTAAATTCATTAACCGTAGGGCACATTTAGACTTTCAATTTAATCTTTTGAGAAGCTTGCAGTAGCCTATTCATGCAAAAACAAATTTTGCATTGATCTGCAAAATCCTTTTTGTATAAGTTTATCCTTCTTATTCTGGCCAATTGATGCAAAAATTTATGCAGAAACGTTTTTGTATAGTACATTCAGAAATGATTTTGAATAAGTACCCTTAACCTTTGCGAAGATTGTTGTAGCATATTTCATGCAAAAACGTTGTAGCATATTTCATGCAAAAATATTTTTGCATATTTATGCAAAAATTTATGCAAAAACGCTTTTGTATAGTGCATTCAAAAATGATTTTGAATAAGTACCCTTAACCATTACAAGATTGTTGTAGCATATTTCATGCAAAAATGTTGTAGCATATTTCATGCAAAAACGGTGTAGCATATTTCATGCAAAAATATTTTTGCATATTTCATGCATAAACATTTTTGCATAGTGCATTCAAAAGTAATTTTAAATATGTAGCCTTAACCTTTGCGAAGATTGTTGTGGCCGATTCATGTAAAAATATTTTTTGTATAATAACACAGATTCTTTAAAAAATTGAAGTTTTTGGGTAGTTTTACTTGTGATCTTTTGTGGTAGTAGTACTAGTAGTATTGGTGATGGAGTGGGCATGTTTCCTTCTCGCTAGAAGAAAGTTCAATTTTACGAACAAAACTTATGGTACATTTAAAACTTTTTAACATTTTTTGCATTCATTACTTCAATATTTACATTCATCATCTCATTCCAAATTACCAAAAAAAACTTAACTGTAGCTTTCTTAAAAAGAAGTAAAGTATATCCAAAATATATGATGCATGTTTTTTTATAGGAAATCGAATTTCCTAGAACTTTACGTGAAATAGGGAATCTCCAATTCTGCTCTGAAGTGCCTCAAAACTCGATTTTAAATTCGGACGGGAATATACTGCGATTTTGGATTTCTAAAACCATAAAGGTTATAACTTGAATTCTAAATCTGGGAGAGAGTTTTAGACACACAAGTTAGGATGGGCTATCTTATGAACCCTATCTCTATTTATAGAAAAAGACCTTCTTCCTATATCTTTAGCTCCAAGTTAGGTCCATATGGGCTCCACTTGCTTAAGCAATTGATTTATTACTTTGAGGTCTCTATTTCTTATATAGTTCTCAAATAATAAATCTAATTGCAGTTAAGTCCACTAAATAACTGCAACTGAATACTCTCAAGTAAATGAATATTATTCAAAAGCCCTTCACTCATTAATACCCGCAAATAGTCCCTCCACTTAACTGATATTCGAAATATACACCAAGGTAACATTAACTATTAATGTCAGCACCTTTTATGTAATTACATCTTAGTCTTTGCCTGCCATATCAGACTATTATAATTATTCTAATAATCCAATAAATATTTTATAGGATCACTGCGCAGTCTAGAATAATTAATACTCTTGACTAGGCTCTCAAGAAAATATTATTTCGGTGTGGATTCCTTATTAACATAAAGTAATCCCACTAACGGATTTCGACTACCCAACCTACCCAGAATATTGGATCACATTTGCGTTGTCTGACCTCACTATTTGGTAGATCAAAGTGAGTAGAAACCAACTTGTAGGGTATACTCTGTTTTCAGAATTTAGGACATTTGCAATCAGTAAGTTTTTCAGAATCTTTTTATGTGCTGAAAATAACATAAAAAGTATTCTGTCTTACCTGTTCAGTGTATTTCAAATGCACCAACACACTGACTTACAGTCGCCACTCCGATGATGGAGATACATTACCCTATAATATAAAAGTCTAGTGTGTTATAGTTTTATCAGATGAATTATTCAGATTCATCACTGACTATGCACTATACAAGAATATGAGGAACCAGTAAATTACATCTCTCTATGTATGAATACTTCATACAAATAATTCACTTACAACATCATCTTGTGAACAACACTTAATCCATCATATGAATAAAGTAATAATATAATATCGTGCTCATTAATAAATATAATTTATCAATATTATCAATTTAAATTATTTTAGGGCATAAACCCCAACAGATGGTTGTCAGTGGTAGTAGTGGGGAAGGATTTTAATTAAGAAAAGGGTAGTTTGGGTAGATTTATGAAAAACTAAAAAAAGAGCTAGCTACTTAGGCTACAACTAATCAAAATTAGAAATGGCAATAACAACTGTGTAAAACAAAACGTCCCTATTATTTTTTTAGGCATAAATTACTTTTCTAATTATTTATATTTTGGATTTTCACCTCCACAATTATATCTAATCCAGAATTAAAGAATAGTCACCGTTAAAGTATCAATTATGTACTGTAATTACTGACATTTGCACCCAAAATTTGTGTTACGGTAGTTGGAGGTGAAATAGAACCATTGAATGGAGTTGTTTCTGGTGATGCATTTTGTTGATGCGTAGAATTGTGGATGGATGTAGTTTTTATATCATGGTGCAATGACCTAACAAGGTAGTCTATTGCCAATCTTTTGTAATACTAGCCCCCATATCCCGTGCAAGGCACAAGGGGCTTCTTTTAAAAAAAAAATTTGAATTTTTTTATTAGATAATTAAAAAATTTAGTTGTTTTAGACTTTAAATTTATGTTTATAATGTAGGTTTTTTTTAACCCACATCTAAGAGAGAGGGTTTTGTTAACCCAACAATAGATAATAGATTGGGCCATATATTTATAATGTAGATTTTTTTAACCCACATCTAAGAGAGAGGGTTTGTTAACCCAAGGCTTCTCGTATAGTATATTACTAGCCCCTATATCCCATGCAAGGCACGGGGCTTCTTTTAAAAAAGAAATTTTGAATTTTTTATTAGATAATTAGAAAATTTAGTTGTTTTAGATTGGGTCATATGTTTATAATGTAGGTTATTTTAATTCACACCTAAGATAGAGGGTTTTGTTAACCCAATAATAGATAATAGATTGAGCAAGGCACGAGGGCTTTTTTTTAAAAAAAAAATTGAATTTTTAGATTGGGTCATATGTTTATAATATAGGTTTTATTAACCCACACTTAAGAGGGAGGGTTTTGTTAACCCAATAATAGATAATAGATTGGGCTATATATTTACAACAAGTTCTTTAAGCCCGTGCCATGCACAGGCAACGCTTTTAGAAAAAAATTATGTATATTATTTTTTATTTTAAATTAAATTTTTTGTTATCTAATTTGAGATAGAGTTCCTATCAAAACTACTGTAGAAAGAGTATGAAACATAGAATTTTACAATAAAATGTCCAATTAGAGATAAAGTAACATCAATTAATTAATAAAACATAACAACAACTATTGATGTGGCATTCTATATGTTGACTTTGCCACATCATAAACGAAATATATATTAAATAGACATTTTATTGATACTGTCTAT
>MVGT01002956.1:61147-94685 GCA_002174775.1 Macleaya cordata | reverse complement strand
TTTTTTTTCCTGATTTATTTCATTTAACTAAGAGATAATTATAAGAGAATTGTTTTGTTGTATAAACACATGGATATTTTGTGTATACACCATAATAAAGATGGGTTTATGGGTTATCCTAAAATCAAAAATGAATTTGTATGTGGATCGGGCAGCAGATCACGGGTCGCAGGTCCGTTCGCTTTCTTTTTAACTCGTCGATCCCAAAAACTTGGTCAAACTCGCGTCAAACCTTTCATCGTAGTCAAACTCATGTTCCAGACTTCGAATTTGCTTCATACGGTGTCCGATTTTAGCGCGTGAGTAGTCGAAATTCGATAACTTTTCGAGATCTATCCGTTCCTATGGCTGGAATCTTCAAATAATCCTCCGATCGAAAACTCATTATTTAATTCTAGACTTATTTATTTTAGCATTAACCTTAATTATTTCAATAATTAATTGGTTGCAAGGTCGAAGCGCTGGACTATACTCGACTTGACATTGACTTGACATTGACTTGACATTGACTAGTCAACTAAATTATTTTGGGTCGTTACACTATGTACAACAACATTTGCTGTCCTCTTCACATAATAAAAGTCAATCTTGCGGAAAGAAAGAATCTGAGCAGGAATATCCGCAACAATTCCTCTGACTCGCCAAGGAATGTTGATAGAATTCTCATTTAGGATGTTTACCATTGTAAGATAATCCCCTTCTAGAATAACCTCCACAAAGCCAAGACGTTTGGCAAGTTACATACCGAGCAGAAAAGTATAGGATTCGGCTACTAATGGGTGAGGTTGGTCCAGAAATTGCGTACCACACCCACAGAAATGTCCATCAGAATCTCTAGACAGAGCAGCACTTGACAAAAAAGAATCCTTAATCCCCATCCACATTAATCTTCAAACAGTTTTTGGGCGGAGTAGTCCATTTTGGGATGTCAACACTTTGGCCAGCTAGCTCCGGAGAATTCAAATTGAGGATGACTGTGGAGAAATCTGAAAACACCTTTAGGCCCTGCCTCATAGTCCCAATAATCGAGAACGACTCCCTTTCAAAAACCACTCTGTTATGGGCCTTCTAAATCGCCCACATCAAGCACAACCCCAAAGAGAAGCCTCCCCTTCAGTGTCCAGTAACCAAGACGCCAAGAGATTATGAATACTCGGCAAGGGAGGTTCCATCCTGATTCCGAAGGGGGAAGCAAAGAAAATTATCTGGGAAACCTCACACTGGAACAACAAATGCTCCACCGATTCAACTTCCTTTGAGCACAAGAGACAGAGCTTATTGATCTCCTTTACAAACCTTCCTATGTTCGAGTACACCCCCAAGCCATTGTTTAGGATGTACCAAGCAAACATAAGAACTTTGGGAGGGAGGAGTTTGACATTCCATAGTCTGGACCACGGAAAATCAATTGAAGAGCTAGTGGAAGGAGATCATTGGTAGGTTTGCAATAGTTGCTGGAAGGACTTGGCCGTGAAGTTCCCCTCGGGGGTAAAGGTCCACACAAGCTTGTCTTCGATGGTCTCCTAGGAGATTCGTACTTGGGATATAGACCGGGCTTCAAAAAGTGAAAAGATAGCATTGATAATGGTCAAGTTCCATTCCTTTCTATTATGGTGCATTAGATCTTTCACGAACAGGACAGAGGGAACATCACCCATAGGAGGTCTGATGAGGTGAAAACCTGGAATATTTCGCTCCTAAGGGTCATCCCATACTCTAATGGAGTTACCATTGTCTACCACCCAACATCATCATTCTTTGAGCTTTTCCTTAATGATCAATAGACTCTTCCAGGTCGAGGACATGGATATTTTTTTGTTTGAAGCACTCCAAAAATCATCATGCTGAAGATATTTTGCCAAAAGAACTTTAACCCATAAGGCATCAAGGCTGGTGATGAATCTCCAGGCTAGTTTTGCAACTAAAGCCCTATTGAGCAGTTCAACCGACCTCAAACCTAAGCCTCCCAACTTCTTGCTTTGCTCAAATTTCGTCCAGTTAAAAAAATGTAGCTTTCGTTGATCCAGGTTATTCCCCCACCAAAAAGATCTTATGATTCTGGTAAGAAAATCCAATATAGCTTTTGGAAAAATACAGGTTGCCATGAAGAACACAGGGATTGAAGCTAAGACAGCTTGAATGAGGATTGTCCTACCAGCATGAGATAAGAAGTGCATTTTCCATCCTGCCAGTTTGGTCGAAAATTTTCGCACAATAAAATCAAAGGAGACACAGAGATGTTTCAGCTAAAGAAGATGGTTACCCAAATATTTGTCATCCTTTTCCATCTATTTAACCCCTAAAGCAGAAGACAAGGCCTGTTTTCGCTCTTCAGAAACAGAGTTGCTGAATAGGATAGAAGACTTTGCGAAGTTTATTTGCTGCCCCGACCAATCTAAATAAGTTTAAAGCAGTTGCTGGATTGAACTTGTAGTATCATCATTATAAATCCCAAAGAGGAGAATATCATCCGTAAACATTAGGTGCGAGGCAGGAGGCACAAACCTGTTTAACCTATACCCAAAATAAAGACTCTCTCTCACTCGAAATACTCCATAAGCCAAGAAAAACCTTGATAACAAAGAATAAATAAGTATAGGGATAATGGGCAACCCTGTCGAATTCCTCATTGAGGGATGGAGGTTTCTTGGGGTTCACCATTAACAAGGACATCAATAGTGGTGGATGTGACACAGCTTATCAACAATTTGAAGGTACGACCATGGAAGCCAAATCCTTGGAGGATGTGTCGAAGAAAATTCTAATCTACACGGTCATAGGCCTTGGACATATCCAATTTAAGAGCAAAAGAACCTAGAATAGATTTGGAGTTTCTCATGTAGTGCATAAGCTCTTGAGCTATCACAATATTGTCAATAATTTGCCTTCCCGGCACAAATGCTGAATGACATTTAGATACAAGCTCATCAAGCCGAGGCTGAATCCTATTAGCAATTATCTTAGCCACTACCTTGTAGAGGACACTGCTTAGGGTAATGGGTATGAAATCAGATGGTCTTTCCGGCTCTTTGCATTTAGGGATTAGGGTGAGATAATTATGATTCATACCCCTCTATAATGTGACAAATTAAGCATTTAATTTTGAAATTTTAGAAGTCTCTAATGAAAAAGAAATGAACAAACAATTCTAGAAATAATGAGAAGGAGATAGATTAGGAGAAGGAAGGGGAAAAAGAAAGAGAGAGATAGAGAGGTAGAGAAGAAGATCAAACAAAGAGAAGGAGACGAAGAGATGAAGGAAAGAAGAGATAGCAGAGGAGAAAGAGAAAGAGAACATACCAGTTCATTGAGAATGAAGAGAAGAAACACGAGCTTCTGTTGGGTTTTTTTTGACGGAGATTTGGGAAAAACACCTATTTGGTGGTTTTCCCCTTCTCCAGTCTTTTGTGTACGGAGACCCAAAATGAGTTTCACTTTTCACTTGTTTTTGGGGAATACGTGCGAAGTAAACCCTTTTTTTAAGTTTTCTCCATCCTTGTTTAAGATTTCTCAGTAGACAAACAACACCTAAGGTTCATACCATCTTAGCTAAATTCAAAGATATAATTTGAAGATATCTTTTGTTATTTGTTTATGTTTTGTCACATATTATTAACAAAATGCAACGTTCTAATACGGCAATTCAAAGGTAATGTTTAAACATAGGATATTTTATTTGGGTCTAGCAGTTAACTCATTGGTTGTACCAGATTGACCCAACTCAATGCCTTCTCTAAGTTGATTACCGGTCTGATTTTTAAAAGCATTGCCTTATAGGATGCGAGTTCCCCACAGATCCCCATCTACACTTCACTTTACACTCCTAAAAAATATCTAAAAAAGAAATAGATAAAATAATATTTTTAAAAGTTAAAATCAATTAAATGCGCTCAAAAATATAAAAATTATTAGGATACCTATATAATTATATCATAAAATTATATATATTCACTAAACAGAGAGACAAGGTGAGAAATGTGATCTCCTACCCTCTTCATCTCTAGTCGGATATGTAATTTTCTCTCCCGTCCTCGTCCCATTAAGGGCGGATCCCAGCAGGGACTCGGCCCGTGGCTATTTTTGCCCATCGCTAATTTGGAGAGGGTTTGGTAGTTGGTTGATGACAAAAAGTCAACCAGCGTTTAACTGGCCGAGCTGAGGGATGCCCACATCCAAATTCAGGCGCCTTAGCAATTATTTTAAGATTGGTACTCATAATGGGTCATACCCGACCCGTTTTATGGGTCGTATACAATTTTACAACCACTGAAACCTGAGCATACTATGAAGAACTGAAGAAGAAGAAGAGTAAAAGCAGTGCATTTGCAGACTTTCAGTGATGAAAGTGGAGAGACGGGAAGGGCAATAACAAAACATTAAATGCCCAATCAGTCCCAATCGATCTCCAACAAGCTCTACTTCTACTATGGCCACCGCAAACCTTCTCAGAACCGACCCGCCGTCCAAGGTGGTCTCTTCTCCAATCGCAAAACCATAAAAAACCCTAACCCCAATAACCGTTCATCCAAAACCCTAAACCCTAAACAATCTCCTTTTAATCTCCAACAATGGGATCCAGATTCCAACCAAAAAACAACCTCACCAACAAAAACCCCATCAGAGAAATTCTTCTCCATCGCCCAAAACCTATCTCCAATCGCCAGATACATCTGCGATTCATTCCGGAAGCACAATCATTGGGGCCCACCGATAATCGCTGATCTCAACAAACTCCGTCGGGTGACACCGAATCTTGTTGCCGAAGTTCTCAAAATCCAAACTGATCCAAGAATTTCATCCAAATTCTTCCACTGGGCAGGTAAACAAAAGGGTTATCGTCACAATTTTGCTTCTTACAATGCATTTGCTTATTGTTTGAATCGAAATAATCAGTTTAGGGCAGCCGATCAGGTGCCCGAACTCATGAACATGCAAGGAAAACCACCCACTGAGAAACAATTTGAAATTTTGATTAGGATGCATTCAGATGCTGGCAGGGGTCTTAGGGTTTACTTTGTTTATGAAAAAATGAAGAAATTTGGGATTAAACCTAGGGTTTTTTTGTATAATAGGATCATGGATGCTTTAGTCAAAACTGGTCATTTGGATTTAGCGATTTCGGTTTATGAGGATTTTAAAGAGGAGGGTTTGGTGGAAGAGAGTGTTACTTTCATGATCTTGATAAAAGGGTTCTGTAAAGTGGGTAGGATAGATGAGGTTTTCGAGCTTTTGAATCGAATGAGGGAAAATTTGTTTAAGCCTGATGTTTTTGCTTATACTGCGATGATTCGGTTATTGGTTTCTGAAGGGAATTTCGATGGGTGTTTAAGAATTTGGGATGAAATGAAGAAGGATGGTGTTGATCCAGATGTTATGGCTTACACAACTTTGGTTACTGGTTTGTGCAAGGGTAACAGAGTTGAGAAAGGTTATGAACTCTTTAAAGAGATGAGAGAGAAAGGGCACTTGATAGATAGGGCAATGTATGGATCATTGATTGAAGCATTTGTAGCAGATGGGAAGATTGGTTCAGCATGTGAATTGTTGAAGGATCTGTTGGCATCTGGGTATCGCGCTGATTTGTCTATATATAATTCTCTTATAGAAGGTCTTTGTAATGCGAATTGGGTTGATAAGGCTTATAAGCTTTTCAAAATTACGGTTCAGGAGAGTCTTAGTCCAAACTTTGTGACTGTTAATCCCATATTGGTATCATATGCAGAGGACAATAGAATGGATGATTTCCATAGGTTGCTTGTTCAGATGCAGAAATTGGGGTTACCTGTTAATGATGATCTTCGTAAGTTCTTCTCTTTATTTATTGAAAAGGGGAGGAGAGAAAAGAAAGCTTTAGAAGTTTTCGAGTACTTGAAGGTAAAAGGGTATTGCAGTGTTTCGATTTACAATATCCTCATTGGTGCCCTTGAAAAGATTGGTGAGGTTAAAAGAGCATTATCTCTGTACGACGAAATGAAGGCCGCAGATTCCAATTTTAAACCTGATTCTTCTACATACAGCAACATAATTCCTTGTTTTGTGGATGTTGGGGATATCAAAGAGGCATGTTCATGTTATAATAAGATTAAGGAGATGTCATCAGTTCCTACAGTTTTTGCCTATTGTTCTCTGGTCAGAGGCCTATGTAAGATTGCAGAGTTCGAGGCAGCTCTTACACTAGTACGCGATTGCTTGGGAAATGTTACTAGTGGACCCATGGAGTTCAAGTACTGTTTTACTATTCTTCATGCCTGTAAATCAGGTGTTGCTGAAAAGGTGATTGAGGTACTAAATGAGATGATGCAACAAGGATTTCCACCTGATGACGTTATATATTCTGCTATTATCTCTGGTATGTCCGATTACGGGACTATAGAAGAAGCCAGAAAGGTGTTTTCAAGTATGAGAGATCGTAAACTTCTTACCGAAGCAAATTTGATTGTGTATGATGAGCTACTTATTGATCACATGAAGAAGAAGACAGCAGGCTTGGTGCTGTCAAGCTTGAAGTTTTTTGGTTTGGAGTCGAAATTGAAATTAAAGGGTAGCACCATTCTACCAAGTTGAAAGAAGTGGGTAATATCTGCTGAGGACTGTGACTTTATTATGTTGTTGTGAACTTGGATGTGAAGAACCCAATTTGCAAAATGCTTGTTGGAGGCATGTCTAGCACTGCATTCCGCAATTCGGTTGAGACAAGCCATGATTTGAACAAGATCGGTATGGATTTCCATTTCAACAGCATCTCTTTATTATTCATAATCATGGTGCTTTTTTTGTTGTTGAAAAATCACACGCATCATTTCTTCGAAATTAACTATTCAGAATTTTAGATACTATTATTGCTGCAACTGGGTCTTCTGTTTTTTTTTTTTTTCTCTTGTAGATGAATATGATTCATCTTGCAAAAACCAACCAATCTCTTCCTCATTTTCAGATTTATCTTTCAAGATTCTGAATTCCTATCTATCCCTTTTTATGGGCCTTTGCAGGTTGCTCATCATGCAACAGATGGAAACAATAAGCTTGGTCTCTACAAGTTTTTCCATGTATTGAGGAGTTGCAGCAGCTAGCTTAGACATTGTTTAGAATGTGTACTGCTAGCATTTCACTGCAGCTTGGGCGCATGGTATTGGTGTGCTAGGTGGCTCTGCAGCACCGATCACGGTGTTCGTGCACCTTACAGCGGTGGGCACGATTGGCGTCTTTCGGTAGTGGAAGGAATTGACTGGCAACGAAAAATGGCATTGGGATTTGGGACGACGGCTCACAATTCAGTTCGTTCAACGGCTTCATCGTGTACATTTGCTCTTTAATTTCATTGTAATTTGAAGATTTTTATGAATGTTATCCAAAAAATATAAATTTTGTTGAAAGCAATATTTATAAGTTTGTACACCATTTTTTTCCCCTGTTCACTCAGGAATTTGTTTGGGGTATTCATATCAGCAACTCAATTAATTAAAACTGTTGGAGATAGTGGCACAATCTCTAGGTATGAAACCTGTTCTAGTGGTAAAATAGCAAAACAAAAAAGACAATTAAACCCAATAATGCTAAACTTATTGTAAAATTCTACATAAGTTATTTATCGAAACCTAATCTGATGGTGGAACTATTTTTCACATATCTTCATGATTCGCGTCCATCCTAAAGTGATATATCTCCCCCGTAGATTGTGCTAACCGTAAGTGATCACTGAAAGAAATAAAGATCCATTATTTGCATCAAAGGCCATCAACCAACCAATGTATGTTAATACTCTAACTGTAACGTATCATGGCCGTCAGATTTACAGGGCCCCCAAAATCCCAAAATCACTGTAAAATCTGAAAACGATGGTTTTCAATACTGCTTACTTAGCTAAGATCCATCAATAATATGCACCCTACTGTATAATGTTATATAATATCAAAATAAAACACATGAGATAACCCTAGAGGAACCTGCCCCTCTTGTACTTATTGATCAAAGGATCTTGAACGTCAAATAAATCATTGAACGGTTGATTTTGCATCTGAGATGAAGATCCCGTATTCATCAGACACGGCTGCATAATCGACGGTTGAGGATGCATCTGAGATGAAGACCCCATAGGCATCATACAAGGCTGCATGATCGATGGTGTTGGCATCATCATCGGCTGCATACGAAATGTAGATGATCCTCGATTTGTAAACTCCATATCTTCCATTGACGGCATCACCGTTTGATCGTAAAGAAACGGATGGTTCTTTACCATAGGATGAGAAAAGTTGCCAATGGGCCCACCACTGAAATGTCCATAATCATAGCCATTCATCGCCATCATCGGAGTCATCATGTGAGTGTTATCAGGCACCATAGTTGGATGATCAGAGGGATAATTATCCATGGTCATTATACTACGGTGTTGATCCAAGGGTGCAGCATAACGAAGTGGTTGTGTATGCAGAATATCATCTTCTCTCCACGTAGTCCCATGAAGATTATTACCACCAGTACCGCTTGGCATATAACAAGGGTTTTGATTTTGTGTTTCATGAGAGTACTTAACCACCCCTGTTGTGCCATCGGAGAGGCACTCCTGACCCTTCATCAACGCAATCCTCGCATCTATAAATTCCATCTTAGAAGCCAATGTGTCGTTAAGTTGTCGAAGCTGATCAACGGTGAAACCATTAACCCGATCATCCCATGACAAGGACCCATTCCTTCGGCGTAATTTAACAAGTTCATCTTCGATCTTCTTCTTTCGATCCTCAAAGAAATCAAAAAGATCAAGGCTTCGTTTGCCACGATCATCCTTACCGACTTGATGATATCGTTTGATGATCCGATGAGCTTCATCTAAGTTATTGGGCCATATCTCGGGCTCAATCGGACGGTCACCCTGCTTGAGTCCATAGATGATCATACAAGCATCAACACCGCATAATGTGGAGAATTCATAAATTTTTTTCTTCAACCCTTTCTTTCTCTTGATATAAGTTTGATAACGAGATTTCTCTTTGGCTATGAGCTCCATGTTGAGTTTTGCACGGCCCATTCTTAATTGTTGTATTGAATCTAAATTCTGCTTCCAACACAAAACAGACCAAAAATCAAATCTAAATGATCAGAAATTAAAAACAGAATTACTATCAACTGTAAAAACTAATCAAACGTACAGTAATAACTATGAAATTACATTACAATCATCAACTGTAAAAAAAAAAAAAAATGGGAGAAAATCCATTTCACTTTTAGAACTCTTTTTAAGATCCATTAAAGAAAACCCTAGATCTCTCACTCTCACCTTCTCCTGCTCCCGAACTCATTAGAAACGTCGGAATTTCTTTTTTGCCCATTGTAAAAAAAGTAGGAACTATAATCACTTGAGACGGAACACCATTCACACTGTTCTGTTTTGTTCCATAGATTAGCGGTTACTTCATGAAGACGAGATGGGTGATTAAAAAAAAAATTGGGTATTTTTGCTGCATGGATACAGAACTGCGGAGCCTGCTGTAAAGTTGAGTTTGTAGATTTCGTTTTCAGCACAAAAAAAAAAAGGCAAGAGACTATCAGTTTTCAGTTCATCTTTTAGATTTTTCTCCCTGTTTTTGTTATTAGAGCAGTGGGCTTTTATTAATTAGGGTTTTAAAAAGATCATGAGACAGAGGCTAAAACGTACCCATTATTTAATTTAATTAGATTGGGTTTTCAATAAAGGATTAATTTCGATCTCATCAGCAACCAAAATTAAACACCAGCTTTCTTCTCTCTAATTAAATTAAACAACCTAGCTTACTCCATTATGCATCCAAGGAGATCGAGAATTAAAGAAGATCAATATATAATTAATCAATCTAGAGTGACAGAAAGAAATTAAATTAATCAGCAATAATCTAGAGAGAGAGAGAAATTAAGAAATAATCAATCTAGAGAGAGAAAGAAAGTGCATACCTTATGTGCTAGCTATAATGGAGCTTATGGGATTCCAAAAGCATAAACTAATAACCAAGAGAGAAATTGAGAATTCTTGAATGTTTTTGTGGAAACTTTGCAAATTGATACAAGTGTTATATACTTATTCTCTTTTATATAAGACAATATATATTAATAAAAACACAGCTTTTAACCTTCTAAATTTATTACCGTTGGAAGATTAGAAAATATCAATTAGAATCTCTCAAAATCTTTTTCTAAAATGGAAGGTTCTATAATTAAGTAATGAAATACACTTGACTATCAAGTAATTAATCAACCCTTCTTTCTTTAATCTCCACCGTTCATCTATTTTTAAAATTACTCACCAGCTAATTGATAATTAATTTGTTTCTATTCTATTGATCAAAGTAGGGTACATAATTAAGGTTAGACCCAAAAAATAAAAAAAAGGGACATACAGTACAAAACCCTAAAAACAAAAGCTTACGAGGTTTTTTTTTCTTTGATCAGCACGACCACCAGTATAATTTGATCCTTGACAAATAATAACACATATAAACGAAAAAGCTGGAATCGCTGGATTTATCGCATCAGCATCTTCGATCTATTGATTCATGGTTTTCAAATGTTGGGTGTAAGGGTTTCATTGATAAGGCATTCATTCTATTTTTTGAAAAACTAATCAAATGGAAACGTTATTGACCTCATTTCTTTTTTTGGTTAAAGAGTTTTTTCAATCTATTGGAACCGTTTTGTCTCCGGCATTCACCCTAGCAAGCCATAGGTAGAAGAAGAAGATTGCAAGGTGTTTTACTGTTTTGGGCATTTTCACTTTTCAGTGACAAAAAATTGTAAGGCCCGCTCTGAAGTGAATTTTATGCTTATGTGCAGGGTGGGACCCATTGTTACGGGGGTTTTAACTGATGTGACCAGAAATCATTTTTGGACCGACCGTTTTACAAAACTCATGCCAAATACTTATGTTTTACTGTTTTGGGCATTTTCACTTTTCAGTGACAAAAAATTGTAAGGCTCGCTCTGAAGTGAATTTTATGCTTATGTGCAGGGTGGGACCCATTGTTACGGGGGTTTTAACTGATGTGACCAGAAATCATTTTTGGACCGACCGTTTTACAAAACTCATGCCAAATACTTATGTGGTAGAGTGGGACCCACCCCATGCTACCTATGCTTCTGGCACTTGATGGGCATTTGGTCGATCCAAACAGCAGTACTTAAAATTGGGTAATCTAAGGGCAAGGTATCTCCAAAATTTAGTTTTTAAAGCCTCAAATAGCAGTTAGAGGGAGGGACAAGTATTAAGGGTGAGCTCCCAAAATTTGGGCATGGATATATGGGTTGGTGGGCGACACACCCAATGTCGCCCTTTATTGAGTGTCGCCAATTTTTATTTTTATTTTTAAAATTGGGTTTTGAGAGATGGAGGGAGTGAAGGGCGACAGTCCCGCCATCGCCCTTTTTTTTATTTATTTAAATGAATTATTTTGTTGTATAAAGTTTCTATATGTTTCGATACATCAAGCTTGTGAGGCCTACTAGAATACGATCGAATAGCTGATATTTGGTGAGATAGTTCTCCTCATCATGTAGATGAGGTCACAAAAAATCATCTCATTCTAAAACTTCTAACCCTATCAAAAGTTGACTCTTTTTTTAACAGTTCTTCTCACCGTTAATTTTCAATCGATTTCGGATCAATTTTGGAAAGGGCTAAAAGCTTTAGAATAGGGTAATTTTTTATGAGAATGATCTACATGGTGAGGGGAACAACTTCACTAAATATCAGTAACTTAATCATATCTAAGTGGGTCCCACGGGTTTGGTATCTCGAAACATATAAAAACCTTCATACAACAAAAAAAATTTGAAAACCAAAAAAGAAAAAAAAATTAAAAAGTTTTGAAAAGGAGGCAACAGAGGGAGTGTTGCCCCCACACTCCCTCTATCGCCATCTACTCCCTCTTTAGCCCTCAAGTCCATCTATCGATCCTTCTTTATCTCAATTTTGTCCCCATATATGAGACTAGGTAGAGGAGTTTGGGGGACAGAACTCACCTTAATACTTGCCTTTACCTCTCAAAGCTCTCAAATTTTGGGGAAAGAGGGAGGCATGGTACTTGGTCTAAGCAACCAAGAAGCACCGGTCAAAAAGTCATTTCACCTTAGCATTCCTTCTTTTGTTTTCTCAAGAGTCACTCAAGACTACACACCCCTTGCACTTAAAGGAGCTCTCTTCGTAACCGAGTTACGCTCATGATTCAAATTTGGGTAACTTAACTTGGATTCACCTCCCTCGTTATTATAGTCAGTGTTTTAAAAACGGGACTGGACCGGCCGGTTCAACCGGTGACCAAGTCAAATTTCTGGTTGAACCAGTGAACTAAGTGACCCAGTCGATTTTTAAACCGGTTTATTTAAGTGAAAGTGTTATAATTTTTTAAATTTTGCAAAAATGAGCTTACTGGGTTTTGAACCTAGGACCCTAAAGTGACAAACCTCTTACCATTTCAGCTACTATTAGATTGTTGTCATTATGATAATATAATTGCTATACAACTAATTGTTATTTAAGAGTTTTAGCATTTCCCAAAACTTAAATTGTTGAGTTACACGAGACCCATAAGTGACTTCAAAAAGACATTTTACCAACTGCGCTGCATAAAACAATATGTTTTTATTGTTGTTATTGTATTAATAGTTTAGACTTAACCCACTGGTCAACCCACTCGTTGAACCAGACTGACCCAACCCACTAGCTTCTCCAGTTCGATTACCGGTCCAGTTTTTAAAACATTGATTATAGTACTATACCGTTTTACCTCAGTTTTTTGGTTATACATTGGCTCATTGGCCCACACGGATATGACCTAGAGTAGTGCTATACACATCCCGAAAAAAGGCATTCTGGCCAGATAAACTGCAAAATCTACAGTTCATGTGCATTTAATAGGGCCCCGATGTGATATGCAAATTGACATGGGTCGTAGGATCATGCATTATAGCCGGCATAGAATCCCTTTTCTCAAGACATTTAGCATTTTTTACCCAAGAGATGTTTTTTCTTGTGGTTGGTAATGATCTTTGGACTGTTCAGATCATATATCCTCACAAAAAAATAAAATTATGTCCTTATAAATTTTTTAAGAGGGTTGTTATTAAAATTATCCTTTTTTATACTTTGTGACCCAGCCCAACTTTAACTCAAAATGTTGATTGAAAATGACCTTCCTTTTTTTAATAATTTTTTTCCTTTTTATAATAAAATATGTAGGACTTCTTTTATCTCCACCCCACAACTCAAAATACACCCCCACCATCTTCATCTTTCCCATCGGAGACTACTGCCACCAACGCCGGCCACCGAATTTTTTATTTCTTTCTTTCTTCTGTTTCCAACCTTCCCTTGCCCCCTTCCACCACTGCCACCACTCAACAACCATCGCCACAACCCCATAACCCGTTTCTCTCTCTAAACCACCACCACCACCGTCACCGTCATCTTCCCACCTTCACCACCACCACCATGGGCGGAGCTATTAAGGGGCCTAGGGGTGGCATGGCCCCCCAAGATTTTTAGAAATACTTTTTTTTTAGGGAAAAAGACCGAACACTTCATTAAGATGAAGAATCAATCATGTCCGAACAGACAAGATGAGAGATACAACGTGGGCTGGAACCCATCCACGAATTACAGCTTTTAGAAGAAATAGCTAGCTTAGCTAGTGAGTGGGCCACACAATTTGCCCTTCTTGGAGCCTAACTTGTAGAAAAACTATTAAAGAAAGAGGAAAGAAATTTGCAGTCTAAAACAATACTGTGAATTCGCCAAGGTATTGTAACTGATTCGTCGCTCAACATATTAATGAGTGTCAGAGAATCTCCTTCAATGATGATCGAATTTGAGTTCAAGTATTTTGCTAACTCAATGCCTTTAAGGCATGCACGAGCCTCTGCTTCGACGGCTTTGTCTTCACCCATATGATTTCCATCATAGAAATTTTGACAGGCAAGAACACTACCTTCACTATTGCGTATCACAATTCCAGCGGCAATGGTATTTTCCTTAGTAGCCCCATCAAAATTTACTTTAATCGATCCAACAGGTGGGGGCATCCAACGTTGATCCAACAGAGGGGTCAATGTTAGGGAGTCGCTTAGCAAGAGCATCATTAGTAGCGATAACACCAGTGAAAAGACGCCAGACAAACATTTGGACTCTTGGAGATAGACCTTTGATTTTCCAGAATCTTTTCCAATTAAGTCTTCCCAGTCTTGATAAAGTTGAAGGGCCAGTAGTAGCAAGTGCTTTATAGACAGACTTAGAGGAGAATTCACCTGATTTGCAACAATTCCAAAGGAGTTTATCCGTTGTATTAGCCAAAGAAAGTCGGATCTGAAGAATTGCCTCTGCCTCAATGGGAGGAAATAATGAGCGCATTAAATCAATATTCCACTAGTTGCAATTTTGAAGAAATAAGTCCGACACCATTAGAACCTGAGATCGTGCAGCGCCATAACCTTGAACTCTGTATCCAGGGAGAAATGGGACCCAAGGGTCATTCCAAATGTGAATACCAGAACCACTGCCAACACTCCAGCAAGTTGAAGGCTTCAAGAGACATCACGAGCTTCTAAGAAGCTTGCCCAAACACATGAAGCTGTAGTAGTTTTTTTTTACCTCCCAAAACTGATTAGAGTTGAGATATTTAGCATTTAGTAAGTAAACTCAGATAGCATCCGGGTTTGTGAGGAATCTCCAGGTTAATTTAGCCGTCAGAGCCTTATTAACTAATTCAGGTTTTCAAATACCGAGACCACCATTCTCTTTGGCTTCGTAAAACTCGTCCCAAGCACGAAGCACCAGTTTCTTTCCATTATCATCAATATGGTTCCACCAGAAGCGTCTATAGATCGTGTTAAGCTGGTGGAATATCGATTTTTAGAAATACTTCTTATACATTTTAAGATTATATTTTATTTTATTTTAGTTAACTTTCAATGGCCCTATTAATAGATATAAATTTTCTTACTTGGTCCCTAAATAATATGACGCAACCCACTTCAAATTTCATTTGGCTATATATGGCATATTATCGAATTTATGTAATTTACTTACAACTTTCACATATCAGTCAAACACTACTAAATATACATACAAGTTAAAAATAAAATTAATTACTAAATTTGTCAACTCTATTTTCTAGATAGTAGATCCAATACATGTGGCCCTACCCATTGGTATTCTAAGGTTTCTATTCTTTAGGTCTAATAGGACTCAAAGACTAGAGTTTCTATTCTTTTAGTCCCATATGACTCAAAGACACTTACAACAAAGTGAATTGGCAACTATTTTTTGTCAACTATTTCTGATTTATTGTCAATGGTTGGTAAAGACTAGAAGATCATCAAGTTTTTCACTTGTTTACCTAGTGATTGTGCTTGTGCTTACTCTTTTAGTCTCTACAGAGCTATCATTTTGGGCTATGGCGCTACAAAATGAATGGTGAATTTCTAACGGACTCTTTAATTGTGTGCATTAAAAAAAAATACCTAAAAAATTTAGCTTAGAATCAATCATAGATGATTTTCACGATTTGAAAGAATGTCGAGTCCTATTTTGATCTATGATTGAGTTGAAATGCTTTAGGAAATGTTTATTTTATTTTTATTTGCTATCTTGTTATGTCTTGATGACGGTACTTGTATTTTCTTATGGCAATGTAGTTTCATGTACTTATATATTTCCTTGCGTTTTAATTTAAAATTGTTTAATGTTTTGGCCCCTGCAATATAAAAATCCTGGCCACGCCCGTGTCCAACATCCCGCCCCACCCCACCTCGCCCCATCATAAATCAGAGAAAAAGAGGGAGGAGAGAGAGAGAAAAAAAAGAGGGGTAAGTGGGAACAGGAAGAAAAGAAAAAAAGAAAAAGAAGGTCGCCGCCGTCAATGGTCGCCAAAGGTCGCCGATGAGGAAGATGAAGATGGTGAGGTGTATTTTGGGTTGTGGGGTAGAGATAAAAAAAAGACCCACATATTTTATTATTAAAAAAAATTATTGAAAAAAGGGAGGTCATTCCCATTCAAAATTTGAGTAAGAATTGGGTAAAGGTAGTGTTAATAACAACCCTCATTTTTTAAATATTCAAATTTTATTAACCATCCATTTTTACTACCTTTAAAATTCCAGCCAACTTTTGGTGGGGGGTGAAAGCTTAAAAAAGGTGTGAATTTTTGTGAGAATGATCTATATCGTAAGGAGATCATCTTCGGTCATAGCAAATTGGCATTTAGATCATATCTAGGTGGATTCACGAAACCTTACCCCAACCTAACCCACTAAACTTTACCCTAATTCGACTCGTTAACTAAACAAGTTAGGGTTAGGGTTGATCCTTTCTAACTCGTTACCCCTTCAACCCGACATTAAAAGTGCTTTCAGTAGATTTTATACTACAATTAAAATGAATAATCAAGACTTTGACATTAAAACTTAAAAATCAACCAAAACAAAACTTAACTATGTTTTTTTTTATCCTTTTTCGTCCTTCTGAATCTAGGGTTTGGGATCAAAGATCTCGTCTTCCTTTGTCGAACTTTTATAAATATTAACAGTCTTCTCTTTCTTCCCAGTCTTTTCCTACTTGTTCTTTCTTTCTCTCTCTAGAGCACGCTACTCCAAGCCCAAACAAACATAAACTACCAAATTGGTTTTGGAGTGATTTAGGATCGATCAACAAGAACAAGAAATGAGGCCTGCCAACAAGAACAAACGAGTTTTTTTGGGGGGCGCCCTCATCCGGGGCCAACCAACAAATTTTTGGTAGGTGCCCATAAAATCACTCTTTCACCAAGCGCCCTCATCCGGGGAATACCAGCAAATTTTTGGTAGGTGCCATAAAATCACTATTTCATAAAATTCATGTGGGGGCCAACTACAAATTAGTGTAACAGTTGCACTTCTACAACCACAATCAAAGCACATGTAATGAAATTTTTGGACTGTAAATTTTCGTAAAATTCACTGCAAGCATAGCCTAATTTGCACTTTGTAGTAGGCCCTCAAATGAATTTAGTGAAATAGGGTGTAAATATTTGCAGCAATTTTATGACTACAAATATTCACACCATACTTCATCAATTTCATGTAGGCCCACTATAAATTAGTTTAAAGATTATGTTAGAACTTGTATAGTATGAAAACAACAATTTTGAGGCACATAAATCGCTTTCCTTAAAGTGATATTTGCCCCCACTGATATTGAGCTGCTAATGGATTCTAACCAAATCACTTCCATGATACAACAAAGTCAAAAATTTATAGTTTAGCAAAACAATAAATTCTCTTAGAATTTTATTACTAGGGCTGCACACGGTTCGGTTTGGTTGGGTTTTTTGTCATACCCATAGCCAAACCATTAATTAATTTAGGAGGACCAAAACCATACCAAACCATGATGGTTTTTTTTTAGAACCAAAACCACACCATCAGTTTTTTGGATTTTTTGCGTTTTTTGGTTTTTTTCAAATTTTAGATTTTTTTTAGGGGTTTTCGGTTTTTTTAGCGGACAAATCATTCAAAAATAAAGTTTAACTAGATTAAAAAAAATTAACATATGACATTTATCAATTGATCATTTAAACTTAAACTAAAACATGACATAATTAAAGCACTTGCATTATAAAAAATTAAAGTTTGTTCAAACTTAATAAATGAAAAACTGATAATACCTAAATATTTATTTAAATTTAAAACATGAAAAAAAATGTCCAAGTGTTCAACCATCTTAAGTAATTATTAATTCTCTCTCTTTTTTTATGAAAATTATTAAATTTAATATGAGAAGATCATCCTTACCAAAAATCATATTAATCAAAAATAATTATAAGGTAATTTATAGGCAATTCATTTTAATTATTACTTTTAAATTAAATTTTGATAGGGTTAAAAATTTTGGTACGATATGATTAGGAACGAAATCATAAATTTTTTTAAGGAGAAAACCACAAAGCACAACAATTTTCTTTGGTGTGCCTAAAAGCTTGTGGGGTATGTGTTAAGAAATGAGTTGGTCAAATTCTAATTTTATAAAAAACTAAGGCACAATATACTAAAATCTTAATAATTGGTGGGGCACTCAATTTCCTTATAGGTATTAGATGCTAAGTTTAAATTTTTTTTGGTGGGGCACTCCCCAACAACGTGCAAGATAGCTCGTCCCCGAATATGATTTATTTTATTTTTTTTATGAAGATGCATGGTAAAGTCTGTGAAGAGTTCATCTTCATATCTTAGATATCTCTGTATGGATCCCAACATATTTTCCATAGCAACATAGTGGCAATTTTAATCATGGTATATCCACAATTGAATTTTTTCACAATAAAAATAATAATTATACAAAATAACATATATTATAAATAAATTAATAAATATGTATAAATTTGAGAACACACATCACACATATGTATTGCCTCATATAGGATACAAATTGACATAGATACATTGACTTTATGAAATTGTGATTATATTAAGAGCCAGGCTCCTTAATTCATATTTTCATAAGTTAGCATGCATATTTATATATAATAATGCATGTGTATACTATATAAGTATATGTGCGGATTTTTTTCTGGTTTTTTTGGTTTGGTCTTTCGGTTCGGTGTTTTTGGTACGATTTCGGTTTTTTTGGTTTTTTGAAAACATGAAACCAAAACCAGACCATAAATATCGGTTTTTGCGGTTTTTCGAGTTTTTAGTTTTTTGGTTTCACGGTTTATCGGTATTTTTTTCGGTTCGGACCGATTCGGACTGGATTTAAAACCGCACCATGTACAGCCCTACTATCTACCAATGGGGAGAGAGAGATTTCAATTGTATTGTATTGGATGTCTTCTCAATTTTTTCACTTCTATTTATAGAGTGAGAGATTGCAATTGAAGAATTATAACTCTTTCTTATTTGTATGCGTACAACATCCTAAAAAAGTCACATCATTCTAATAAAAGAGATCACCCCCACAAGGTTTTTTGCGGATTCTATGGGTTTGTTTTCTCTTTATTTAAGGCACCCTTTGGAATCCATGGTTCTCCATTTGTTGCATATAATATAATTTTTTAGTTATGAAACAAAATAAATAAATAAATAATCCCCACAAAAACACATTTTTCTTAGAGCTTTTATTTTGATGGGGTTTAATATTTTAGAGATTATCGCAAAAAAAAAAAAAAATGGCCCTTATATCCACGCTTGCCAAATAAACGGTGTAATGCTGGCTTTAGGAGTCGAGAGATATCAAGTTTTTCACCCCTGTTCACATTAGCTCATCTGCTAAGGAAAAACTAATTGTTAGAAACTGCAACAGGATGATCGGCCGCTACGTAAGAAAATCCAACAAGCGAAAATCACTCAAAACACAATGTCAATTGACTCCCTGCTTCTGATTGAATGTAAAATAAAAGAGGAAAACAGGGATGCTTCCATTCTGGGTGAAATAACCCATTGATGTCTGTGAAAAGAATCAAAAATACAACCAATACCTTTTGGTTTCTATACAAACATCATATAGGTCCTCAATGCTTTCAATTCAACCTAATCGCCAAAAACCCACCATCAACTCCGCCGCAATGAGGCTTACCCGGACCTCTCTTTCTCTCTCTACCCTATCAACTAATCCTGAAATGTACACCACAGGCACTTGGACAATGATCAGGAAGAACCTGTGAGACCCACCATCATAATCGGCGAGAACCCCATCCTCATTCTTCGGACCAAAACTGTCCACACAGAAAGAAGCAAACTTTCTTAAGAGACCTATAATAACAATGCTTCTTCTTCTCTCTTGAGATCATCATCATCCATGCCCGGAGGAGACAGCGGAGGTATTGCTGCTACTGCATATGCAGAAGCAGTATCATCCAAAATCTCCAAAACCCTCCTCGCTGTTGCCTGAGATACTTTAATTTTTCCCATCTTCCTTGTGGCCAGTGTAGTTTCAGATGATGCAAGGTGGTCTCTAGAAGAGTTGCTGGTCTTGTTAGAAGATAAGAACTTATCCTTTGATAGAGATGTCTGTGCAGAAGCTATCACGGAGCTGAACACGCCAGACTCCCTCAATCCTTGAACTATAGCCTGAGAAAAAATAAAATAGTAATAACGTAAGAACGCATTGGTGATTAATGTAAATAAAAATATCTGTATATAAATAGTTGGGATCCATCGACCCAAGCTGATCAACCCAAACGAAGATGAGTCAAAAGAAATTTTTTGGTGATGATGATATCTCACTAAGGAAATCATCCTCATTAAAACATCCTATTTGAAACTTCTAACCCTAAAAACACTCAAAAGTTGAAGGCCGAACAGATGGTTTAGAATTTTTTCCATTTTTGGCGAGATAGAAGTTTCTGAAAAGACTATATTAAGATTTAAAAAAAAAAAAAAATCAAGAACTAAGCAGAAAGCAATTTTCATAATAGTGGGCAAATCGAAAAAGTCCCATAAGGATAATCTTTCTTGAAGGAATTTTGGTAGCTGAGCTTACCATGGGAGCATATATGCGGGTCAAAATGCCCTTCCTCATAAGCTTCATGTTTAATGCTTTATCGGACCATACAATGTGCTCACGGTACCTATAAAAGACATAATGAATACTGTTAGCAAGTCTCCTATCAAAACAAGAATACTGTTAGCAAGTGAACATATAATTTCTTTTCTTTTTCTTTTGTGAAATATAAAATTTTTAACGGTATTCAGAATTTAGTGGTGGATTTTTTTTTTTTTTTTTTTCTATTACAAGAAATGACTAGAAAAACCTTACTAACAGTTCAACTATATACACTTTCTAGTAATCAATTCTCATGCAGCGGTAGTTGACTACATGCTTTTGCTATTGGACTTTAAGGTTCAGGTTCATGGATCAATATTTATATTCAGGGTTTCGATATCTTATGCCTACTTTCAAAGATTGCCCGCAAAAAGTCTCAACTAAATAATTTAATTTTAGAAGGTTTTTTTTGAAACTTAGTATTTTTTTTTTTTTTTTTTTGAAACTAATTTAATTTTAGAAGGTCAAAATTAAGTATGGTTTACTAAGAAAGCTTGTATAGTCAACTAAATCAGACCAAACTAATTCAGACAATCACGCACTGTATGGTTTACTAAGAAAGCTTCTCCACAATTTATGTACTTGTGATCTCAACTCATTAGAAGTTTTTGGCTTTCTTTATGCAAATGACATGGTTTTGAACAATGAACTTTGTATTCTGCTCCTGGATTTGTAGTAGTCAGATGTCTTCATCAGTATGAGTTGAACTGCTAGTGGTTTGCTTTGTACTACAAATGGTTGTTTGTTGTACTATAATGAGCTACAAGCACATGCTGGTGGTAACATTCTTGATTTGTTATTGCATACTTTCTAGTTTTTTGCAAGAACTCTGTGAATTTGTTAAACTTCCACAAGTTAAGTCCAACCTTACACTCATGGATGTCCGAAGTTTAGAATCTTGGTCACAAATTTAGGTTAATGGGTTTACTCTTGGTGAATAAAATATTGTCACATTTATTCTTGTTCCTTCAAAAATCACAAATTCTATGGACTCGTACATAAATGAGACAGTGCCAAAAAAGGTTGTAAAATGTTACCAGCGCAGCATTTCCTCCTCCGTTGCAGTCGAAGCAATTATGAAAGCCTGCATTAGAAAGATTTTGTTAATATACAAAACATAAGGGATTCAAAAGAAACTTAAATTCTTGCAGCTGATATATTTCTTAAACAGTCGAGAGAATAGTGTTAATGTTCCGAAACTTTTTTATTATATTAAGCAGCTTAAATACCCATCTCCCACTAAAGAAGTCTAATGAAACATTTCGTTTTAATCTAAAGCTACTCATATAAACCTTTTATATGGTTTCACATAAAAAGATAGAAGTTACAGGAAGATCACCATCTCACTCTTGAATGAATTACAAAACTTACCCTCAAATATCCATGCATGCAAATTTTATGGATGGGGGTGATTCTCAGCTTTCAGTTGGAGCTCTTTTACCAACCCTTAAGACATGATGTTCATGCTACTCCTACCATGAGTAACTACATGACAGTCACAGTCATTCCCTGAAAGTCAACTTCAGTTCAGAAGATAACCATTTTAGCCTCCCTTTTTGACTTTCCAGAAGAGCGACCTTCAGACATTTAGAAAGTTTCACCAGAAACTGATCATAATATTCCCCTTCCAGTATTTCAACTAGCTCCTTTTTCTTTTCTTTTTTACGATTTTCAAGAGCAACATTCCAACATCATTTACCGACTTCAGTCCCTTCAGAGGCGATAGAATCAAAAAGTGTCACAGACTCCCAAATTGTAATATTGCTATTTCTGTACTGAGATGTACTAGGAATAACTCTTGCACTTTCTTGTCAACACTACAGTGAAGATAGTTTGCCTGTTGCTTTCGTTATTAGTTATTACTATACTGAGATGTGAAACTACTAATAACTCTCGCAAACCTAGTCAGCACTAGGGTGAAATTAGTTCATATTTTGCTTGCCACCAGTCCGGTAGTACTGGCTTTTTGGAGTATTTGAGTGCAGCAAACAACATTAGAAGAAGACCATTTAATAGCTAACCCACTAGATTCTTTACTTTTTAGATTAAACATTTAAGAGCATAAACCTTGAAATGGGACTCAATACTCAATGGACAAGTGGTATGCTTTGTCAACACCCAAGAAGTGAAAGTCAACACCTCCCACTCAATTGAATCTCATTCTTAAGTCTGACTCAATATTGAGCAAAACCTTGCCTTCTGATCTTCGAAAAAACACTCGGAATGGTGAGTTAATGGAAGAGATTTATTAAAATTTATCTAAAGCCATGACAAAGAATTTACTCAAAGATTAAATTGAAGAAATAACTTTCTTCTTCTCTACAACTATCTGGCTTAGACCAATTTACATAAAAATCTGAGAACTAACCAACTGCTAAAGGAAACTATTTCCTAACTTAAATTTGAATTAATAAGACTTAAAAATAAGAATTTTCTAAATTCGAAATACTGAAAAGAGAAATATACTTTCAGAATACTTTCTATAATCAAAAACTTTAATAAATTAGAAACTAATCTAGATCTGTGATAGCTGTGTACGTCCCACATGATATATGCATATGCATCAACTAATTTATGAAATTAGTGAGCAAACAAAACTACGACTATACATATACCTTAGAAATTAGACCTAAGGTTTTAACATAAGTAGGATCAACACAGAGTATATAAAATGCAACTTTGGTGAAGATACTCGTTAGATAGAAGCTAGTTAAAATTGGCGAGCGAGAAATACCCCAAAGAAACCACTTTTCAGTATTTAGACTTAGCTAAAAAAAGGATTGGCAGTTAGACATATTTCACTTAAAAGGAGGGAAAACCTAGGGAACGGGATAGAAAAAGGAAAAACAACAAAAAGGTCTCTAATTTACTGAGGGTGTTCCCTTTGCCTTTGCTAGTTGATTTGTAACAAAAGAAAAGAGTTTTCCAGAGAGTAGAAAAGGTTGTGTATGAATTATGGGTAAAGATTATATCTTTGTTGTACTTGTGGTCTTTCATTGTAACAATATTATAGAAATGAGGAGTATCAGGTTATAGGACTCCACTTTTAGGTGGAAAGTCTTGGTAAGGAGCAATCCATGGTTTTGTTGTAGGTGCTTTAGGGGCTCAGCTTATACCATAAATTCCTTGTACCACTTCTTCTGTTGTAATATGATTCTTTTCTTATCAATCAAAAATAAATAAATAAATCTTACAGCTCTGTCGAATTCCAACATGAAACATCTTCTGACATCCTCCTTTGTAGGCTTGCAGCCACACCGGTCACGTCTAGAAGTCAAGTCTGAAAATTTTGGGTATGTGTAGTGCAGAACAGCAGCCTCATCCAATTTGATCTCACTGTCAAGAATTCCTACAAACATTAATAATGTGCATATAGCCAACATAAAACAAAATAATTCTACTCTTTGAACCATTAATTCTAATACATGAACGGCAATGAAAATCAAAATTAAAAGAAGAAGATAGAGTTCTTGTATTAAGGAATAGTCAAATCATGTAAATGTGACACACTCAATAATGTCTACATACATAGCAATAGAGAAAAGGATACCAAGAAGACATATATATGCTAATGTGCATGTATTTATATCGGAGATCGAATATCCTACTTTGGAGTCTTCATATAGTTGTGCCATCTGTGTGCACCATTAGGGCGGAGGTGATCTTGAACTCGAGCAGCTGATTTTCCATTCCCGTAAGTCAGAAAGTAGTTTGGATTACCACGTGTTGCTTCTTTATACATGCCAAAGTACGTGTCCTTTGGAAGATGGTCATAATTCTTCTTGAACATTGAAACCTGTGGTCAAACATAAAAAAATTATGGTGTAAGTCAAGCAAACATACGTTGAGTTCACAAGTTCTTTCTTCTAACAATTGAAAAAAAAGAAAAGAAAAGGAAGAACGAGGAAAAGCCACATAATGATATATTATCATTTTCATCGAAGCTAATAGAAGGAAACCCAGCTAAGTTTACGATGCACCTCAAACTTAAACAATCCAACAGTATCAGTTTTCGAGCAGTTGATTTTAAACATAACATGTATTAGATGAGTTCTAGAGAACTATGTCAGGAAACAATATAACTTAGACAATCCAATAGTATCACTTTTGAAGTATAAAATACAAACCAAACAAAAAATGACGATTCATGATAAACACTTTTTGACATATTAACATTATAGCCTCTATAAGAAGTTAAGATATAAATAATAAAACAGTTACTAAGCTTATAGACCTGATACAATAAACGGAAGTCGAAAGATAAAAGATCAACAAAATATACGGAAATTCAATAATACGGAAAAATCAAACTCAATCACAAATTTTTCTCCTAAAGAGCTCGCTTGTATATGAAAATGGTACCAGAGTGAGCCTTTCGTAAGTGTTTATATACAACAGAACCATCTCCTGTTCTATGGTACTCGATACTCCAAAATTGCAGCCATGACCATTCCAACACACTAGTGTAGAATGTCATACCTATGGTCTTCTCCTGCATATACCCATGTCCTGATCTTCAGTTTAACTGTAGATTGTGTAAGCCCATAACAACGGTCCACTCTTGCCTTAGCCAAAAATATAGATTTTCTTAGTACGGAGGAAAAAACATAAGAAATTGGCGAGCATAAGGAATTGCAGAGCTTTGTTCTGATCTTAATTTTAATTTCAATTACATAGACATCAAATACTTGGAAGGTCCACTTTGCGGTAAGTTTATTCTTAGATCCTCTCAAATTCTTATTGAATTTGCCATGGTTCCTTGGTAAATGGAGATAAAAAATACTAATTATATGCTTTCAACTAGGGTAATGCTATAGGTACTCCCAGGATGACTCCAAGATGAGGTGGCAAGATATGCTTCAAACTTTAAAGAGTTTGAAGCAACTTTACACAAGCAAATCTCGCCACCTCATCCTGAGAGTCATCCTGGGAGTAAGCCTGGGAGTACCTATAGCATTATTCTTTCAACTATGACTTACGAATCTATTTTTGAGTGGATGAAGAGGCAAGTCTTACAAAAGCTCTTGCTTAACACAAAAAAAATTATCCTTACCCTATCATTAGTATATGTACATTTCCTAAAATAATTCTGTTTTAGTCAAAGCTGGCAAACAACTACTCCCGAAGTAACCTGAATAATTAGCTTATGATCCAAGCTGCAAACTTCAAAATTTGGTTCAACTTTTCTTCTCTAGAAAGGAGAAGAAAAATTATCAAAAGAATCAATACACATTCCCATAGGTACAAGGAATGCTCTGCAAACCACTCCTATGCAATTAGTTGGCAACCTCACTAGCATAATAATGATGTGCTCATACAGAACTTCAACTCCTAGAAAGGGCCAAAATTTGAAAATCACTACAGCCAATTAAAAAGATTTATTCACACATTATGACAGTCCCCTTCAACATAACGATTTTCGGTTTTACAGTGTCTAGATACTTTCAAGCAGGCGAACAATGGACAAAGAAGTGTGAAGTTGCAGATACATCATTCATTTAATTAAAACCAGATACTACGATGAAACTTTCATGCATGTAAGCTATTAAATATGGATAAACAGGGACACTGTTTGCAGTTCTTATAACAAGAGCTGCCACTTAACACAAACATATGTTCCCAATTCAAGTGCAACTTTCCAAATGTTCATTATAATCACCATGGTTTTAAAAATCGTCACAATATTTTTGCATGTACTGGGTGTATCGCGATACGTATCACAATAAAAATGGGTGTATTGTATCGTCGGGTTGGGGGATATCAGAAATGCCTGTATCGGGTGTATCGTGATAAAAATGGGTGTGTCGTATCGTCGGGTTGGGGTCAGGCAGCTTTTTAAAATCGATTTTTTTCATTATTTTTTCTTTTCTCTGCTTCTAACCTTTTTGTAGGGGCTATTTGGGTTAAAAAAAGTTTGAGTGGATAGAACATGAGAGTTTTTAATGGAGAAAAGGGTTTTGATACTTGATTTAGTCTTTTTTGGGTTATAGTCTTACTCTTATCATATACAGTTATGGCTTATAGGTTTCCTTTTTGCAAATACAAGTATACATCATTTATAAATGTGAAAAAAACATCATACTTGTATAGCTGTATAGGTTATCCTTTTTGACTTATGACTTATGATACGAAGAATGAAGTTACTTATGACTAATGATACGAAGAATGAAGTTACTTATGATTTATATTGAGTTGATTTAATGCTTTTTATGCCTTACATATGCTTAGATATGTACACTAATATATGTATGAGAAGATAAGTCATTAAGGTATTTCGATACGATTCGTATCTTAATTTTGGGGTTCCGATACACGAAAGACATGCGATTTTAAAATTATGATAATCACAGTAAAAGGGGATATGGATAAGTATCTGTGGGTAACATAATCAAATGAAGCTGCAACTAGCAAGGTAGAAAAGATCTAAGCTGAGTTCTAATACTGCTGAGTACCAAGTTACCAACTTCAGAAACTAAATACATATCAAAAAGTAAATCAAGAGAGAAGTTTTACTTCACTGAAAGGTTCCTTGATATCATCTCGTTCAACACTACTTTCCTGAAACAGTAAGAAAATCATCAGCAAATCTAATGCCACAAAATGATAAGAAGGGGTAAAAGGAAAACAAAAGTCACCAATTTTTTTTACTTGTACTGGAAGAAATGCCCTTAAATTCTCCAGAAGAAAAAAAAATGTCAATAACAGAAGTCTAGTTATTTCACTCACATAATTTGGAAAGATAACCATATCTACATTCCCAGGCACATCCAAGAGCAATTGCCTCAAAGAGTACTCCCGCGCACCTGCTGGATGTATTAACTCATCGGTGTCGAGATGGATGATCCAATCCATGCTAGCATCCTAAGATTAAAATGAATAACAGCTAGTATCCATTATTTCATGTTTAAGTTAAGGAGACGTCAATTTACTCTTAGAGAAGATAAAGACTGCTTAACATGATAACTGGGAATGGAATCATTCTTACCCTTGCCATGACAATAGCCATCTCCATATTGAGAGATTGCTTTACAAATAGTTCGTAGTTGCATGGTTTGTAAAAAAAGCTTGCCAGCCATGTCTCGTTCCAGATCCGGCTAAATGTCCAAAAAGGAATATAATGAGGGAAAAAAAAAAAACAATGGTATCTCAGAGCATGCATATTTTTCAGGATAAAAGATACGCAAAAGATTTGCAAATGGTTCCATAAAATAGACTGCAATGCTAACTCAATCTGTTGTTAAGAAGACCTCGTCAAAGGGTAAAGATGATTGATGCCAATATATGATCTCTACAAGAGGAACTCCTAATTCTTAACCTACTGCATCTGAGAGTGGCTAAGCTCTCCTTGGGAACAGACGGAGATGTTTTATCTATTGTACTCTTCCACTTTGAACCAAGACAAAAGTTGAATAAGAATCTTTTACAATCATTGGAAAGACCATTTCGCTTGGGAATCTTGCTGAGAAGAATCTCTAGAGCAAAAGCCTATCTAAATGTCCACCCTTAAATCTGACTAGCTAGTAGCTCTCTTCTATCCAAAATTACCATTCTCAAAATGCTAGTGGAGTAAACTTGAAAAGAAAGAAATGTTTTTAGCTTAGCTTCAAAGTTAAGCCCAACCCAAGTGGTAGATTGAACTAACCTTTTAGCCTGTTGCTCTTCTAGCTCCCTTGTTCTGTATATTACTTTGACTCCCTGACAAAGAAAATGAAACACCCATAAGCCCAGGGCCAGAATAAGAACACCAAACTGAAAGTAAGAGATAAAGTGACTTAACAGAACTCCCGCGTACTCTTGCCTAAGATAACAAAAGAGAGTTATGCAGAGGATATGAACTCACGGAAATGGATTCTAGGATGGCTGAAACTTTAGGAGATGCAGCCTTCCCTTCCACAAACAGGAAGAAGGTTGTAACTCCAATAACTTTATGATAAAAGAGCCACGGTAGAATCTGTTCTAAGCCAGCCGAAGTGCTTGTAGTAATACATATCTAGCATATAAAACAGCACGATGCAAATCGATGTCAACAAGACAAGTTGTATACATACAATATGAACGGTGTATCGTAAACAAAATGCAAATGTCAATGCTGCTCAGATGGATAACATAAAAACCGTAAACTCAGTTTATTTGGTAGGAGAAAGAAAGTTGAAATAAATCTACAGAGAAACACACCAACCAAGAAAGAAATTGAAAAGGAAGAATGAAACCGATTGTAGTCATATCAAAACTCTCATTTCTGAGAAAAACAAAAAAAAGGGGAGTTGTCTAAAACTAACCTAGCATAACTAAGGTAGAATTCAAGTCTCCAACCCCAATCAACCCCAGTACACACAAGAATCTGTAATTAGCGCAAAGCCACCATCTCTTATAAATTATATAAAATAGTTATTTTCTAGAAATCATATGCCACTTTCTGATGCAAACTGTGAACATTGATCTAAACCAAATTCGAAACTAATAATGTAGAATCTCTTGATTTCATCCATGTTCACAGTTTGGGTCACTTTCTAATCAAATAACTTTAATGAGCATAAATACTACAATTTCTTTTCTTTTTTTCTGAAAGTACGGGTTCTTTAAAGCATGAATTGTGATTTATAAATTGTTCGTTAAGTCAAAATACATGTTATAGCACAGATCACACCAAATCCCAGAACCCATATCCCCTTCCATCAAGGCAAAGTTTTGAACCCAAAAGCCAAAAGCAATCAACCCAATACAATACTCAAAATAAAATTCTACTGGTCCACTAGTGTTCTTATATAGAGTCAACAATGTTGAACAAAATTTTAAAAAAATTGAAGAATAACATGAATCTTAAGTCCATGCAAAATCAAACTAAGAAAAAAATATGAAAACCAGTTTGCATTAACATTTTCGTGCCGAAGTCTTTCTCAATATCATTTTTGAGGCGCAAAATGGCAAATCAGGGCACTAAGTTCTAAAACATCAGTGATTTCGAAACTTAAAGGAAGAACAAAAAAAAAAAAAAAAAGATTATAAGCAAAACCCAGATCTCCCAATCCATACATAAGAATATGCTTCCAAACACTAACATAGATCTCGACCCAGTACAGTTACTTAAAACAATAAGGCTTGCCTTTTTGAGCCAGATGAAATGACATCTTTTGCACATAAAAAAGATTTCATAAGTAGCTTTTGATCAGGCTTTAGATGGGCTTTCCAAACATGCTATATATGAAAAAAAATATTTCTACAAGAAACCCATCTTTCCTTTTTCTTTCTAATCAAACAGCAACTTCTCACATAACAAAATTACGAAGAAAACAAGGAAATTGAACTAAAACCAGTGATAACTGATAATTTAGAAATATTAAACCCTAACACATAATAATAAAAATCTAATGATTTTAATTTCTAAACCACAACACCACAAAGATAAATCCAAAAATAACCGGAAAAAAAAAAATCGAAGAGAAACGAATTATTAACCAAAAAAAAATCAGATCAAATTTCAGTTAAGAAGTAAATTCTAACCTTGGGATTCAGATCGGAATCGTAATTGAACTTCCAATCACGATAGTAAGGAAAAGAAGCGGAAGAACTATGACCAAGAAGCTCAGAGCAATCGGAAGAAAAGTGAGAAAGGTGGTCTGTGGGAGGAGAAGTTCCCATTCCAGGAAATTCAAGGGTATCTGTGGACCAACGTGTAGTGGGATCATTTAGACCACCTCTCCATTGAAGAATGAAAGCGAATGCAGCGAGGGTTAGTGGAAGAGCTGTGAGGAGAAAAAGAAGCCGAGAAGCGAAACCTTGGTTAGATGAATGAGAGGGTCTGATAGAGGTGTAGACACCTGCCATGGAAGAGAGAGAAAGAGAGGAGAGAGAGAGAGAATGTCGGGTGAGACAAATCAAATGAGAGTAGTTATAAGGTACTCTTGTCTGTAACGGAGGTTGACAAATGAAAACTTAAAACTGAAGTATTGAAGGCGGAGAGAGAGAGAGCCAGAGAGGAGAGAATGAGAGAACCGTTTCAATTAAAGAAGTGGTTCCATTCATGAAACAGGTGGTTTCAGAACCGGAACCTTCTAAGTATTTTCGTTCTTAGATTGTTTTCTATGGGCAGGTCCTGCTTTTTCTTTAAGCAGGTCATGTGTTAAAGGCAACCAAACTGAAACTGATTTGGGCTTTAAGCGACGAAAATTTATTCTAGGCAACCAAAACTAGGTCAACATAGTTTGACTTCATCTTCCTTCCCAAAGCAATAGTACCACCTTAAGGAGTTGCAGAGGAAAAAGATCCAAGCAAATACACTAATCTCAACCACAACAAGTCTTCCTCGTCTTACTCACTTCCGCACATCTTTGATTGCAGGTTTCAAATTAGTTGAAGACATATTCCTCTGTCTGTGATCCAAAATGTAATGCTCCAAAAAAAATTATTGTGTGGGGCTTACATTTGACTCGAATAGTCAAGTGGGTGCTCAAGTCTTATGTGTGCTCCCATTTCAGGGTGTTTCAATTAGGTGGAGAAATAAAACTTCTCTCATATTACGCATGGATGCATAGTTGTTAATTAGCGTGGCACTACATGAAATGTTCATAAGTCACATGAAATAATAGTTTGTGTTACATAATATTATTTGTTTGACACTTTTGGTGGGATATTTTGGGTGGACCTCACGGGTAACCATTAAACCAAAACGTGAGTAGCACATAATATTAATATGCCAAGGAATATAATTTGTATCATTATTATTATTTAATTTGCATTAATTTCCTTGATTTACATTCAAATCCATGCATATATGTCATTATTATGTAATTAAATCCATGATTTTGGAAATTCTTTAATTTTAGTCCTCATTAATATTTAAACAAAAATTGGGTGGGGATCACCTATTTAATTTCAAAGATTGTACCAATAAAATATTACCATTTTTGCGTGGCTCTCATTATTCATTGAGAATTTAAATCAATTGCATGCACATATATATTTAGTAGTATTTTGAATTACTTTGCAAACAACTTATTGAGAAAATTTTTTAAATTTAAAATATGATTAAAAAAATAAAAAATGAGTAGGATGCCCTTGCATGGGAAGAAAACTGACATGGAGGACAATATATTTTTTAATGCACGGACAGTCCTCGGCACATGTTATGTCACACCCCGATTTTTAGTACTCTAAATCCGACCCGATTCGCCGAGTCCGAAAACCAATGCGTGATTAGTGTAATAGATGTGTAAGTAAAAATAATAAATAAAACTCATTTACTTTACTTTTGAAAGACAATGAATGTAAAAATATTTTATTAATGGTCTACTTTAGTTAACATTGGTTACCTTAAAGTCAGGCCCAAGTCAACCAAGTCAATGTAAAGGTTAACTTAAGTCTCTAGTAAATTCAAAGTCAATTCAAGTCAACCAATATTTAGGTCAATGCTCATTGACTCGTCAAAATCAGTCCAAGTCAAAGAAAAATAAAAATGTAATATTTTAAAAATAAATTTTGTGTCAACTGCATACAGTCGAGTAAAATAGGCGTATCTACCTAACCGTAAATCCGAATTTTACAAATAAACCAATTCTAAAAACCTGATTCACAGATCTACAATTTCATCAAAAATAGCCTGAGGCAAATTCTGAAAATAAAGGACCCAAATATGCATCCAAAGTACTGATACGGACGTGTAAAAACTCAAAAAATATAATTTTCAGCTTTTTAATAATTTTTGTAAAATCAGTAACTTTGAAGAGAAATTATTTTCCAACCCGAAATTAGAAATACATGGTATAATACCTTTTTGAAAAGGGAAAATCGAGATCTATAGGTTTGTCAGAAATAGACGCGGCTCGATTTTGACCGGAACATGTCCAAAAATACCGTTTTGTAAATCTGACAGTATGAATTACGGGAATTATACAATTTCGTATAAAACCTAATTAATTCAATGACAAAAATTTAAATGTAAATTAATACATTAATTATACAATTTAACACTTAACATCTAAGTTTATATGAATGTTAAAACAATAAAATTCATACAAATAACCCTTTTCCCAAGTGATAGAATAGTAGTTTAATTCATCAGTGATATTTATACAGATTTGAATAACACTAGCAATCTGCTTCTTAATCTGCACATCTTTTACCCTCAACGTAACCTGTGGAGGAAATTTAGGGGTGAGTAAAACTCAGTAGGTGCAAACTATCCAAAAATACAAGATTTGAAACATGCAAAAATTACCATATTAATACATCAAAAAGAGATTTTTCTTTTTAAATAATTAACCATTATTTTAGGTTCATTACATCTGTAGACGCCAAATTTTCGCACACCACGGAAAATACCTATTTTGGCCGCACCTCGATTTACGTGCAAAATTTAACAAAAATTGCTTTATTGTGACCAAGCAGGCTTCACTCCTCATCCGGGATTCGGTTCAGGGCCGGAACAAGAAGAGAACCAAATCTCGAGGAACTCAGAACCATTTCAGTCGAAGAAACGTCGGATTCTCCTTTTTTTTTTGACCTGGGCGTCGCCACGTGGCGCGACGGGATTGGCCCACCTCAAATTTTCCCAAATCTTTTTGTTTTTGTTTAAAAAATCATTGTTTTAAGTGAATTTCATTTTTCAAAAGTGTGGGACCCATTTTCACTTAAAAGCACATAAAATAACAAAAACTTAAAAAAAAAAAAAAAAAATTGGGGAGACCACACACATGCAATGGGCATGTGCGTGCTGCCCATGCCGGTCTCCCACGCCTGGTGTGGGTGGGAGACTGGCCCAGACACACAGGGCATGGGGGGGGAGCAGATAAGAGAGGGAGAGTTCGACTGAGAGGTGGGGGGATCGACTGGAGAAAAACAAAAAAAAGGGGTCTATGAAAGAGAGGCGGACANTTTGGTTACTGACGTTGAGGAAGAAAGGGGAAGAAGAAGAGAAGAAGAAAGGAAGAAAAGAAGAAAAAGAGGGAGAAGGAAGAAGAAAGAAGAAAGAAAGAAAGAAAGAAAAAAAAAAAATTTAAAAACGTC
>MVGT01002956.1:39096-50460 GCA_002174775.1 Macleaya cordata | reverse complement strand
TAGATTAGGTCATGTAAATTTTAAAAAGATGAAGAAGTTAGCAAATTTAGGATTAATTCCTAAATTTGATATTGGAAATATTCACAAGTGTGAGGCTTGTGTAGAAGTAAAATTTGCTAAAAAACCATTTCAGTCAATTGAAAGGTGTACTGAGCCTTTAGGTTTAATACACATTGACATATGTGACTTTAAGTCACTTCCAACTCATAGTGGTAAAAAATATTTTATCACATTTATTGACGATTGTACTCGTTACTGCTATGTGTATTTACTAAATAGCAAAGATGAGGCAATAAACATGTTTGTTAAGTACAAAAATGAAGTTAAAAATTAGTTAGATAAGAAAATCGAGATTCTTAGATCTGATAGAGGGGGTGAATATGAATCACCGTTTGCCCAAATATGTGCAGAATTTGGAATAATACACCAAATAACTGCACCTTACTCACTGCAACAAAATAGAATTGCAGAGAGAAAGAATAGAACTTTAAAAGATATGATTAACATTATGCTTATAAATTCTGGTCTACCAGATTACTTGTGGGGGAAGCTCTGTTAATGTCAAATCATATTTTAAATAGAGTTCCACACAAAAAAATAGATTGTATTCCATATCAGTTATGGAAAGGCAGACAACCTAACTACAAATACTTGAAACTTGTGGGGGTGTTTAGCAAAAGTTTCTGTTCCTCCACCAAAGAGAACAAAACTTGGACCAAAAACTGTTGATTGCTATTTTATTGGATATGCAGAAAATAGTAGTGCTTTCAGATTTTTAGTATTTAAATCTGAAATAAATGACATTCATGTAAGCATTATTTTAGAGTCGCGTGATGCCGTATTTTTTGAGAATGTGTTCCCACATAGAAAGGATCACGTTGGCACTTCACATAAAAGGACACATGACATGTCCACTACAAGTGATGAACAACGAAACTCTTCAATCGGTGAAGAACCAAGAAAGAGCAAAAGAACTAAAATTTCTAAGTCTTTTGGTCCAAACTTTTTAACTTTATATGTTAGAAAGTGAGACTCAAACTTTTAACGAAGCTATGTCTACACCTGAAGCACCTTTTTGGAAGGAAGCAGTAGACAGTGAGATAGAATCCATTTTAAGCAATCATACTTGGGAATTAGTAAATCTCCCTCTGGGAAATAAACCAATAGGATGCAAATGGATTTTCAAAAAGAAAACAAAACCTGATGGTTCTACTGACAAATATAAAGCTAGACTAGTAGCTAAAGGATATCGTCAAAATGAGGGCCTAGATTATTTTAACACTTACTCACCGGTGACTAGGATAACATCAATTAGGATGTTAATAGCCATAGCAGCTATATATAATCTAGAAATACATCAAATGGATGTAAAACCTGCATTTTTAAATGGTGAGTTAAACAAAGAAATCTATATGGAGCAACCAGAAGGGTTTCGAATTAAGGGTCAAGAACACAAAGTTTGTAAACTTGTTAGATCCCTCTATGGACTCAAACAAGCTCCAAAACAATGGCACGAAAAATTTGATGGTGTTATGATCAAAAATGGTTTTCATATCAATGAATGTGACAAGTGTGTCTATTACAAAAAATTTGAAAAAGCATGTGTAATCGTTTGTTTATATGTAGATGACATGCTTATTTTTTGGACTAATATAAAAGTTATTAAGTCCACGAAAAAGATGCTTACAAATAATTTTGATAGAAAGACCTTGGTGTGGCAGATGTTATTTTGGGCATTAAAATAACTAAATCATCTGATGGGATTGCATTATCTCAAACACACTATATTGAGAAAGTAATAGAAAGGTTTAACGAACATGGAATTAAAGAAACATCTAATCCTTTTATTCCATCCCTTTTATTACATAAGAATACTGGTCTTAGTACATCCTAGTTAGAGTATTCTCGTATAATAGGCAGTTTAATGTATATCATGAACTGTACAAGACCAGATATCGCCTATTCTGTCAATAAGTTGAGCAGATATACAAGTAACCCAGGGAAGAGTCACTGGGAAGCTCTACTCAGAGTATTAGGGTATTTAAAAAATACTACTAATTATGCATTACAGTATAAGAAATATCCAAGTGTACTTGAGGGATATAGTGATGCTAATTGGATATCTTACTTAAATGAGTCAAATTCAACTAGTGGATATGTTTTTACCTTGGGAGGTGCTGCGGTCTCATGGAAATCTTCTAAACAAATGTGTATAGCAAGATCCACTATGGAATCCGAGTTTATAGCTTTAGATAAAGCTGGTGAAAAAGCAGAATGGCTTCGACAATTTTTAGAAGATATTTCATTATGGCCTCAACTTGTGCCGGCCATATGTATACATTGTGACAACCAAGCAGCATTGTGCAGAGCACAAAATTTTATGTATAATGGTAAGTCACGACATATACGTCGTAGACATAATACAGTGAGGCAGTTACTCTCTAATGGAATTATTTCCATTGATTTTATGAAATCAAAAGATAACCTTGCGGATCCATTTACTAAAGGATTATCTAGAGAGAGAATAGATTGCGCATCGAGATGAATATGTTTAAAAGCCTAAAAATTCAACGAGTTACCTTATACGGAAACCTAACTTAGCGACTGGAGATCCCATGGACTAAGTTCAATAGGACAACCAGTTATGAGTAACTCAATTATGAGTACTTGAGTGTAAAATAATTTTTCATTCCTATAATGCAAGAAGTGCAACCTACAGAGAAAGAATAGGATAAGCTATACTTTTAATGATGCTTATATCTTGTTAAATACAAGTGGGGTATGGTAGGATACCTTTATAGGATGCGGTCACCTATGTAAGTGAGAGCTGGGTCGGCTCTATGAGAATTCTATAAGGCTGATTCTCTAGTAGTACTCGCAGAACCAAAATTGTTCAGGACCAAAATGAACACAACTGAGAACTGAATTTGAATAGAAACAATGTTGAGTATAGTTTATTTTTTTGGTTTATATTAACAGCTGACAGTTCAAAATGAAATATTTCACTAACTGGCCAAATAAATCCGATAAATTTTTACTAGGGAAGGTTCAAAGTGTAAACTACCTATTTTGATGCAATATTGTTTCAATTGTACTCTTCGACTTTTCCGTATCTTATATGTCTTTTCGACTATTTCCATTCATGTGGGTGATTGTTGGAAAATCTAGTTTTTTTAATATATATATATATATATTTCACTTAATTTTTAAGTGGGCCCTCACATTAGCACATTCGGTTATAATTGGTTTTCAAAAACTAGTTTATTTGAATTAGAAATGTCTCCAATTAATGTGTCTTTTGGATGAAATCGATGGTTAATGGGTGGTCCCATATAGGACCAATTGTTTAAAAAAGAAAACAATTTGAAAGGGTTTTATTGAATGGTCAGGTTTGTTAATTTGAATATATATTTTTTCCCAATGTGTTTGTACAAACACCATTCAATGTTATTTCTAACCATTGTGGCTGTTGCGAACAGCTATCTCCTTGCCTATAAATTGTGTCGAATCTGGCCAATTTAAGAAACAATTTAATTGAGCAAGTACTTCTCTCTTTTTCTCTTTTTTCTTCTCTGTCGAAGAGTTTATCAAATTCGGTTTGCTTGTGCTTCGCTATTTCAGTGCAGATTAGCGTGAGCGAAAGACTGTTGTATCTTGGGAGACTTCCATCCATTAATTGTGTGCACCGTCGCAAGGGTGGTAATATTATCTTAAGGAAATTGGTTCAGCAAGCCTCAGTCTATTTCCTTATTTCTGTAAGTTACAGATCTCTATCTTTCTTCTTCTTTCTCTGGTAGAATTTATTTTGTATAAATTCTGGTTTTCTCTTTGTAAGAATTTATTTCGTATAAATTCTTCCTTCTTTATGGTCTGAATTTATTTTGTATAAATTCTGTTTTGTGGAATAATTTTAGTAATTATTTCAAGTCCACACAAATTAGACCTAACAGTGTTAAGTATGTCTTCAAAGCTCACATATTGCTCCTAATTACCCATTTTTTACACTAAGTGCAAGGTAAACAAGTGCAACGATATCTGTAAGTTGTTGATTTTTGGCATTGCGAGGAATCCTGGTAGGATGTTCTTGAAGTGTCAATATCCGATCTGTGGTAACTTTTAATGGTTGGATGATGTTGTTCTAGAAAGCATAAGCAGTCCAGGTTCTATTGAAACCCAAAATAATACCGGTCAGTCGGTTGTTTTGGTTGTGGCAAGAGTGATCATTGGAAGAATAAGTGTCATTGGGTTGTACCTACATATAGGGTGAAGGGTTATTTGGGTGTCAGAGAGATGAAGGTTTCAATATGGGAGGGTCATGAAAGTAAAAATTATTTAAGTTGCTCTACGTGTCAACACAGACGATAGTTTAGAGAGGCTAAAAAACTCAAAGGAACCTCCATGCATGGCACTCCTGTAGGTGCCCAAATTGTTATTCAAACCACCCTTGAAGCCCTATGTAGCACATTGGGTAATTTGAACCTAAAGTAATTTCAAAGTAATTTTTGGAACCCTTGTTGATAATTAAATATTGAATATTTGATAAATAAAGTGGTACTTTTTTATAACTAATTCAAAGCATACATCCACACAAGAAATAATATAACTGCATAGTTCTGCATTTCATTCAACCTGTAATATATGTAAAAGATAAATCTATAAGCATTCCATTGAATGTGTAGCGTACACACTATCCAAAAAAAAGACCTGAAGACATGTAGTCAAAAGGATTTTAAAACTACACATATCCACCAACCACATTCACAAGCCTAAGAGGTTCAACTCCACTTGTATGTGCGTATATTCCACAAAAAATACCTTTATACAATCAATCTTGTTGCACAAAAAAAGGTTCAACTTGATCCTAATGTCTTTCAAAAATCAGGAGAACTTCAACTCCTTCACAACCAAATAGTCAATCATCCCAAAAAACAAATCATTGTTTCAAATTATGACCCATGCACATCAGCACCCTTGCATGCTCTCCTAGGCTGCAATTTTGTCCTGAAGATCTGTTCAGGAGGCCTGCTTGCCATTCGACCATGGTAAGGCATCTACCCATGTACTGTTAGATAATTTGCAGTAGCTGCAACTACTTCTTTCTCCTGCGTGCTGGTTAGATATGCAGAAGTAGAGGCTCATGTACTCCCATTTTCATTACCACCTGTACATAAAGAACAATGATGAATAGTTAGATTTCATAGGAGATAGAATACCTGCCACATTAGTTATTGTAGCCCTATCAAAAACATTTGTGCTCCTAGAAGTAGTTCCATCAGCCACTATACAATGAACATAAAAATTATAAAACTATCATAAAGACATGGTAACATTATTATATTGTTTGATTATAGTGAATTAAGTGTAAGTTTTTATTTTTTGGGTGTCATCAAAAATATATAGGAAGTACTAGTAACGATTGTTACCTGCAATACCTTTCTTCTTGGCTTTGGTTTTTAGTAATTTTTTCTTTTTTGGTGCACCCTTGTATGTCCTTCTATTTTGGCGGAGGCCGCCACACTTCCCACATTTTTTAGGACCCTTTTTTTCCAGCTGCTGGTTCATCTTCAGACCTCCTTCTTTGTTTCTTGGGTCTTCCAACTGGTGTTGAAATTTCAGGAGGCTTTACCTCATATGGAAGCTGCAAGAAATATAATTTTAATGTAACCCAAATAACTAAATAGTTACATTTGTATTAAAAAAAATTAAGTGAAAAACTTGCCTCACTCCATTCCTGAGCATGAGCCATTGGTGTTATAAAGCCTGCATAAGCTTTCTTGTATGTTACCACCTTGTGATAAGCACTGCAATACCTACAAAAAACAAGTACATAACAGAAAAATGAATGTAAAAATTAACTTGTAAACTATAGATATAATCAAAGTAGAACGCACTTAGTCACTTACAATTTAACATCTCTCTATGTAGTATATATGACTGACACTGCATGAACATATGGAAGTCCAGTAATGTCCCATACATGGCAGATGCATGTCATGGTATCCAAATTCACAGTCCATCTATTGGTTGTGTTGTATTGAGCAACATTATAAAGATGATCACTTGAGCCTTGCACTTTATAATGTTTGATGTCTAGTGTACGAGCACTTATGATCTTCTCGGCCCTAGGCACTAAACCATTACTATCCCAAAGTCCTAGCTCTGTTCTTCCACTCAAAAATGAGTGTCATCATCATCAAATGAAACTTTTCGACCAATGGAACAAGTGGCATCTCCCTCAATTCTAATATCCACTTATTAAAACTCTCCGAGAAATTATTGGTTATGTGCTCACATTTAGATATCCCATCAAAATGTAATCTAGCCCAAGTCTCTGGTTTGCTCTATCATGCAACCAATCGTATACCTTTTGGTCTGCTTTTTTTTTTATTGTGTCAGCCCACCTTTGGTACTCAGACCTTTGATAAGCTTTGGCTGCTCCCCAAGCTAACCACCTCAGGTAATCTCCCTTGTGAGTGTTCTTGAAATTTTGGTAGTAGTGCCTAAAGCAAAATCTGTGTGGATTGTCTAGAAATACTTTATATACAGCTTCAATCAGACCCTTCTGTCTATCACAAATGAGGGCTATCTGCCTAGGATGTTCTGCAATATGTTCTCTGATGCAATTCAAAAACTTTGTCCAAGTATATGTGTCTTTTTGCTCACAAATATATATGGCAAGTGGAAACAAGCCATTGTTTCCATCCAAGGCAATTGCTGCCAATAAAACACCACCGTATTTACCTTTTAAAAAGTACCCATCTAAGCCAATGATTGGCATGCACCCATGAATGAAACCATCAATAAATGATTATAATGCAATGCAGATCCCATCAAACACTTTAGTCACATCATCCTTTGAAACTGATGTCACAGTACCCGGATTGGCCAATATCAACTGTCTACATATTTCAGGTGACAACTTGTATGATTCATCATAACTACTATATATTCTCTCTAAAGCCACACCCTTTACTCTCCAAGCAACCCAATAGCTAATGTCCACCATGAACTCTTGCCAAAAGTCTTCTACAATTAAAGAAGGCTTGTAGTTTTTCTTTTTATGCCCCCTTATACAATCCTCTAGCTCCTCAGCTATAGATTTGTAAGTAACCATCTTGTTCTTCTTCTTGACATGCCTCAAACGTGTGTACCCTTCAACTAATGTATTTAGCCGAAAGGTTAGTTCACCCCTAATCTTACTAGCAAATATGAACCATGGGCACCCCTTGCTCGCACACCTGCCTCTAATCCTAACCAAGTCATTCTTAATGTACTTGATCTCAAACCACTGTTTAACTGCAAACCTTCTCAAATACCTTCTATATTCAAACACATTCTTCCATTGCATCCCCACAACCAGCTTATCATAAGACATTTCTTCCTCACCTTGAACATTGCATTCACTATCATCATACAAGTTATCAGTTGCAACTACTACACCATCAAACTCCTTAGATGGTGGTGGTAGCTTTCCCTCCTCAATATCTGACTCAACAGACTCAGCAGACTCAGCATCAATATCCACGTCTGCTTGTGGATCACAGTCATAGTCACTCTTTGATGACAAATCACTGTAACCTCCTCAACCACAGGTAACTCATCTATTTGAGGCTAGATTCTATCTATTTTAGGCATGACATCTAGATCATCCTCAGGTAACTCTATCACAACCTTATCTTCACAAGGCACCACCATCGTACATTTCTTCCCTTTCTTGGGTGTGCTCTTCTTCCTCATTAGTGTGAGTTTACAAGGTTATTTTTGAACTTTATGGGTATCTTGTTGCTTATTATCAAGACCCATGTTTTGTGAGAAGAAGGCATCCCAATCATAATCAGGTAATTCATGTGATTTAAGGTCACACACATTAGAATCCCCAACCTTACTCCCTTGTGTACAAACTTGTACTGTATTTGGTCTGACACTCACACCATCATTGTTATCTAAACCTTTTTTATCTCTTGGACCCACCACTGTCAATTGTAGATGGTGTATAGTTTTCCACAAATAGTTTCCTTTTCCTACCCATTGATTGCATTGTGGGTGTTCTATGACTTGACACCTTAGTCATATGAACTGATGAAGCAGTCTTCGGTGTTCCTGGTAGTACCGAAGTCTCATTTGGAGTGCAGCTAAGAAGCATTTCTTCAACTGTTGGTTGTGGCCTCGATGAACTTCTTCTAGAAGAAGATTGAGGTCTTGATTGTTGTTCACCCCAAGACCTTCTTCTTGAGTAAGCTTGATGGTCTAGAAAAAGGTAGGTTCTACCCTTAAGATCAATGTCACGATTTTGTACCCATGTAGTCAAATCAACATCATTGTTAATCCTGTGTTTATTTCCCTCTTTCAAATATGAAAAGACTAGTGCGTGATTCTCTCTTCCTCACGGCTTCTGCGAAGTTAGTTATTTTTAAGGTCTCACTAGGTAGATGTTCCAACAAGGTGAGCTTCCCCAACATGTAATCAACTAACCCCCAACCACCAAACACTAGCCGGTCCCTTCTATTTTCCATCAAAATGTACAATAACACAATCACGCCCAATTTCTGACATTTTACTGAAACCAAAAAAAAGTAGGGATACAATCTAAGTAACACAATAACATAAATAGGTGTTACTTATTGAAACATATATCTTCCTGCACATACAGTTTGTAAAATAGCTTGCACACTTAGTTCATATAAAGGCAAATGTGAACATGTAGATTACGTCCTACATTCAGACAACAAAATTTAATTTGTAAAAAATAATATTGTAATTGTATATACGATGGTTACTTGAACCTATTTCAACTACTAAAAAATAGGGTTCAATTAGAGGTAGTATAGAATATTAGAAAAATAGGGTTCAATTAGATGCAACAAAAAGAAATTGGGTTCAAAACAGTACTTCAAGTTTTCCCGCGTAAACAAAAAATGTGATCAGAAATAATAGTTTTCCGGCATTTTTTCAAACAAACAAACCAAAAAAACCAACAAAAACCTTACATACAAAGCCACACCTCATCAAGATTCAGTATAAACATCAAATATAAAACAACCAAAAACATCATAGAGGATCAAAATCTAAGCCATAAAATGAAAAATTGAGTTCTTGTTTTTTTTTTCATATGAAACTTCAAAATCGTGATCAAATGGATCAAACACCATGCGAAAACAAATCTTCAACTTAAGAAGAACCTTACCAGCGAGAGATCTCCTCTGCAGCCATATATTCTCGACTGAACTGCCTCGAAATAAAAAATAGTGTTCGTCATCTTCTTCTCCACCTTCAACTTAGTCAAAACCCCCCTTTCCCCTTATTAAAACCAGTTTCAACCCTTTAAATGGTGCAAAACCATGAAACCCTATCTTGGGTTTTTTCTTTCTTTTTCTCTAACTCTTCTCTCTCTAACTATTATATGGAAAAAGTTAGGGTTTTAAAGTCTCTTGCTTAGTATATGAAGGTGGTGCAACTTCTCTCTCCATCTGTTTTGATTGGAGGTAACACGTTCTATCATCTTAACACAGATTGTTGATCATCCTACATATATTAACCCTAGCCATTGGATAGAGGTGGGGGTATTTTGGGAAAATAGAAAATAGTATTCTTAGGTCCCTCCATGGTAAACACGTGAGGGGTAATTTGGTCAAGAACCAAACGTGTTTATAAGACGTGCGCTAGTTAACAGTCGTTTTTTATTTTCCATCGAAAAAGGGACTAATGTCAGCTTTTTGGATAATTGAGGGACGAAACCTATTTTCCATAATCAACTAGGGACTAAAGTCAAAATATCCCTATATATTATGTTCCAAGGTTTTCAAGTTCCCATGTTGGACTATTCTCAACAATTACAAATCTTTGATTTACTATATGTTTAGTATCTTTTAAATTGATTATTATTTAAGGTAAATGAGCTATAAATTCCAGTAGATTGAGAAACTCCACCATTTGGGGACCTGCCCAAAATAATTAACTAAATGGGCCGGTCCCATAAAAAGTTCCAATTTTGTCCTTGAAAACCCACCCTCCCCTCCAAACCCAACGCAAATAACTTGACCCACCCAAGTTTTACAAAGTTCTCCATCAAATTTGCTTATATATTTTGCGTTGGGTTTAGAGCGGGTGGATCGGGTTATTTCCGTTGGGTTTGGAGGGGAGGGGAGGGGTGGGTTTTTAGGGATACAATTGGAACTTTTTATGGGATTGGCCCATTTAGTCAATTATTTTGGGTAGGTCCCCAAATGGTGGAGTTTCTCAAACTACTGGAATTTATAGCTCCTTTGCATGCCCACCTAACTATAGAGGTGTTAATTGGGCCAGGCCGCCCAGGCATGACACGACCCAGCACGGCCATGTGGCAGCCCAGCCTAGCCTAGCCCATCCCATTTCGTGCCTTGGCTGGCACGTCCTATTGGCTGGGCCGTGCTGGGCAGGCCTCTTGAGCCCAGTAGCACGAGCACGGCACGGGCACGATTTTGGCCCAGCCCAGCCCAAGCACGTCACATAGCTTAGCACGGCACGGATCCAGCACGAGTCCAGCACGACCCAGCCCAGCACGATGGGCCGGCACGAATATAGCCGTTACGTGCCTAACGGTCGGCACGATGGGCCAAAGCACGGCCCGGCACGACCCAGGCACGACAACGGCCCAACATCAGTAAAACGACTAGTTTTGTTATTTTGACCAAATTACCCCCCTTAACAGCCAAAAATTGGCTATTTTCAGGGGCAATTTGGTCCATACGTGGTACCCCCCACCCTCTATAAATACTAACACCCCCCACCCATTTTCATCACAAAAATCACAAATCTACTCTTACTTTTCATCTTATCTCTCTTAAAATCTCTCTCAAACTCACATCACAACAACAATTAAGGGCTAACACTTCAAGATCAAGCAAGATCACTCAAAATCAAGGGCCCTCAACTCAAATTCAAGCAAGTTAGTTCAAAATCAAGGGTTCTCATCTCAAAAAAAATTTATATTCTCAAGTTTCTCCCACATTTAGTTGAGGTATTTATTTTTTTATTTAATTTGTTATATATTATTATATAATTTGATAAATATGGGTGCTAACCAATTTTATGAAGTTGATGATTCTAATGTCACACCCCCTCAAGCTTCCAACCAAGGTACCCTAGGTAGTTCTTGTGCCACTTCATCTAAAAGACATAAAAAATCGGAAGTGTGGCAATTTTTTACAATTAAAGAAGTTCCATTCAAGGGAAAAATAGAAGAGAGAGCAGTATGTAATTTATGTAGTGCAACCTATTCATCTAAGTCAACAGGTGGTACAGGCCACTTAAAAAGACACATAGAAGTATGTGTTCCAAAACATGCTAATACTAATGACCCAACACAAGCCCAGCTCAAGGTAGGTA
>MVGT01002956.1:16736-38453 GCA_002174775.1 Macleaya cordata | reverse complement strand
CATTTGTAATATTTTACACATTGAAATGCATGATACATTTGAAAGTATTATAACTTTGTTAAGTAATTTATATACTTATTATGAAACAAATTTTGGTAATGTACAACGTACAATTATGATGCCACCACCAACTACTAGAACTAGAGATGCTTCTTGGAGATTACTTGCATATAGTAATCAAATGACAAGTATAGATGGTACAACTGTAAAAACAGAACTTCCTTCTTATTTGGAAACTCCGGCTCCACAATTTAAATCTGCAGAAGAGGCATATAGTTTTGATATTTTAGAATGGTGGAAAGTACAAGGTCAGACTTATCCAATACTTTCCATCATGGCACGTGATTTACTAACTCCTCCAGTGTCCACAGTAGCATCGGAGTCTGCTTTTAGTGCAGGTGGCAGGGTATTGAACGAGAAAAGGACAAGACTAAATTCAGATATCTTAGATGCTTTGACCTGCTTGAAGGATTGTGACGATTCAGAAAACAGAGAACAAGAAATCTATGATGAATTGGCGGAAGAATTTTCAAATTTAGATGCAGCAACTGATAATGAATAGAATTTAAGTTATATGTAAATTTTTTTTTACTATGATGTAATTTTTTTCTTTAAATAACTTATAGAGGTTAGAGTAATGCAAATGATTGATAGTTGAGTGGGTGCCAACCTAGTTGGGATGTGCTCAAACTATAGTGATGCAATTCTCACCTTTTTTATGTAATTTTTGTATTCAATTTAAAATTAATATTAATAAATAAAGTTTATTAGTGGATTTTATTCAACATGGTGTTTTAATTTTAAATTTTTAATATTTTAAATAATTTATTTAAGTTGTTAATGTAAATTTTTAGGTTTTAAAATATTTTTATACATAAAGTTTTTAAAAATTTAGTAAATATATTTATATAAGTAATAAATGTTAAACAAAAGGGAAAAAACACAAAAATAGGCAAAAAAATAGTTTTTACTGATTTTGGCCCGTTAAGGCACGATGCGCGGCCCATTAACATTCACAATTTTAAAAAAAAAGGGCGGGATTTTCGGATGGGCGGCCCATGGCACGTTGGGCTGGCACGGCGCAGCACGAGGCCCTGTCGTGCCGACCGTGCTTCGTGCCATGCCAGCCCAACCCACTTCAGGTCTGTGCCATGCCGGCCTACCACGGTCCAATTGACACCTCTACCTAACTATTATATGGGTGGTCCGGGTTAATGGGTATTGGGTGGGGGTACTGGATGGTTGGTTTAGAAAGGGGTATACAAAGGAATAATTAGAAAAAATGAGGGGACCAGCCCTTTTACTCAGTTATTTTTTTTGGCCCCCCAAACGCTTGTAATACCCTAAATTTTTTAGTTCAAATTCGCTTTGGGTCTAACCCGAGAACTAGTATTATGAATTTATCTTATATTGAATTATGTTTTGTGTAGTCGTCTTTTGTAATAAAATCTATATATATACATATTTATGTATGGGTTAGATGGGCTAACCCAATAACTCAGGTAATGGACTTGGCAATGAAACTATGGATTAAATGGGCTAAGCCCATCTTTACTTGTTTTGGGTTAAGACAACTCAACATTTTATAGGTTATTATTTATATTTTCGTATATATATTCATCAGTATATTGTAAACTCATTTTTGGACATCTTATGTTCTAAATTGGCCTTGGGCTATTTCTGATGAAGTTGTAGCTCTTTGAATCTAGTTTTCAGAATGATATGGTGGGTGATATTCGGACTTATGGTCTAGGAGATATGGTCATTATAGTATAATGTGTACATATGGATAATTTATTAAGTAATAATGTTTATTCACTCAAAACTTTTGATTTAATCCACAAGATCATTTTGATTGATACATGTCTTCAAATCATAAACTAGGGACATTAGTCACATCAAAGTTTTGGTACACAAAAATTTATCTAGTATTTAATATTTTTATTAAATATTTGACTAAGAATAATAATAATAAAGATTTTTTCTAACATCCACCTCCATCACCACTAGATAGTGGTAGATTTACTACAATCACTACCACCACTAAGTATGTTCCACCACCACTAAGTGGTGGCTAGTCCACCATTGTAGTGGCTAATCCACCAACATTAATTTTATTTTTATCCACCACCTTATGATTCTATTTTCACCTATATAAAGAGGTAGTTTGTGAAGACAAGGAGGGGGAGAGAAGAAAGAAGAGAGAAATAGGAAGAGAGAAATAGGAAGAGAGGTTTTCAATTAGAAATGAGTATTTTTAACATCAAAAAGAGAGTTTTTATACTAGATTTGGAAGCAAATCAAAGGAGGAGCTACTAATTCTCCTTGGAATAACTCTAAGGAGAAAGAAAAGAGAGAAGAAGTAATTAGCCATTGCTCAAGATTGGACCGTGGGATTGTCCTAAAAATTGAGTATGATGTAGATGAGATAATAAATTATATTTGGTTAAAATATCAGCTTATTTGGAGATGTTTAAGGACTCCAATCACAATAAAAATCGTCATTTTTGTTAGAGGAATAAAAATAACGAGTTTGAAATAAGAAATTCATTACTCTTAAACCTACCGTTGGATCTATCTAATATTTTTACACAAATGTTGTGGGATATATTAAATACTAATGTAAAATGTTCAGGTCAATTGGATGAAGGAAAGACCTTGATCCATCAAGAAAACCCTGCTGGAGTTGCTACTCTAAATTGTAAGTAGTTGGAGAATTGAAGGGTGTGGATCAAAGATCTACTGTTGGATTGGTAAATATTTCATATATTTATTTGTTAATATATACATATATATATCATAGAAAGAGGTAAAGGGTTACCAATACTATTTTTAGATTTATGATTCGCCTTGGTTAAATTCTATCTTGTTTAGACAAGTCCTTACATTAGTATAATTTCTGGTATATGTTTGATAATCTGGTTACTTCTCTTTGATCGTAGATCTGATTAAGGATCCGCTTGATGTTAAAAAATTAGACAAATATATCTTGTTTATATTAAAATTTGATAATTTTTTAAGTTTATTTACTATAGTTTTGATTTATCTAAAGTTGTTGAACTGTAATAGAAACCTAGCTGAAAGTATTTTGTTTAAAGTTATGAACTATGTAATGCTTGATCCCTAAAGGGTACTTAGGCAGCCGTAATGACGGTTCAGCATAAAACATTCTTAAACTATAAACACTGGACCGTTCATAAGCTAAAAGTATACTTTTATTTTCCTATAAATGGTAAAATACTAACTTGGGCGTCTGAGTGTTTTCTTTTGTTTTACAGGTACCCCCCACTATTGCCTTAAGAAAAATAGGTAGGAGTCCACAAATTTATAATTATTAGATTACAAGACGCATTTCAAGGATATTTACGTGAATCGGAATATTGTGGTTCAATATCTGGTATTGAACCATGAAGTAAATTAATTTTCTTATACATAACGTTTTAACCATCATAGTAAACTTAAACTTTTGTGCATGTCTTACTTAATTCATCATGATATGTTCTACATTTACGTACACTTATAAAGAAAGATAAATATATATATATATATATAGACTGGTTTTCCTTTATGATGAGTTAACACACGAATTTTGAATCTTGAATTTGGGATTTACCCATGATTCAGAATTTGGGGTGTTACAACGCTCAAGTTTTTAAAACCAGCGGAATTTACCGCTCGATTGCCCTATTATTTATAATAAGTAATTAAGACTAAGAATCCATGGATTGATATCATTTATTCTCTAGAGGATCTCCCTAGCATCCAACGGCTAGGACTAACCTAATGTGCTAGCAGATTACTCACTACTATATTCTTTCCCATTTTATTCCATTTTGCCATAATTGATTACAATAATTAATACTCCTTATTTTAGGAAGTCCTGAGATGGTCAACGGTTGGAAATTAATTCCTTGATTACCAAACAAGCAAAAATCAATAATCATTGTACATCTAATTAATTTGATGATGAGTACCTAAATCTAACTGCTAGAAATGAAGCCTACACATCTCTTCAAATTTCCTACTTATTTTACCTTACTTAGATTGGGAAAAGGAGTATCAATAGAATGGAAATAATCTCTACCTTCAACACCAAATTATTACCTTCCATATTTGACATTTTGCATGTTAATAAAAAGTGGGTAGATTTAGCTAATCCCTTTTTGCTCTCTCTCCTAAGCCATCACTCTCTCCCTCTCTAACATGTCAGCTCTCTCTCTCCCTACTTGTCACATTTCACCTTTAATAAATCATTTTTACACCAACAAATACTAGTGGTCTCATCAAAATCTCTTGGAGTGTAATGCCCCGCCCTCACCTTTCAAGTATGCAGCCCTTACTCAATGAGAACTAGGCATTTCGGTGGAACCATTAACAATCAGTAGCTCTAGGGTATACGCATTACACCAAGCTAACAAGAAGCTTGCACTCACATTCAATACACACGCATGAAAATGACGGAGTATGATGTAATCTTGGGAATGAAATGGTTGTCCTCCTACAGAGTCATACATGATTGTCTTAATACGAAAGTCACTTTCACCACTCCGGAGGGACACAAATTATATGTCTATGGAGATAAAGAGAAGATCATCGACCCATTCAGAACTGGGATGACCAAGCAACGCCCCACTAACCAGCATAGAGCTCTATTAGCAATTCAGGAGGAGACAAATGTTTCAACATAGACAAGGGTTAGCATTCCGGTAGGTGATGACTACGAAGATGTATTTCCCGAAGAACTTCTAGGACTACCTCCTCACAGAGAGATCGAGTTCGAGATAGAATTCCAGCCAGGTATGAAAGAGATTTCTATTCTGCCTTATCGAATGGCACCTCAAAAACTCAAGGAGTTGGACAAGCAACTTCAAGAATTACAACAATTGGGGTTCATTAGACCCAACGCATCACTATGGGGAGCACCAGTGTTGTTCGTAAAGAAGAAGGACGAATCGATGAGATTATGTGTGGATTACCGTTAACTTAATAAGCCGACCATAAAAATAGATATCCTCTAACGAAGATTGAAGATCTCTTCGATCAACTAAAAGGAGCCAAGCACTTCTCGAAAATTAATCTACGATCGGGCTACCACCAGCTCAGAATTAGGGAGAAAGATATCAAGAAGACAACATTCAGGACCTGCTATGGTCATTTTAAGTTCTTAGTAATGCCTTTTGGGTTAACCATTGCACCGACGGCATTCATGGAACTTATAAACAGAGTGTTTCGACCCTACTTGGATCATTTCGTAGTGGTCTTTGTTGATGATATACTGGTGTACTTGAAGATGGTGGAGGAATACGGGGAACATCTGAAAATAGTTCTACAGACTCTCGGGGAGCATCAAATCTATGCAAAGTGAAAGGTCCATGTTTTATGTTTGTCGAATTTCGTGTCAAAGGTAAACTCAAGATGGTCAATGTAACTTGAGTTAGAGTCTAGTGAGTCTCGGTTCACTTCGGTTGAAAGAGAAGAAATCTACAAAGACTCCGAAGAACTCAACTCACCACCGGAAGACATCCTAGGATGGTAAGTGACTTAGAACACTAAGTACCATAGGTGGTTAGATTGCTAAGAGTGTTTCCCACACTGTTTACTCTTGATAAAATGTGTTTTAAAAGATAAATTTTTAATCTGGACAGTGTTGGTTTCGAAACCAAGAAGTTTGGTTTCGAAACCAACTGCATTGATGGTATTATTTTATATAGGGAAAAGTCTGTTTCGAAATCAACCTTAGTTTGATTTCGAAACCAAACTTTATCTGATGACAGATGAAGTTTGGTTTCGAAACCAAAACTGTTGGTTTCGAAACCAAAACTCATCTGTCTTCAGATGAATTTTGGTTTCGAAACCAAACAGTTTGGTTTCGAAACCAAAGCCACATCTATCTTCAGATGAAGTTTGGTTTCGAAATCAAACATGTTGGTTTCGAAACCAAAAGGCAATAACCATCACAGGAGCTTGTTGGTTTCGAAACCAAATCAGTCAGTTTCGAAACCACATGTTGGTTTCGAAACCGACAGGCTTGATTTCGAAACCGACGCCCAGATTCGTTTTTCTGAGTACGATTTTCTGAGCTGTAAAGTAACTTTCTAGCACATTATTGCTCATCTCCCTCTAAGCCTTGTTTTAGGGAGATAATTGAGCGTGGGAAACATCTCTAAGTGGAATGAGAGGCTCAATAGATTATTCTCTCATCCCCAATAATGGTGTCTACCATTAGACCTAGAACTAATAATTTAGTCTAGGATTGAGCTGGACATCTTCACTATAAATAGGGGTTGAATCTTCAGTATTCAATCAACCATTCACCCTATTAATCAACAAGTTCTTGAAGAGTTTCAACTCTAATCTTTTAGCTCTCAAGCTTGTTGAAATTGGTTCAAATCCTTCCCATTTCAAAACCAAAACTCTGTTTTTGTTACCGGTGGATTTCCGGTGATTGAGCTTGAAGGTTCAAGCTTGTGGTGATATACTTGAGGAGTCAAGTATTGGTTCAAGGTGCGGGACTTGTGGAGTTCAAGTTGGAGACGCATCAACGTTTACTAAGAGGCAAATTCGTGGAGTTCGAATTTGTGGAAGAACTGTACACCGTAGCTGTTGGAGCGTAGAGGGAGTCGTAATTCGTGTCCATCGAGTGGTAAACCGGGTTGTAAGTTTTCAATAACTCTTAGTGAATTTTTGCTGGACTAGGTCCCGGGGTTTTTCCCAGTTTGGGTTTCCTCGTTAACAAAATCTCTTGTGCATATTTTTCATACTTGTTGTGAGATTGAAACATTCGATTCTTGTTCTTAATTCCGCATATTGAGAATCGAATAAGTCAATACTCCTATTAGAGATTTTTGTTGTACTCTTATCACCTTAGTAATTTTTAATTAGGTGATTGTGTGATCCTTCACCCTAGTCACATTGACATACGGTTAAATTCATTAACCGTAGGGTGAAATTAGACTTTCACAAAGAAGAGTACATGTAGTTTTTGGATAACTGAGGTTCTATTTCTGGGGCACGTCATATCAGAACAAGGCATCATGGTGGACTCCGATAAAATAGCAGTTATGGTCGGATGGGAAAGACCCAGGAATGTCTATTAAATCCGAAGTTTCTTGGGCTTAGCAGGTTATTACTAGAGATTTGTGGAAAACTTTTCTAAAATAGCATCTCCACTGACGAAGCTATCAAGGAAAGGGGTTAAGTTCGATTGGAACTCTTAATGCAAAAAATCATTCGAGGAATTGAAGACAAGGTTAACAACTGCTGTAATTCTGGCAACCCCCGAGGCAGGAATCAGATATACTGTATATTGTATTGTGTCACGAGGAGGACTGGAAAAATTAACATGGGGAGAATTTGGAGAAATTTTCCTGCAACGATACTTCCCAGAATCTGCGCGTGCACACAAGAGCATGGAATTCATGAATCTAGTTCAAGGAAACATGATGTTCACCCAGTATGAGAAAAAATTCATTGAACTATCTCGATATGCCCCGCATGTGATCGCCATGGAGTTACTCAAGGCTTTTAAACTCGTAGCTTATGCATCGCGCCAACTGAAGAACCACGAGAAAAACTATGCGACTCATGATCTTGAGTTGGCATCAGTAGTTTATGTGCTGAAATTATGGAGGCACTACTTGTATGGAGAGAAGTTCAAAGTTTTCTCAGACCATAAAAGACTGAAGTACTTTTTTACGCAGAAGGAACTGAACCTGGTCAAAGAAGGTGGTTAGAGTTCTTGAAGGATTATGACTTCACGGTTAACTACCATCTAGGGAAGGCTAATATGGTGGCAGATGCTCTGAGCAGAAAGATTCACGGAACTGTGGCTACTATCCAGATGCTGGAAACAATACTAGACTTTAATCTTTAAGTAGTGAGAGGGATGGATAGAGCATACCTTGCTTATGTGGTGGCAGAACTTGACATCATGAGGAAACTCGTGGGGGCACAATGACAAGATATCTCGCTTCAAGAGGTTAAAACTCGAATCCAGGCTGATGATGCGCCAGAAGGATGGACCATAGGAAGTGATGGAAGAATACTATTTAAGGGGAGGATATATGTGCCAAACAAGGAGGAACTCAGGAAAAAGATCCTGACGATGGCACATGAATCCACCTTCTCCTTACACCTAGGGAGTACAAAGATGTACCAGAATCTGAAGAGAAAATTTTGGTGGAAAGGTATGAAGAGGGACGTGGCTCTCTACGTGTCAAGATGTCTTATATGCTAGCAAGGGATGATAGAGCACCTGATACCTGTGGGGCCACTAAAACTATAGGACATTGCCGAATGGAAGTAGGATTTCATAAATATGGACTTTGTGAGAGGATTACCCAAAATTAAACAGCATTATGACAGTATCTGGGTAATCATGGACAGACTCACCAAGTCTGTACATTTTCTTCCCACTAAACAAATAGACACAATAGCAACTCTGAGTGTTCTGTATGTGAAAAAGACTATAGTAGACCATAGCGTAGAACACAACTTCACTTGAGCACGACATACCACCCGCAGACGGACGGACAATCCAAAAGGACCATCCAGATTCTAGAAGACGTGCTAAGAGCATGTGTGATGGATTTTCAAGGGAACTGGTGCGACTAGCTACCGTTTATCTAGTTCACATATAACAATAGCTATCAATCCAGTATCAGCATGGCACCTTATGAAGCTCTCTACGAGAGACCTTATGGAACGCCCTTATATTGGGCTGAGGTTAGTGAAAAGAGCGTGATAGGACCAGAGGTTGTGCAGAGAACCAAAAAGATTTTTCTACTGATCAAGGAAAGACGGGTGACGACTCAAAATAGACAAAAGTAGTATGATGATAACCGAAGGAGACTACTTTAATTTCAGGAAGGGGAACATGTTTTCCTAAAGGTCCGACCTGGAATTAAGAGGTTTGGAAAAAGAGGGAAATTGTCACCACGTTACATCGGACCATTTGAAATACTCAGTCGAGTCGGAGAAGTGGCGTATCGACTTACTTTTCCGCCATAATTGACTGTTGTGCACAATGTGTTCCATGTTTCAATGCAACAAAAATACCACGCGGATCCTTCACATGTTATAGACTGGCAAGAGGTGCAGTTGGATGAGGTCACCACGCACGAGGAGAAGCCCTTACGTGTTTTGGACACAATACAAGAACTTCGGAACAAGATGCTTCACCTAGTGAAGATCCAATGGCAACACCATATCCCCGAAGAGGCAACATGGGAGCTAGAGTCAGTAATTCGGGAAAAATACCCCGAGGTATTTTCAGGTAACTAATTTAACCTTATCTTATTGATGATTTTGAATTTTGGGACGAAATTCTTTTGAGGGGGTGATGATATAACTCGAGAATTTATTTCCTAATTTTGTAAAATGGACAAGATTACCTAGTCCCTTGCCTACGTACACGTTTTGCATGCATGCATAAAATTTCTTTGCATTTGCTTAGATAATTAATATTAGTAGTTAGGTTGAGTTGAAATAATTATTTCATGTGAAGTTTGTCGATATCATTAGTAGTCATTATTCCATATGAAATTTGTTGACATCATTAGTAGTTATTATGAGTAGAAATCATTATTTCATGTGAAAATATGTTGACTTGATATCTAGATATAGATATGAATATATTTATTTACATATATATGTATATGCACGGGAGGATTTAAATACATTAGAAAATATTCTTTTAAGGATCACAATAAGGATATTGCATGCAAGAATTAATGACAGAATGGGCCCCATAGGTTGGGGGCGTTAGAGTTAGAGAAAGAGAAAGAGAATCAACCCAATCTCTCTCTTAATATATACATTGATTTCCTAAAATAAATTGCATGTATGCAATGAAGATATTCATGTTATAAATGAATATATATGCACATATAAGTATATATATATATATTTATATATTTGGTTAGCATGTGACCAAAATGTCAAAGAATAATTACCAAGCTAGTATAACATCTGAGTTAGGAAATGAATTCAAATTTTGAATTAATTTAATGAAAACTAATTTTACTTAACCCATTTTGAAAATATTACTAGCAATAAAATGTTTCCTTTTTAAGAAAAATCAAGAGATACCAACCTTTGGATTCGTTTAGGAATCAAGATTTTTAGATGTTCCAAAATCGGCATATATACATGCCATAATCGATTTGCACATTAGAGAAACAAACCTAATATAATTTAAGCTAGAATATTCCCAAAGACTTACCTAATATCTATGATTGACACCTAAAATTGGAAAGATTTGTTCACCAAATTTGGATTAAACACACGGTGAAAAATGTTAGCCTTAGGATCCATTTTTGATGAACATGTGGCAAGTACTAGTAGCTTGAAACATCAACATTACATAGTCATGTTATACACCTTTGCATATTATTTTGAAATGGAGGAAAAATATACCATAGTTGGGTGAAGACCTTGATTAGGAAGTAAGGGAAGTGATTGATAGAAAATTAGTTAAAAGAGAAAGAGAGAGAGAAGGGTTCGACCTCTACTCCCCCTCCCTTTCTTGCTCTCGCATTCTCTATAAATATAATTACATGTATGCATGGTTTGGTTTCATATGTACTTAAAACTGTGCTCTCAATATACATATATGTTGCTGTTCGGTTTCACCAAAAATTATGAACCATGATCTATATATACATATATATACTTTTGTTTATTTCCACTGAGATTGAAGATCGTGATCAAAATGCAGTTGATTGATTCAAAATCCTAAATATGTTGCATATGTTTACATGTTAAGATGATGATGATGATGATGGTGATGGTGATGATGATGATAATAATGATGATAAAGCATGCCTATATCCATAATGGTTTGCATATGTGTGTTACATATTTTGTGTAAAAGATACACATTGAGTGCATAATCACTTGGGAAAAAGAAAAACATGTAACAAGAAACAAGAGAAAGATTTTTAATCTAAATGATTCGTGCCTTTATGGCGTCCTTATGGCGATACCCTATGATGGGTCCCCACAGAAGACGATCTACGGATCGTGGGTGGCACCCGTAACAGCCGTAAGAATTAAAAATCATAAAGAGAATAAGCTGTAAAAAAGATCACGCATTTCTAGTTAAAAACGGATGCTCAATGCTTTTTCATTTTGAAATGTGTTGCTGTATGCATATCTATAAGTGTTGCACATGCTGTTTCTATATGATTCAATGATGATTTATGCAAGTTAATATGTTATGATGATCATGTTGTGTTGTGCATTACGTATACACATTTTGAGGATGTTTTGGTCACATTTTTATGATGATATGAGCCATGGAATGTTGTTATCACAAAGCTTAAAAAGCATCATAGATCATAGCTGAAGCGTGAAATACCATTTAACACAAAGGTGTATCGATAGTGGAGACATAGAATGCATGTGGTGTGGTTTGGAGTTGTCTTACGGGACATCCAAGAGTGGTTCTAGACTATCTTCACGCACAAAAGTAATTGGTAAAACTAATTATTATCCGTGTTACAGGTGTCGTAGGCAAGGTGAGTCAGTTCGTTTTTTCTTTACGGGAGTCCAACGAAAATGGGTATAAGTATAGACATGCTATGTTCGTGTTGTTATTGTTTCATCCTACTGAGTTAAACTCATTATTTTTCCTTCTTACTCTCCACAGATTCAGGAGTTGGGACATCAGGCGCATCGTAGATTCGCTAGAGCATTACTCTTCTCACGAGCCACGGAGTATTTTTCTACTTCAAAAGAACACTGGAGAGAGTGAATCAAGTGCTTAAGGACATGTTACGATGATGCATTCTTGATCTTGGGGGTAGTTGGCATGATCACTTGCATTTGATGGAGTTTGCGTATAACAACAGTTACCATACTAGTATCGGAATGGCACCATTCGAGGCACTCTACGGGAGGCCCTGTCGATCGCCATCATGTTGGACAGAGGTTGGGGATGCCAAACTCTCAGGACCAGATATGGTTCGTGACTCATCCGATAAAATTGCACTGATCAGAGAAAGATTATGTGCAGCGCAGAGTCGTCAGAAGAGTTATGCAGATAAACAACGCCGAGATTTAGAGTTTGCAGTCGGAGATCAAGTTCTTTTAAAGGTATCGCCTATGAAGGGGGTACTATATTTTGGGAAGAAAGGGCAGCTTGCACCAAGGTTCGTAGGACCTTTTCCCATTATTAAGAGAGTGGGGAAGGTAGCATACCGACTTGCACTACCTGAATAATTAGTAGGCGTTCACAATATATTCCATGTTTTGATGCTTCGGAAACACGTAAGGGATGAAGACCGCCATACAGTGATTGATTATCAGGATCTAAAGTTGCAAAAAGACGCGTCTTACGAAGAGAAACCATATCGTATAGTCGATCAAAAAGAGCATGTTCTTCGATCTAGAAATATACCAATGGTAAAGGTTCAGTGGCACCATCATAACGTGAAGGAAGTTGCGTGGGAGCGTGAGGAGGATATGAAAACTCGATATCCTAATCTTTTCACTAATCCGGTACTTTCAATTTCGAGGGCGAAATCCTCTTTCTAGGGGGGAAAGATTGTAATACCCCATAGATTTGTATATGCTAGTTGGGTGTAATTAGCTGGGGTGTTTTAGTTGGGTGTACTTTAGTTGGGTGTGTATAACATAAGATTGGGTGTCTTTAGAGTTAAGTGTGGGCCCAAAGATGAAACTAAACTTAAGAAAACAACTTTTAGAAACTCTTGGTTGCGAGTTTAAGGGAGGGCCATATATAACTCTTTATTTAGAAACTAATTAAAGAGATTAGAGATCTATTTAATAAGGGACCCATGTAACACCCCGCCCTCACCTTTCGGGTCTGCAGCCCTTACTTAATGAGAACTAGGCATTTCCGGCGGAACCATTAACAACCTGTAGCTCTACCGTGAGCGCAGTTCACCAAGCTAACAAGAAGCTTGCACTCATATTCACAACACAAGTACAATAAAGCTGAAATAAACTTTATCAACTTAAAGATAATCTGTCATACAAATGGATAATTAAATAATCCCAAACATCAAAGGACTAAACAATGTCCAAACTAAACTGAAAGAAATCGCAAAGGATGTCCTACGTCTTCACGGAACTTAAGCAAGTCTCCGAAGACTAGATCCTGCCTACGTGAACACCGCCTCTAGCGAGGATTCACCTGTTGTCTTGGACCTGTAAAAATAACGGTGCTAGGTCAAAACCTAGCCAGCAAGTTCACTAGTTCCCTTGGCTTAGATTCGGGTCAACCATATGCTTCACAAGTTTCAGTGTATTAACAACGATAAGATAACGAATAAAGTAATGTAAAGCAATGCACAAGATTCACGGCTGTTGTGTTTTATGTTCTTCGATTAAGATTAAGTTTTCGTAACAAAGAGTGCTCTCTAGTTACTACCCACGTTTCACCCATTCCTGTAGTTCAATCGAGACACTGGCCGTGCGCCACGTAAGTCTGATGAAACCGCCTCGAAATCCATCCCCCGAACACTGGTAACCCTGTCGGCGTTACTTACGTGTCAAGTGATTCCGTAGACCTCACTTGGCGATTCCGAAGACCTCGCTTGGAGAGGACCAGGCCTATACAGGACCTAACTATGTTTGCACACGTGCCAAACAAGTTATTTAAGCATACATCAAACTTATGGAAGTATCTTACACATTATCTATGTGTCCACAATTTCTCATCATCATGGAAATAGTTCTCAATAAGTCATTTATGCATTTTACACTTATAAATACATATCCATTATTAGCATGCATGAACATGATCATGATATCCTTCATACAAGAACTAATTACACAAAAGAAACTACCAAAAACCAATTTTAGGGTCAAAAGGCAATGCGTATCGATACTAACTTACATGCTGAGGGAGTATCAATACACCCTAAATGGGTATCAATACATGCTGTCAGATTGGGGCTGTATCGATACACCCTAAATGGGTATCGATACACCCTTTCAGATTGGGGCTGTATCGATACACCCTAAATGGGTATCGATACACCCTGGGTTTTCTCGCGATTCTGGGTTTTGTTCTTCAACAAAACTCCATGGAAACTTGGGATTTTGGCCTGCAACCTTAGGGGATTGTATACAAGTTAAAAATACATAGATTTCATGCTCTTTAACCATTGAAAATCATACACACATGGATACATGCCTTCATTCATCTAGTTAACATATATTATCCATTAAAACCCAATTTCTATGCATTCATTCATGGATTAGGTTATGTAAACTAAGCATAAACCTAGCTTTCATGCAAGCATTTACTAAGACTTCATCAAAGCAAAGTGGAAGACCTAAGTCTACACCAAAAGAGCAAGTTACTACTTGCCTCAAATCACCAAGGAAGATGAAACCCAAGGAAGAAGAAGAAGATGGAGAAGATGATGATCCCAGCAACACACCCTTGATTTCTCTGAGATTCCTTCTTCACAAAACCATGGATCTCCTTCAAGTCTAGCTCTCTCCCTTGCTCTCCCTCTCTCCCAACAGATCAGCCCCTCTCTTCCTCTCTTCCTCTCTTCCTCTCTTCCTCTCTTCCAAATAGAAAGGAAAAACAAGAGAAAAGGGTTAAGTTAGGGTTACTTATAATAGCCTAACCCTAAACTTAACAAAACTCTACAGGGTGCCCTCATCCAGAGTGGCTGCCCCTCAACATTAGTAACTAAATAGAGATAGGGGTATTACAACCCATTTTTAGAAGTTCACTTATTTTAGGAAACCCACTAGAATTGAGTTACTAATATTAAGTAAAATAGGTGGAAGAATCGTCATATGTTGAGGGAGAACAGAGAGCCAACATAGGAGAAAGAGAGAGAGAGAGAGAAAAAAAAGGGTTTTCAGCAGCAAAGAAGTAGAGGAAGAAAGAAGAAAAAGAGAGACGAGAAAGAGCAACCCTAGGGCTAGGGTTTGGCACTCACTCTAGGACATCTTCCTAAGTTTTCTTCTTATTTCAGGCAGGTTTCTTCATCCTTACAACCCTTGTAGCCTCTTCCAATCAAGTGGCTTCTTGTATGATTAGGATCTATGCATGTTTAGGTCTTATATGCGACTGAAATGGTGTTTATATGCATATAGAAACATGATTGCATCAGTTCTTTGGGTTATGTACACGTTGTTATGGAGTTTATTTAAGTTATATGGTTTGCACGCATGTCGTATACAAGTTTATGTAAGTTTTATGGTTTATATACTAGTAATATTCAAGAATACATGGTCTAGGGTTTACACACATGTTGTAAACGGGTTTACCTATGCTTTAGGATTGACATAATTGTTGTTACATAAGTTATTTAGTTTATGTATATGCTAAAGTCATGAATACATCTGATTTAGGTATAAGATACATGCTGAGATCAGAAAATATCTTTCCAATGGATTAAATACAAGATAGAATCAGTTATATAGTCTATTTACTTACTGATGTTAAGTTTACTGCAGACCTATGTTAGATATGCATGCTGAAATCATGTTTAAACTAGTGAACTATGCTACGATCATGATTAAACTAGTGTATATGTACTGGAATCATATTTAAACTAATGATTTTTTGCTGAAAACTAGAATAACCCTATCTTAGGTTTGAAACATGTGCTGAACTCAAAGCTATGACTATTCAAGATCATATTTATGCAATGGAAATCAGATCTACACACATTTAAGTACAACTACATGTTGAAAACCAATCTTATATGTAGTTTGGAATCCATGTGTGTGATGGAGTTAGTCTATGGGTTGCTTATATTGTTTTTTTGTCAATACTTAAATGGTAATGCATACTACTTGAATGACCTTAGGTTTACATAAGCTATTTGTATGACAGAGTGATTATAATATTTGAATATTGTCTAAATCGTTATGCAAGTGTAAACAAAAGAAATAAATTGAAGTCTTGACTTATGAATTGTCCAGCTTTAAGATACTCGTTGGTTTCGTTGGTATCAACTTGTGATGATGATGTGATGATTTTCGTAAGTGGTTGACTCGACCCTCTGTATGTGTGATTGTGCAATGACCGAGGGGTCGCATAAGAAACGATGAAGGTGAACCTAGCCGAAGCTGGTTACCCACATATTGAGCGATAAGGGTTAATGTTAACACAAGCGTACTCGGTGCACGATTGGGTTAGCTATTGGACCACATGCTGATAGGGTTTAACTAAGGGCTTAACCTAAACCTTTAGATAGATATCCTAACGAGTTACGAGAGTATAAGTTACATAACTGATTATAAAGGGGTTTACAACTTTTGGAGTTATTGTGTTGTTAGAAATGTTATGTTCTTCCGTTAAAATTATTTTGAATGGGTTTGTCTACCACGATTATAGGTGTATGGAAATCTGTTATTGTTGGGTTTTGACCCGTCTGCTATTTTTATAGGACACAGAGAGCAAGGAGAACAACTGACCTGATTCGTAGAGGAATTTTGGAGGGCTTGAGTTATTTTACTACTTTATTTTAGGTAGTTAGTAATTATTCAGTTTCATGTCTTTTATTATGGATATCGACCTGCGTGTCAAAGACTCTTTCACTTTAGATTTTATTTTATTCTTTCAAACTCTACACTTTTATTAATATTTAAGTAATGACAGTTTTAATATTATTTTATTTGTGTTAACTTGTAAGTTCCATATTTATTCCTTGTTGCCTGGTACTGGCATGTACGATAGATGTGTTTGTGGTATCTTAGAATGTCCTTAAGTTTGGGTTTCAGGGGCGGCCAACCTGAGGATCCGAATTCGGGGCGTTACATTAATTATAGAGTTTAATTTAAGAAAATTTTTTAACTAATAAAATTAAACTAAAAACAGCAAGGGTAGCTTACGGCCATATTAATGTCATGGGGTAGTTTTAGGGTTTCTTTAGTTAACTTGTTTAATTAAAGAAAGTTTTAAATTGTTTAATTAATTAAAAGGAGTTTCTAATTAAAAGATTTATTAATTAAGAGTTTTAATTAAGGATTGATATAACCAGGTATTTTTGTTAATGTCGGAGCCATAAGAGATATGGTTTTGAAGTAATAAATTTTAATTATAATAGGTTTGATAAAACCAGGCTATTTCTTGATAACATCAGAACTTTAAAAGTTAAAAGTTTTAATGTTATTGTAATAGTTTTGGTTAAGGGTTGACCTATTAACTGTTAAGAGGTACACTGCTGACGGTTATGGGGGTAACTCAAAATTGTTAAGTGGTGACCTAAAATTGTTATGAGGTAACCCAAAATTGTTAAGGGGTGGTCTGAAAGTGGTATGGGGTGACTCACGAACTGTTAAGGGGTAACCTGCTGACGACTATGGGGTAACCCACTGATTGTTAAGGGGTGACCTACTGTCAGCTATGGGATAACTTACAAACTGTTAAAGGGAAATCCAGTAACTGTTAAGGGGAGGCCCATTAGCAATTATGGTGCTGTTTGGTTTGACATATTAAGGAATACATGTTTTTCCTTAAGTGCTGTTTGGTTTGACATATTAAAGAAAAAGTGATTTTCTTTAAGTGTTGTTTGGTTAGGCATAATTAAGAAAATAGTTTTTCTTAAGGAATGTTTGGATTGAGTTAGGATAGATTATTTTAGGATAGGTTAGGGTATAAGGATTTGGGTTAGAAGGTGTTTGGAGATGGACATGGTTAGGGACTGTTTGGTTGGTTCACTCAACTAATGACCCAACCCAGTCGCCCATGTACAGACCTGTTGGCCCTATCCGACAATCCGGTGGCGTGACCAAAATGGCCGACCCGATAACCTAATTTCCAAACTCGTTACTCGATACTGTGTTAGTGCTCTTCTTGCACATCAACCTGACTAGATCAAATCGGATAACAAATGGTTCAACCTGTAAGTTAGCCCGTGGTCCAACAAGGTTGTGGCATATATGAAGCGCACGTGTGTGCATGTGTGTGGTGCATCTATGCATCATATTTGTGTGCAGTACACATGCTAGACATATGTGTGTGATATTATGTAGTAGGAGCTAGTGCGTATGGGCGCCACACGTGTGCACGAGTGTAGTACTTTGTTGTGTCACGCACGTGTGCTGTGAACATGTATAGTATACAAGTATGATCCAGTGTTCCTCACAAAAGGTCATACCGATGTAGCTTAGCTAGACCAAGCCAAATAGAACAAAACGGGGCGGACCAGGTCAACCTGACCTAGATGGTTCGACCAGAAAATTGCCCACCAACGAGTAAGGGTTGACCCAGTTAATTGCTGACCTAACCAGTTTGTCAATTGACTAAGAGTTTACAATTGATTAGAATTGGCTCGTACGACTTAGACCGACTTAGATAAGTCAGGCGACTCAATCTAGGTCAGACTAGTTAGGTGACTCAACCTAAGTTAGACTAGTCAAGCAATTCAAATTGATCCGAACCAGACCGACCGAGACCCTGAAAAACTTTTTTTTCAACTTTTGACTCTGGCTTGTTAGACCAGAGTCGGTACTTACCCTTGCCGTTCCATTCTATGTCAGTGTATCATCTGTTTTTGACAGATATTGAGGAAAAAGAGTTTTTCTTCAGGATTTTATTTTATAAGTTGTTTAAAAGGTTTATTTTGTTGAAATGGATAATCCAAGCACCCAATTAATCCATAGATGTGATGAATCATGTACAAGCTCTATGTGATAGAATTTTGTAATTATGAATCTATTGATCAATCAATTAAGTAATCGATAACTCCTTATACAATATACATATGATGTATATGGACTTAGTTGATACATGTGATGTATGCAACACTTTTATGCTCTGAATTATATACATAAGATGTATAATACATATAATAGATATATGCATTAAATGTATAGTTTGCATGTATTTGTTTTTTGAAATATGTGTTGAATTATTAACATTAGATGTTTAACAATGTGTAATTTTTATATTGTACATTATATGTATGGAAATATAATAGAATATACACAAATGCACATTTTTTCTAAAATTTTAAAATATATCCCTCATTTTAATTAATTAAGTGAGAGAGAGATTGTGTCCATGGAAATACAATCCCACGACCCTCCACCATCGGTCCAAGAATAAGTCTAGGGGTCTAATGCCCATAGGAATAGTATAACCTAGCAGCTTATTGGCTTGGATTGCATTAATAAGCACGGTATTCGGATTAAAGTATAGAAAGAGATCTCCCATAGGAGACTGTTTCTTCTAGCATTCTGAACTGAGATGGTGGACCACACTTAATTAAATGATGAATAAAGAACGCTTCCCATAGGAATGAAGGTTTATCATTAATTTTTGTAAGTACACTTATTTATTTCATAGGTTCATTATTCTTCATCTATTTTGTTTCTTCAATTATGTGTGGCTAAACTCTCATATAGGGTTGAGGATGAAGCTTTGTGGATGACACAATAATGTTGTATAGATGTTTATTTTTCTTCTCAAAGGTGGTAATAATGTTTTAATTATTCTTACTTCATATAGTTGTTAGGGTTGAAAAATCGGACACATATGTTGATCTTGTTGGGGTTTATGCCCTAAAACAATTTAAATTGACAACATTGATAAAATATATTTATAATGAGCATGATATTATAGTATTACTTTATCCATATGACGGATTAAGTGTTGTTCACAAGTTGATGTTATAAGTAATTATTTGTATAAAATGTTCATACATGGAGAGATGTAATTTACTAGTTCTTCATATTCTTGTATAGTTCATAGTCAGTGATGAATCTGAACAATTCATCTGATAAGACTATAACACACTAGACTTCTATATTATAGGGTGATGTATCTCCATCACCGGAGTGGCAACTCTAAGTCATTGTGTTGGTGTATTTGAAATATACTGAACAGGTCAGACAAAATACTTTTTATGTTATTGTCAGCAGATAAAAAAATATCAGTTAGGGACTATTTGCTGGTATTAACGAGTGAAGGGCTTTTTAATAATATTCATTTACTTGAGAGTATTCAGTTGTAGTTATTTAGTGGACTTAACTGCAATTAGATTTATTATTTGAGAACTATATTAGATATAGGGACCTCAAAGTAATAAATAAAAAGTTTAGGTAAGTGGGGCCTATATGGACCTAACTTGGAGCTAAAGATATGGGAAGAGGGTCTTTCTCTATCAATAGAGATAAGGTTCATAAGATAGTCCACCTAACTTGTGTATCTGAACCTCTCTCCCAATTTAGAATTTAAGTTATGACCTTTATAGTTTTGGAAACCCAAAATTCGCATTATATTCTCGTTAAAATTTAAAATTAACTTTTGAGGCATTTCGGAGAAGAATTGGAGATTCCCTATTTCAAGCAAAGTTGTAGAAAATTCAATTTCCTAGTAAAACTATATATCATATAGGCGAATCAGATCAACTATTAGAGAGTTATGTCTGAAATACAGTTGTTGTATCTTTTTGGGTTTTCGACAACTGATACAGAACGTGGGAGGAAGATCTGAGTTTACATGCAAGCGTTTAAACGGTATGTATCTCATCTTTTCAATTCATGCATCCTCATGTGATCCTTTGAAGGGAAAATAGTTATTTATTTCCACTGTATAATTTAATCTAGACCCTATTTTCCCCAACAGTGGTACCAGAGCAGGCTTGAGGCCATCCATGAATTATTGCATGAAATCTTTTTATTTATTTAAGGCTGTTCTTAATTATTTTAGGGTTTGATTGATCCAAAATTGTAACGACTCAAAATAACTTAGTTGACCAGTCAATGTCAATTCGAGCCAAATTGAGTCTAGTCCAATGCTTTGACTATGAAATCAATTAATTATTAAAATAATTAAGCTTAGCGTTAAAATAATTAAACTTGAAATTAAATAAATGAGTTTTCGATCGGAGGGTAATTTGAAGAATTGAACTGTACGAATGGATAGATCTCAAAAAATTATTGAATTTTGACTACTCACACGCAAAAGTCGGACATAAAATGAGGCCGATTCGTGACCCGAAACGCGATTTTGACCAATACCGAATTTACCCGCGATTTTGACCACAATTTTGACCGATTGTACTTTATTTACACGTGTGTACACAACTATATATGTGTGTGATGTATTAAATAAAATCCTTATAGCTTTTGCCTTTTGTGTATCTAATTATACATGTATACATATACAACAAAAAGTTTCTTTTAATTCCATCATTTAATAAAGTGGATTGAAATCCCTTTTGAATTCCACAATTTTTTTTAAGAAGAACAAAAGAGAGAGAGAGACCTCTCTTTTAAATTAGAAACCGAGAGAGAGATCCCATTTTAAAAAAAAAACAAAAAACAAAACAGTAGAAGAAGGAAGAAAGAGAAGAAGAAAGAGAAGAAGAGGAAGAAGAAAGGGAAAGGGAGAGAGAGTTAGAAAGAGATAGTGGAAGAAGATGAAGATAAAGATGAAGACCATCCTTCATCCTAGCCAAAAATTGGTGACTTGGAGATAAAATTGACAATCCAAAACCCTCAATTTATTATTCCTTTTGCTGAATTTGTTGGAGTGGGTTTGAGTTAGATTACTGATTCTAAGTTGAATAGGGTCTAAAGAAGAAATTAATGATTTTCTTATAAATAGTCCAAATTAGAGTTTTTATTTTTAGAGCTAATTGTTGTTAATTAATTTAGTTGAAAATTGATTTTTAGATATTCAATTTACCGAATTTGAGGAATTAGGGTTCATGCTAATTTTACTTAATTGAATAGAATTCTAAAACCCTCAATTTATTATTCTTTTTG
>MVGT01003334.1:92225-154147 GCA_002174775.1 Macleaya cordata | reverse complement strand
AGCTTTTTGCTCAGATCCAGGAGATATTACTGCAGAGGGAAACGAGGATATAGGAGAGGATTGGTCGGACTTTATCTATACCTTTTGAGGAGATCGATATAGAGAGTTCGTCAGCGATAGCTTTCTTACACTTGAGGTGTTGTATTTAGCCTTTTGAGGTGATTGTTATCTTACTTGTTTTGTATATATTTTCTTAAGATATGTGTATAAGACAAACACACTTATGTATATTATATCACTTAACTCAGGTTATCTATGTATATTATTATGAGAAGCATCGTTTTAGAATTGTGGTTTGAATCCAGCCTAGTGGATGACTAGGTGTTATTATTTTACTGAAGTAAGGTAGACTAGCCTTGATGAGATGATATGACTATCGTGGATGAATGAAATGATTTAGAAATATTATTTGTGGATAAATCATCTCTTCTACAGGTTTATTACAGGTTGAGAACCCTGAAATTACAGGGGAGACTCTGGCGAATTTTTCGTCCGCCCTAGTCATATTTTGAGGTGATTAGTGATATGGATAACAGTATTAGTTTAACTCTGATTAGGTTTGTAAACCTTTGTTTAGGTTTGTTTAGTACTAATTAGTCACATTGTATAATTAGCCTAATGCCTCGAGATGCGACTCAATTCTTAGAGATTGTGAGTTTCAAATTGGGGCGTTACATACACCTAGTTCGCATCCCATGAACAAACAAGTGTATAGTCATTCTACATCTTTGCCATTCATAATTCCTCATCTCACTTCATCTTCATCTAGACAAATGATCAGAGGCGCAGCTGAAGCCCCTGAATTATCCAGAGCTGGGCACACATATGTGCAGGAATTTCGGAACCAAACATTACCAGAGGTTGAAGAAATACAACATGTTCTGCATGATCCTCCAGCAATGCAAGAACAAGTAGATATAGATCAACTAGAACCACTGGTTCAAATAGATCCACCTTTACAACCAGATCAGCCAGAACCGCCAGCTGCACCTGTACCACCATTGCTTCGGCGTAGTGAGAGAGCAAAAAGATTGTCAGCCAAGTATGCTAAATACATACTACTAGGAGAATCTTTTGAATTGGTCCCTGATAGTCAGGATATTGAGCCCTCTAACTATGATGAAGCAATGAATGATATAGATTCGAGATTATGGTTGGATGCTATGAAAGCTGAGATGGAATCCATGTATTCCAATCAAGTCTGGGAACTTGTAAACCCACCACCCGATATTAAAGCTATTGGGTGTAAGTGGATTTATAAGAAGAAGAGAGGACCTAATGGGAAGGTTGAAACCTACAAAACAAGACTAGTAGCGAAAGGGTTTACTCAGAAAGAGGGAATCGACTATGATGGAACCTTTTCGCCAGTAGCCATGCTTAAATCCATAAGGATACTTCTTTCCATTGCAGCTCATTATGACTATGAGATCTGGCAAATGGATGTCAAGACAGCCTTTCTCAATGGCAATCTTGAAGAGGACATTTACATGGTCCAGCCAGATGGTTTTGTAGCAGACAACCAAGGGCATATGGTATGCAAATTGCAAAAGTCAATATATGGACTGAAGCAAGCTTCTCGAAGTTGGAACATCAGATTTGATCAGGCAATCAAATCAATTGGTTTTGATCAACACCCTGATGAACCATGTGTGTACAAGAGGTTGAATGGTAATGTGGTGATTTTTCTAGTCTTGTATGTAGATGATATCCTACTCATTGGGAATGATGTAGGAGCTCTATCATCAGTTAAAATTTGGTTGTCTAATCATTTCAGCATGAAGGATTTGGGAGAAGCCAGTACATTCTAGGTATAAAACTTCTGAGAAATCAGAAATCTAGAATGTTAGGCCTATCTCAAATCACTTATATAGATAAAATACTGGAAAGGTTCTCAATGAAAGATTCTGTCAAGGGATTCTTGCCATACAGACATGGCATTTCTCTTTCGAAGGATCAGTGTCCAAAGACGCCTGAAGAGAAGGAAGACATGGAAAAGATTCCCTATGCATCAGCTGTGGGAAGCCTCATGTATGCTATGCTGTGTACCCGACCAGATATTTGTTTTGCTATAGGCATGGTTAGTCGGTACCAATCCAATCCAGGACGCATGCATTGGGTAGCCGTAAAGCATATATTAAAGTACTTGCGAAGGACTAAGAATTATATGCTAGTATACGGAGGAACANCAAATGTAGTTGCGGATGCACTTAGTCGTAAGAAAGAAGGTATTCTTGCTCACATGATGGTAAAGGAATGGTTGTTATTAGATGCAGCTACACCATATAATCTGAATCCAATGAATAAAGGCGAGTACAATAGTTATATGGCCCAGATGCAACTTCAACCTACTTTAATACAGAAAATTATTAAAGTACAAGCTGAAAGCAGGGAACTTGCTAAGTATAAAGAAAAGGCTGCAGATACTGATAATGCTGACTGAGAGTTACATGCAGATAATAGTCTTCGATTTAGGAATCGACTTTGGATACCTAGAGATGCACAATTGAGGAAAGAAATTTAGATGAAGCTCATCGATCTCATTATACTATTCATCCTGGTAGCACTAAAATGCATAAGGATCTTCGCAGAAATNATGTTGACGAAAGGAAGTCGACTTCAGGATATGTATTCACGCTTGGTGGTGGAGCTATCAGCTGGAGGAGCATCAAACAGAAATGCATTACTGACTCTACCACAGAAGCTGAATACGTAGCTGTTAACGAAGCAGCTAAGGAAGCAGTATGTCTGAAGAAATTTCTAGGAGATCTGATAGTTGTTCCAGAAGCTACTCCGCCTATTACTCTCTATTGTGATAATAGTGGAGCAGTTGCGAACTCTAAAGAACCTAGAGGTCACAAAGCCAACAAGCACATTCAAAGGAAATACAATCTTGTCAGAGATATCACCAATCGGGGTGATATTGTTGTCACCAAGATTGCTTCGGCAGATAACTTGGCTGATCCATTCACCAAAGCCTTGTCTCAGAAGGTTTTTGATTCTCATGTCCATGAGATGGGTTTAAATGAGACATTTGATTGTTTATAGTGCAAGTGGGAGATTGTTGGGGTTATGCCCTAAAAACAACAAGTTTGACATCTATGGTTACTTGATTTATCATTAATTTAATTTATCATATTTAACATGCATGGTGAGATTAATAATTTCGATGAATTATTCATGTACAAGTGTTGTATGTGAGGAGAGATATGATTCATTAGTAAATACTTTGTTCATGGTCTAAATAAACTACACGTTATTTGGAAGACTATAATATACTGAAGTCGATCACGTAAGTGATGTGATGTATCTCCATCACAGAAGTAGAGACTTCTAGACTTGTATATTGATGTATTTGGAATACATTGAACTAGATCGTCGAAAAATACTTTATATTTCATATCAGCTCATTTAAAGTATTTTTACACTACTTTGGATAAAAGTCCTTAATTCTGAGAATATATATATACCCTGCATGTGGGTCACAGTTGTTTTGTTTTGCAAACAGTGAGGTCAATCGACGAAAAACGTGATCCAATATTCTGAGCAAAATGGATGACTGTAATCTCATAGTAGGATTATAATATTCAACATGAAATCCACTTCAAAGATATTCACTTAAATCAATGCATGGAATATTATTCTAAACTGGCCAGTGATCTTCTAAAATGTTTAGAAGATTATTAGAATAAATATTAATGTCAATGCATTTGATGGTTAAGGGTAAATAAGTAATTACCCCATAGTGCTGACTTGTAAATGTTACTAAGCTAAGGGGTTTTTACGAATATCAGAAACTGTGGAGGGACTGTTTATAAATTAAGTAGTGGGAGGGTTTTATATTAATTCCACTAAACCTAGAGGGTTCAATTACAAGTCCTTGGTGGACCAACTTGTAATTATTATTTTAGTTCCTAATTTTATAAGAGTTATAAAAGGATTAGGAAACTAAATTAATTAGCTAGTTTTAGTGGGACCCAGTTTAGATCTAATTAGGAGTGGAATTAGGGTTAGGTTGGCCTCCCTTATATATACATAAGGGAGGGGCGATTTTTAGAGGACCACCCCTCTAGAAATCGTTGGCTCCCATCCCCTCCCTCTCCATTGATCCTAATTACTTCTAAACTTCAAAAACCCTAGCCTCCATTAATACTAAAACTAGGGTTTAGTTTTGAGGAAGAAGGAGAAACAATTTTGAAGATCCGTTCCGGTGGATTGAAGCAGGAAGAAGAGAACTTCAACATAGTGTCTTCATCAATCACGCTTCAAAGGTAATACTCCTCCAACCTTCTTAAGATTCCTAATAATGATTAAGAACTATAAGGGATCCAGGAAATAGTTTTAAACTAATTTTAATTCCGCTGCCAGTTTAAATTTTAAAAACCTAGGACCCCTAACACACTATTCTGACTACAATTAGAATGTCAAAGCTCTTATAGAAAGCAAGTACACAAAATGGGAAAAAAAAACTTACTATTATACCACAACGTGGTGGGGGATGATCAACAATTACTTATCTGAAAATGATTTCACGAACCCGAGCTTAACCGTAAGTTTTAAGAAATCAAAGCGGGACTCTTCTTTATCGAGAGAAAAAGATCGAAGAAAAAGAAGTTGGATCAGTTAAATAATTTTTGAACTAGAAAATTATTGGATTTCTCCTGTGTAATGAAGGTGGGAAAGCTGAAATGAGTTTGAGAGAGGGATAATGGATGAACAATTGAATTTTAACTTCCATGTTGAGAAACACTCCCATTTGTATCTTGATGATCTCATGACAGTTTCGTGGCCAATTTGGGATTCCAAACTCTATAAATGGAAGACAAAAACTAGCCTACGAGGTAACACACACATTATCTACCACCTCAACTTTATGCTGGAGTTGCAATTCAATCTCGAGATTCACCAGATCCTCCGGGATTGTGTGGGATCAACCAGTCTAGCTTGGATTTGAAAGTTCGAGGTCTCTATAGTGGCGAGACTATTCACAAATATATTTACGTTAAAATGATAGGGTACAATCTAGATGCATTTTAAAGTAATTTCTATGACTAGTGGTTGACCCTCTGGTGGTGGTGACGTGATTGACAACTTTTGAGTCTGTCTAACATTGACCCTCTGTCCCCATCACTATCAGGCCACCATCGAACCATGGTTCCAATTGCATCGGACCGAGCTTGGGTAGTCAAAAATCAGTCTGGAATCTGGATTCGCAGTTCAAATTCTTTCAACTTCAGACTTCACCATTGACTATTACAGGGACACACCAGTCATAATTGTAAACGAAAAGGGTAAGGCAGGAGTTTTTACAAAGAAGAAGGTGAAACCAAGGAGAAAGAGAAAAACAAGGCAAAGGAAACGAAGGAGACCAATTGGCGTGAGAGCACAAGGATCGCTGACGTGGCACTTATTTTCAAATCCCGCCCAAATCCGGATTTCATTTCAATCGTTGAGATTGAAAAAATTTAATTTGCCGACCTCCCTTTATCTCTCTCTCTCTCTCTCTCTCTTCATTTCTCACACAAACCCACATTTCTCACCATCTCTCTTTCTCTCTCTTAACTCCTCTCTCCGAAACCCTAACCCCAAAGGTACCTCTCTAAACACCGCCGATTCTCACCGATTCACACCGGTTCTGACCGATTCTCACCAGTGTAACTTGTATTTTTGCAGGATTCTCCATGAAAGGTGGCAAATCGAAGGCTGATACGGCCAAGAAGGCCGATAACAAGTGAGATTTTTGTTCGTTTTTTTCATTTTTATGTTAAACTTGTAGTTCTTTTCGGTAGTTTCAGATCTGAAATTTCTAGCGGTTTCCATCATTTTTCAGGCTTTCTGTGAAGAGAAAAGGTGCTGTAAGTGATGGAGCAGGAAGGAAAGCAGCGAAGAAAGAGAAAGCAGTGAAGGATCCTAACAAACCTAAAAGGCCTGCAAGTGCTTTCTTCGTTTTCATGTAAAAACTGTTATCCTTTCTCTTTTCATTTACGATCAATAATTTTTCATAGATTGTTTTTGAATCCAACTTCTGTGTTTTAGTTTCTGATTCTCTTTCTGTCTCTCTGTCTCTCTCTCTTCATTTTTTTTTGAATGCAGGGAAGATTTCAGGCAGCAATTCAAGGAGAAGCATCCGAACAACAAATCCGTCTCAGTTGTAAGATCCTTTTTCATTTTCAGAATTCTAGTACTTGTTGAAGTTTTAATTCGTTAAAATCGTCACTAAAATATGTTTAATCTGAAAAAAGGTTGGCAAAGCCGGTGGAGATAAGTGGAAATCGATGTCAGAGGCTGTAAGTAAATTTATCAGAAATTTAGAACAAATTTTTGCCCTAACCAAGTTTTTTGATTGAAGATACCTTGTTCTTATTTTGATTCCCCTTTTTCATTTTTCTAGGAGAAAGCTCCTTTTGTAGCCAAAGCAGAGAAACGAAAGGCCGAATACAACAAGACCATGGCGGCCTACAACAAAAAGCTGGTATTATTTTCGTTTTAGTTTTTCCATTTCAATATGAGTTTCAGTCGTTTCAAGAAAAAAACTGGAATTAACTTATAATTTGGTGATAAAATCAGGCCGAAGGATCAAATGCAGATGAAGACGAAGATGAGTCTGACAAATCCAAGTCTGAAGTGAACGACGAGGATGACGAGGAAGAGAGCGAAGAGGTTTGTCCTTAGCCAATAAAAAACCCTAGTTTTTAAGTCATTTTTGGAAGTAATTCGTTTTTGTATTAAATTTGGTTTCTGGAGGTTTAATATATTTCTCACATTTCTGTTTACAGGAAGAAGATGATGATTAGAAAGTATAGAAGTAGGGGAAAGGAAGCTTGGGATCGTGCGTCTCTAACTTGTTTTTAGTTTTTGTTACTCATGGAAAATATATGCTTCTGGAACTTTCTAGAAGAAGCTCAGAATACTATTGTACTTACTGTTGCTTCATCTTCAATGGTTTAGCTAGTCCTTTTGATTTTTGTTGTGTTCTGTTCATATCTTTTTGCTTAGATTTTAGATCAATCATAGTTTCTACTAAACCGGATGGGAATCAGTTTGCTCAGTAACACTTTTTCTTCAGCGCCTTTACGCTCGCACTGATTTTATACCCGCTAAAATTGTACATTTTGATCATCTCTATGTGGGTCCCTCATTATTCAATTCTCATTCTGTTTCTACATTTAGATGCTTTCCTGTCAACGGGTAGTTTTGGCGGGTGTAAATTATGCGGGTAGAATTACGCGGGAAGCTTTGGTGGGTAAGAATTGCAGTTAAGCGTAGAATTAACTGCTTTTCCTTTCTTTCTTTTTAAGTTGCTATAGAACAGTTGTTGTATTTTTGTAGAAGCCAGGTTTCATTGTGTTCAAATTTTTAGATCTTTTAATCCATTGTTCTATATATACAATTATGTAAAGAGTAGGTAGGTTTTGGTGTGTTCAGAATTTTCAGGTCTTCTAGGATCACAACTCTAATATTTTTGGGGTCTTCAAATTAGTAGTTTTTTCACCCTAGATTTTGTAGAAAATTAGATTGAACTTTTAGATGTAGAAAAAATGTAGTAGTCTAGTAATACTTGTTATGGTGACTTTCAGGAGGAAATAAAATATGGGATGAATGCATGTGTACAAAATTCTTATGCTGCAATACTAGGGTTTTAAACCAATAACATACTGTATGAGCATATCTTTTTGTTTGGGTTTTGTAAAGGTTTATACTGCATAGTTCTATTGGTGATAGGAAAATGTTCTTATGAATATAAGGGATTGTTTGAGACTGCAATAAAAGGTAACCTTTTCTTTTTTTGTTTTGAAAGGTAACCTTTTGATTGCAATAATTTTGAAAACAATTGAGGATTGTAGTGAGTACTTTGTGTTGATTTGTTTTCTTTGAAAAACAGTTTCAGATGAAATGTTATTTGGCATCTCAACCCATTGTTCCACTCGAACAATAGCTAATGTTCTACACTTCTACTGAGTTTTAGACCTTCTAATAGATTACTTACTATGTTTAGTTTTAATTAAATTATTTGTGTATCTATTTTATTATAAAAGGCAAGTGTAAATTGTCCCTTTTTTATTTTACCCTTATTAAATGAAGATAAATTACATTAAAAAACTTATAAATGGGGTTTTTAGCGGTATTTAACATATAAAGTAAATAAGTATTTTTTTTTTCTATGGTTTTGTTTTCTGTTTTTGGTTGCCAATAATTCTGTTGGTAACTGCTTTAGGGGGAATGCTCAATTTTGTTGTTTTCTTTTCTTTTACTAGTTTTGAATTTCTGGTTTTTGGTTTGAAGTGTTTCTCAAACATCATAGACTATATGAGACAAACGGTCCCAAACAGATGTATCACGTGGTCAAAATTCCTTTTTCTTCAATAGATTTAATTTAATGACCAAAACACCCTCCTCTTGTAAATTCCATTTTCTCTTGTTTTTGTTTTTGTGGTTGGGAAGTGGTGTGATGCACGAGGGCAACTGATTCTGGTTGTGTTTTCTAAGGGCTAGATGGTTTTGGTCTGCAGCTCCTCTTTTGGGTAGGTGCCCACCATTACTAACTCTTTTGAGGAGGTTTTGTCTCTTCCATTACTTCACGTGCAGGGTGATATTACTATACTTTTACTCGCTAAGCTGCTTACCATCCAAAGTCTGGAAAAATAAAGTTAGTCCAGAGTTTTGCACACAAATGTCCAACACATTTAGTTATACTTATGCATCCGTACCGTACTCAATCTCAGGGCCATCCATGTCTTGTTTGTTCTTGGTCCATAAAAATCACGTACTCATAACCCTTGAACCTAAGGGTTGGGTTTGTAATTTTAACTCTTCCAGGAATTATATTCTTGAAAATTTGATACGGGTCTGGAATTGAATCACATTTGCTGGGAACACGATTTTTTTTGGTTGATCACCTAAATAGACCAGTGTAATTCTTGTGGGTGGTCCTTAGAATGCCAAAATGGAAAAGAAAAAAAGTTGATTTTCTTATGAGTCCCGGTTTATGCGAGCCTGAAGTGAGTAACTGTTGAATGTTCGGAAAAAAAAAGTCTGATTTCCTTATAAGTCTTGATTTCACATGCTCGGGCTAAAAAAATTTATGTGAGTCTGTAGATATCACTTGGTTAGAGTGGTAAAGTTTTTTTTTTTTGATCCATAATTATGCGAGCCTGAAGTGAATAACTATTGAATGTTCATGTGGCTAAAGCATAGGATATATGTGGACTGGACTGGGCTTGTGAATCATTTTTCTTTTCTCATACGCTAATCCAATACTAATTAGCATAAGCTTGTGTTTGTGTGACCTTCACACTAGGCGTTAAAATGAATCTATTATCCATATTGCTTTTGTGAGATTTTTAGAATGTTTTGTAAGCCATCAGAATCTGGAGAAACGGATTACACACAAAGTGCTTAAGAAGATCAGCTCATATTAATTGCTTTTGTTGGAAGAAATTTTTATATATTAACTGTTTCTACCAAAAATACACTTGCTTCGGCGCTGTAGTTGAAACTTGGTAGTATATCTCATTCTAGATGAGACATGAGACATGAGTTCAAGTCTTCGTATTAGCGAGTTTTAGAGGTTTGTGCATGTTGAAGTACTCCTAATCTTAATCATTGTTGGTTGACTCTTTGGTCTTTGAAAATTGTCAATTTTATACGTGCTTAGAGCATCTACAACGGTTGACAATTTAAGCTAAATATGCATAATTAGTTGCACATCGGATCCATTCTATTATACATTTTACATTATACGAGCCAATAGAAAGCTATATTTACATTTATACATTCACGAAATGCATAATTTTAAGTAGGCGGTGTCCAGGGTGGGAGTCCCACCTTGGGCGGTCTTGGGGGCGGGCGCCTGACACCAGGCGGTGTCCAAGCTTCCCGCCCACCATCTTTAATTTTTATTTTTTTTTAAACTTAAATTTTTTGTTGTATAGCTTTATAGTATGTGGTTTATATCTAAGTAGTACGGGTCNTCTTGGGGGTGGGCGCCTGGCACCAGGCAGTGCACAGACATCCCGCCCACCATCTTTAATTTTTATTTTTTTTTAAACTTAAATTTTTTGTTGTATAGCTTTATAGTATGTGGTTTATATCTAAGTAGTACGGGTCCTACATGGAGATGATCCAAGAGTTAATTTTTTAATAAGATGTTCATATCGCAATTTAGATCATCTTTAGAAAAAATTAGACTTTTTTAAGCTTTTATATTGTATAAAAAGTTAATTTTAAATGAATGGAAAAAAGATCATCACTATTCAATAAGAAACTGTTAATTTCAATTAAATTTTTCATGGTGATACGAATTTTAGAATGGACTAATTATTTGTAAGAATGATTTAAATATTGAGGTGAATATCCTCCTCAAAAATCAACTCATGAATCATCACCATGTGGGATCTGCACTATATAGACATAAACTACGTACTTTAAAATTATATAACAAAAATATTCTTAAGAGTTAATTTTTTTTTTTTATCCTTTTTTATACTAGGCGGTGTCCCCTTGGACGACCTGGTATTAGGTTGTTTGTTTTATATTTAAAACCAGGCGGGCCCAAGGGACATCGCTTAGCATTAAATTTTTTGTTTTCGTTTTTTTAAATTCCCAATGTATCTTCATTTTACTTTTTTATCATTTTTTTCAAAACTCTTTTATCCACCGATGTGCAACTACACAATCTAGTGTAAAATTTTCACACCTAAAATACATTTTACATTATGACCGCTGTAGATGGTCTTAGTAGTGTTACTTGTGTTTTGTTTGACACATTTCTTTCACTTATTTGCTATGATGTTCTTTGTGTTGTTAGTGGCATTTTTCTAGCGTCTTTACTTGTACAGTTGTACTTATAATTGGACAATAACTCATCATAAAAAACTAAAAGGAATGCTAAACTTATTGCATTTTCTTACTGCGAACCTTACTGCCTAGTCATCTCACAGTTCTCAAATAATCTCATACTCCTCATGACTTACATCATTCCTAAATTGACGCGAATACTCTCTTAAATTACCTTTGCAGTTAGTAAGCGTAGAATCACCTGATAAAATAAAATAATATTAACTTTTGCTGAATTGATTTACATTATTTCCTTAAATACCCATAGTGGTATTTATAGGAACGAGGAACAAAAAATAATTTGTTGAGTGCATTCACATAACCAATTGAGAAGAGCCATTCCAAACACAGCTTTGTTTCACTGGTTTCTACTGCAGACTTGTTGGTCTGTCTCCCACTTGTGCATGTATATATTTGAATCCAATTGAGGACATCAGTTTTTTTTAACAAATCAGTTTTATGGGCAGTGACCAAATGGTTTTCTGTCAGCATGTCTTCTGCCTTCTTGTCGAAAAAACATTGAAAATTTAAAGTCCTTTACTAAAGTTTTTAATTTAAATTGAATTCCTTCCTCAATATTTCTTAATTACAAGTCTGAAAATCTAAATTTTAATGTCTGTAAAAAAAAAAAAAAAAAAAAAAAATAAGCAGGCTTGTTCCCCATTATTTACTATCAAATTGGGCAGTTTAAGAGAAATACATTTGTTTAATACAAGGTTTCAGATTAATCAATTAGTTTGTCAAACCGAGTTAGAGAGGTTGATTATCGTAATCAGGGCGGATAAGAAGACCTTTCATGCGTCTTTGGCTCAATAGTTGTGCATCTCTGCTATAAATTTTTGGTAGTAGGAAGTCTTTAGATCAAAACTTTTTAATTATGGTATTACTGTTAAGTTTATCACATGTAATTTAATAATAAATATAGGTACGCTATTATTGACAATTTCTCTGTGCTCGTTGGTGGGTGCATTTTCTACGTTTGTTGATGATGATGTTCTCGGCAATTTCTCTGCGCTTCTCACACACCCACTGCGTGTAACTATGTCATAATATAATCTAGAAAATAGTCCCCTTCAAAAAAAAAATGTAATTTGTGAGAAGTTAACAATTTAAATGCCTAACAATAACATGGCGGGGTCTTCTTATCCGGGGGCCTACGGGATCACATGTAGAATTTAAGTATATAAACATTTAATTTTTTAATTAATGTTTTTAATTGCATATCTGAGCATGATTACATATCCCGGAAATCAAGTAGAAGAGATCAGTGGAAATATTCCATCCCTGGGTAATATCGTTTTATTGAAGATCCCTCGAAAAAAAAAAAAAACAATTGTTTTATTGAAGAGTTCAGATTTCACAGACCCGGGTATAATAAAAATTGGGGCCTGAGCTGAATAACCATTGGATGTAGATGTTGTTAATGCACGAGAGGTACGTGTATGAACATCCAACAACTATTTACTTCGGGATACAAAATCTTTTTAAACCCTTGCTTGTTAAATCATTTTCCTTCATTGCGACAGGTCAATTGAACCGTTGTTAAATCATGGGGCGCCCCATAGTTCACGAGATTTCACAAATTCACTTTAAGTGATGGATAATGTTTGATTTAGTAATCAATTGGGCTCAAAGTCCGGGTGTTAACTTCACAATTGTCAATTTCATACAATCGCAACATAAAATGATTTGTCAATTATGTAACTAATTGATAAAAAAAGATATTGTCGTGGGTAGATAATCACGAGACTTAAAAGATAAATATAGGTAAATAGTGAGGGATATTGCAACATATCTTATTGCAACATTATTGCAACATACTTTTTATGCGACTCACATGAAGATGGTTCGATGGCTGATTTTTTGTAGGATGTTCTCCTCATCATGTAGATCATCATATTCGAAAATCAGCCCCTTCTAAAAATTCTAACCCCATTAAAAGTTTATCGCAAATTAAATAAAATCAACGGTTTAAAAAAATGTCTAAAACTTACCAATTTTTCATAGGTTGATTTTAGAAGTTTTAAAATTGGCTAGTTTACGAATATGATGATCCTTATGGTGAGGATAACATCCTCACAAAAAATCAGCCCGTGAATCATTTCTATATGAGTCCCATAAAAAATGAGTTGAAATAGTATCGCAATAAAGTATGTTGCAATATCCCTCCTCTAGTTAAATTGGGTACAAATATGTAAAAAAGAGGTTCCTACAGTAGTTATGCTATAAATGACTACATGTGCGGAACGCACTGTAAGTTATACTGGGCTTAGCCGAATGATCCGTCAGGAAAAGCTAACATGCATAAAGATCCAAATTCCGAAACCTGGCTCATTAGAAAAAGCAATCCCAAGCCCAAGCTTAGATGGTAACCTTGTATAGTTTAGGCATGAATGTACATTCCAAAACACGACATTTTTTTTTTAATTTTAATTTTTTTTTAAATAGGAGGGACTAATGTCCAAGTTACAATAAGACAGAAATACACCACAAAAAAATAGATAAAAAGCACAAAGAAATAGCCAAGAACAGAGATCAGAAAGCTCACCTCTAATGAGCGCAATATAGGACACTGCTACAGGCGTAGGAAAAGATGCCATCACAGACGCAGGAAAGGATGCCAAGACCAATGCATATATATAAGCCATTGTTGAAATAATTACGTGGGCTAAACCTACACAGCAATACCATGGCGACATGATTTTTTGAACCCACGACCTCCTAACTCACACTCAACGCTAGTATGGGGTTTCTTTTTAATTTTTTCATCTCTTTGTGCTAGCGGTAGGATTTAAACCCTTGACATCTTTAGATCGCGTGTTTTGATACCATGTCAGACAACTGCTTTCTCTATAAGCTCAAGTTTATAGAGAGAGTTTCTAATATTATATTTATGCAAATTTAGAGAGTTTCTACTGACTTCTCATACCAAAACAACACGTTATACACCTCCGACTCACCATCCTAACCAACCCTAGCTTGTGGGTTTATATTGTCATTATTATTTTTATATATAAGCAGGATGTCCGAGTCTTTTAGAGCATCCGACTAATTCATAAAGTAGGACAAATCTCCAAATCAACACTACTAGGTAAGATTTTATTGGTGGAGTGGTAGCAGATGGAGTTTTACTTATGACCTCCAAATTGTGAGATATTAACTTTGACCATTAGGTCAGCCACCTTAGGTTAACTCGTTGGTTTATATTGTTCAGCATCGATTCAACAAATTCGAGAAAAAATGTTTACGTGCAAGGCAAAGATCAATGGTAGTTATTTTTGTTGTTGTAGTAGTAGTTGTTATCGTTTTCTCATGAGGTAGGTGTAAATATATTGTTAATTTGTCGATATTTAGTAAGACTCTAAATAAGAGTCCTACAAGGTTTTAGAAACTTCTTTTCTCTTGTTTTGGGGAACTGCTATTTTTAGGTGGGTTTCCTTTTTCATATGTAGTTAGGATTCCCTTTCCTTCTAGGATTGGGATACCTATTGGAGGCTATAAATATAGGAGTAGGGCCTTAGCTTAAAGTATTCAGAAAACAACATTGAGAGTGTGAGATCTCTTGAAAGGGTTGTGAGTCTGAGAGCAAGAGAGAAGAAGGGCCGGCAGCCCTTTAGGGCTGCCATATGGCATTCAACCATTGAGAGAGGGTTGTGAGTTAGGTCTTGACAACATTGAGGTTTCTCTTGTAAGGGGTTGTGAGGTTTTCTCTTGTGGAGCGAGGGCTGCCATTAAAGGTGAGTGTCTTGTAACTGTTTCTTCGTTATTTTCATATAGTGGAAAGGATCATCATCGTCCGTGGATGTAGGCAATCTTGCCGAACCACGTAAATCTTGTGTTGTGTGTGGTTTGTTTGTTTCTCGTTCTTTCGTTCTTGTTTTGCATATTTGATTCGTCTCGTAGATTGTGCCTTCGTGATTGAATCGATTACTCCGAAATTCCTAACATATATAACGTGTGGACAAAGCTCCTTTTTCTGTTTGGGACCAATTTGTACAACTAAACCGCTTTTGTTTGTTTTGTCCCCAAACAACAAGGATAAAAAGCTTTATCAATTCTCTAACTTTTCAAGCACATGACACACACCCCTCACATCATTAATTAGTGGAATTATCACATCTTTTTTCTATGTTTTGAAAACCCTAAAAAGTTCCATAATGAGTTGTAAGAGATATACATATGTATGGTCTCTATCTTCTTGATCACTTGTTTCTCTTTGTCCTGTAAACCCCACACTTTACAACTCTATCCAACCCTACCTTCTACTTTAAACATACCCTCCTTTATAATTCAATAATTTGACCTAAATCATTCATTCCCTACAATTGTAGAGTAGGGGTCATTTTTAGACCCTTAATTCAATAATTTTCTTTGAATATTATTAGGGACAACTATGTTGCATGTGTGCTTATATTCATAACAAACGTAAAAAAAAAAAAAAAATTCATAACAAGTGTATTTGAGTGACTAATATTTAATATTAGTATTTATTATTCGTGTATATATAAAAAACATGTGAAAAAATTTCAAGACAGTTTAGACTGATTTTGTTCCGTCGAGGAGATAAGTTGCACGTTTTCTTCTTCTCTCTAATGCGACGCATTTGATTCGGTCAATCTTATGTTTTCTAGTTCTAACTACATAACTTTTTTTTAAAAAATAATTAAATTTATCCAAATTTTGCATTGTGAGTAATTGAGTAATACTTTAATCTCAAATTCAACTCAATTTTTATGGTCGAACCTCTCTTTAAACGAGTGACTCGAGAAATAGTCACGTAGTCTATTTTTATCATACAAGGCTATTATCGTAAATTTTTTAGAGTGTGTTTTTTTTACAAGTTATTAAAATAAAACATAAAAAAATAATCAGAAGTCAAAGTGAAAAAGACAGACAAGCGTCTCTGTCTTAATCAAGATTCAAGAACACCCCTCTCCACCACTCCCCGGTGCGTAGTGCGTACTGCGCACACTGCCCTACAGTAGAAGGATACATGTAAAGAACAACCCAGTAGGGCAGGTCCCTACGCTTTTGTGCGTAATGCGCACAGTGCTCAGAGCAATGGGAGCCCAAATCGGCATAGTCTTGTAGAAATTGGGAGAACCCTTGGGGGGCCATGACCCCAAAACACTATGCGTGGTGCGCACAGTGCATAAGGTAGAAAGAGCCAAATAGTAAACCCTAAATTCTTCGAACGGTTATTTAATAGTTTTTTAATATGCCGCCAAATGGAGGTGTCGTGCGCAAAATCAAACTGTTCCTGAGCTGTTTAAGCTTTTCAATTGTTTAAATCTCAAAATAATTACAATTTACAAACTCAACATAAATATTAAGAAAAATTAAGAAAAACGGGTCTAACAAAAAAAAAAGAAGCAAAAAACAGTGCGGTTTATTACGTAAGATATACGACACATAAAAATGCTTTACATAATGATATGACACAAATTAAAATAACACCAATAAATCAGTGCGTGCGTGTTACAATAGAATTAGTGAAAGGACTCCATGACCCTAAAATCTTAATAAAAAGGAAAATGAAAAAAAAAAATCTTGTTGAATCTATATAAAAAGATCAACCTCATTGAAACTTTTGGCGAAGCCTAATTGATTTTTAGGGTATTTCCAACGATCCATTCATATAGTTTTCATGCAGAGTCTTCAGCAGTAAAATTGAGTATTTTTGAGGTCTTTGAGTGCAGTGGATTGAAGGCACCACATAAGATAATTTTTAACTGGTCAAAATTTTTTTTATATAAAAAAGATGATTTTTAAAGTGTTGTATTAAAACATCTTAAATATATAGGGTGGTAGGTCGTTCATTTATATGGCCCACGGGATTAGGGTGTCAACGTGCTGGTTTCAAATCAATTATTGGATAATCCAGTTTAAAGTAACCCTATTAAATAAATATATAGGTTGATTCCTATTCTAATTGGTTGTTGATTATTGTGGTCATCTAAATTTTGTAATTAGTATCAAGCCTGCAAATTGATTCCAATTCCTATTGCTTCTTTTTGATTTCGTAGGCACCAGATATTTCATAACTCAATTCCATTATATATACTACTGGTTCTGGTTCTCTCATACTCAAAGCTCAAAAGGGATGAACCAAAACTGGACTAAATGGTTCCAACTTGATTTAACCTCATTTGACACTCTACTTAGAGGTGCCATTTTTTGTGTCTAAGGTGGTGTTTTTTTTTTTTTTTTTTCTTCAAAGCATTTGAATCTGGCTTGTGTAAATTGGACCTTAATTGTTCATGAACTTAAAATTTAATAATTTAAAATTTAACTCATATGGATTATAAATCAAGTCAGACCTTCATCTGAATTTTAACTCTATTTTTTGATTGAATACGCACGAATTTGATTCCCTCAAGAACAAACAAGTAAAGCTCAATCTAAATGAGTCAAATTCAAACAAGTAAGATTCATGTAAGTAATTCTAAAAAGACAAACACCTCCTACCTCTACTGTAGTATGTCCCCCCTCCAATTTTCTTTACCCCCATCTATTATAATATACTATAGGAGAAACCTTGGGTTAACAAAATCCTCTCTCTTAGGTATGGGTTAAAAAAACCTACATTATAAACATATGGTCTAATCTAAAACAACTAAATTTTTTTAGGGATAATGGCTAAAACATCCAATATATAACTTTTTTAATCTATTTAGCATACAAGATTTTTAATAAGACTGAAATACCTTTTTTAAATCATTTTGAATCCGTTTAGTCCTTTTTAAATTTTTCTAAATCTACTTAGTCCATTCCTTTCTTTTTAATGTTCCTATTTTACCCTTATTATATTTATCAATTATCTTTTTATCTTTTTCAAACTTGTACAACTGTATGAGAGAGAAATGTAGTTATCTTTTTCGTTTTTAAACTTTAAAATGTTATATTTCTTCAACTAAAATTCAAATTTTGACAAAATTCATATATTTGGAAAGCACTTTTTGAGATCTTTGAAACTAGACTAGTCAAGAATGATTTTGGAAGAAAAAAAATTCACGAAATTTATGCAAAAACATTTTTGCATAGATCTATAAAAATATTTTTGCACATGCTAAATCATTATGTGAAACATTTTTGCATAGATCTATGTTAAATCATCTGTAAAACATGATTTCGTATAGTTCTTGCAAAAACGTTTTTGCATAGATCTATGTTGAATTTTTTCTTCTACTCCCTTCTATCTCTTTTTGTTCTTTTTATTCTTTTTCCTTTCTTTTCTCTCTCTCACGTCCCTCTCTTTTATCTCTATCATCTCTTTTCCTTTTTTTCCTTCTTTTCTTTCTTTTTTCCTTTCTCTTTTTTTTCTAATCAGATCTTTCTCTATTTCTCTCTTATTCTCTTCTCTCTATCTCCTATATTTCCCATCTTCTCTATGCCGATTTCTCACTCTCGGTGGTGATGGTAGAAGCTATATGTCTCTCTTTCTCTCTCATCATCATCAAGATCTTTTGTTCACTGGTAAATGATCGATCAATCGAAGCAAAGGAAACAAGTGAAGATTGAAAGCAGCAAAGTAAGCTTATTAATGTAGAGAGAGATACATAGATTCTTATTCGGTCAAATTTTGATTTCCATAACTAATTAGTTAAAGGGCAGATCTGTCTAAATTTTATTTTTGGACTAAATAGACTCATATAAAAGTTGGTGGACTAAACAGATTGAATTAAAACCATAATGGACGTATTGGACGATCTCCCATTTTTTTTATTCGATATTATCTAATAAAAAATTTAATTTTTTTTAAAAAAAGCCCCGTGCCTTGTACTGGATATGGGGGCTAGTGTCTAATGATGGGTGAAGATAACCCACAATTTTCGACAGGTTGTGTACTTGTATTTGGAAAGAAGAAAATAAAAACAAGCCACCCATATTTTAACACAACTTTTTACTAAATCTACACAATTTAAATTTTTATAGCCAGTTTTATATGTTCAATAATACATAAAAGCTTGTCCATTAAATTTTTTTGTGCCGATTTCATATAGTTGACAATACATAATGGTTTACCAATTATGTAAAATCGATTATATAATTATAAAATAGTTTGTCGATTTTATATTATGAACATTTTATTTTATGACATTTGTACTGTACATATCAGAATAACTCAACTAAAAATTGTGTGGATTTATATATATCGAACCAACCAATCAACTGTGTGGGCTTTATGACCTAAAGACTACAGTAGGCTTGTTCCCATGAGAATCCCATCCCTCTTTTACCTGTAAAAACTTTTAAAAACTTTAACCCTTCTCAGTAAAAAAAAAAGAGAAATGGGTAAAAGAATATTTTAGAGAGAGAAAAAAAAGGGGAAAATTTGAAGAGAAGCTTTGCTTTTTTATTTTTATGTTTTTTCAAGCAATGGGTTCTTCTTCTGCTTCTCCACCTCGTCCTTGTCGTCCTACTAAAGGCGAAAACTTTTCCTGCAATGTTTTTTTTCTCTCTCTTCTAAAGTTTCAACACCACCATCAAGACCAGCCAATTACAAACCTTTCCAGCTTAAAATCTTACCTTTTCTACAACTCATCATCATCATCATCATCATCATCAACAACATCCCTCTTCAACAAACAACTTCTCTCTCTATCTCTAATTCATCGTTGAATTCAGTTGACTTCTCATTGAATTCGGTCAATGGTTGTTCTGTTCAATCATGAGGTGGTGGAGAGGAATTAGGAGAAGAAGAAGAAGAAAAAGTTCTTGATGATGTGCTCCATTGAGGGTTAGTGAAAATTTCAGTCTTATGTTTTTTGGGTCTGTAAAATTGGATAGATGTGTTAGTTGGATTGAATTCTAGAGTTGAGAATTTGAAATTTGATCTTAAATAACTTTGGTGGTGATTGATGATTTTTATTTTTTTTTTGGGTTATTTGGATCGGAATTTTATGGAGAATTAGGTGAATGATGCATTCTTAGTTCTTTTGATCATTGAACTTTCGGATTTTAATCATTAAATTAGGGGCGATCTCTTTTTTTTTTCTTCTTGTTCTTGAGAAAGTAGTAATGAGATTCTGTACTTTACTGTTAAAGAAGACTTTTTTTTTTCTTCTTTGCTTTTCTTAATCAGGGTTTATTTCCTTTATTTGTTATCTTTGATTCTTTCAGCTTGAGAATTGAATTATAACTGGGGGAAAGAATCTTGAAATTCAAGTATGCTCAGTTATTTGTTGATGAATTTGGATTTTCTAGTTTCTCTCAAAAAAAAAAAATTGGATTTTCTAGTTTGCATATAGTTTTTCTTTTCTTTTCAATTCAAAATCAAAATCAACATCTCTCTCTCTCTCTCTCTCGTCATCTTGGATGAGATTGAGGAGTGGAAGGCAGGGATCTTTTCATTTAAATTTGAATTGTAGATCTTAAGGCCCAATGAGGTTCTGCAAACTGTCAATGGATTTTGCTAAAAGAATACCTGATCAATAAAGTCAAACATAGCACATTGAGTTCTTAGATGTTCAAATTTCTAGTTTTTGCCAGTTGGGCATCTGGGTATATTGTGTTTGCGTTGTGAGAATTGGACTTAGACATGGAAAGTGATTTGGATTTCTTTCATACTGCATCTGTCTGTAGGTTGATATATCCTCTCCGAGCTCAAAAATACTAATTGAGAGCGCAGAATTCTGATTGACTTCTATTTGAGCTTTTCTATCATTTTTTTTTTTATGTAAATGATTTATTTCCTTCCGCAGATTTTGAGTTGTCTTTGATCTTAGTATGTCAGCAGTTTTGTTTTCAAATTTTCAAGATGAAAAACATTTCAATTCAAAAGGTCGTTTCGAACTTCGAAGGATTTTTTAAATTCATCACATGCATATAATTTCAGATTTTTTCATAATTTATGGTTGATAAACTCGAGGTAAATGTTGGACAGACCCAAAGAAGGGCCTTCCGCAGATTTTGAGTTGTCTTTGATTGTAGTATGTTTGCGGTTTTATTTTCAATTTGTCAAGATGAGAAATATTCCAATTCAAAAGGTTGTTTTGAACTTCGAAGGATTTTAATTCATCACATGCATATAATTTCAGAGTTTTCATAATTTATGGTTGATAAACTTGAGGTAAATGTTGGACAGACCCAAAGAAGGGCCTAACTGATACATGTCAGGTGTTCCTGTGCAAAACAATACTTTTGGAACAGCTTGGAGCTCTTACACCAACGGCTCACTTGATATAGTGCTAGTAACCCACGCAATTTATTTTATTCATTTGTATAGACAAGAAAAAACTATACTTTTGTATGGTAATCGCATTTGTCCGTTTAAATATTGTTTACTACTATGTTCCTGGTACAATCCTGTATTTCCTATACGTATAATTTTGCAAATAAATTTAGAAGGTATGAATCCTTGGTTAACAGTAGGCATTTAATTTCATTCCATTGTATGCTGACATGAATTCTATCTTGTGGTTTAGCAGGTACTCAGCCAGGTGATCGCCCTCGATTATGTTGGATAACCAATAATCTTTTCAGGCTATGATGGGATAAAACACAGTTACAACATACATGGTTTGGACTTATAAATCTGTCTAAATGGGAGGCTTATTGCACCTATTTGACTTTCATCATGCTGGCACATCCCGAAAGTTACTTAGACAACAGAGATACACAGATGGTAAGCATCACTATTTGGTTATGTTTTCTTCTGCTTGTGATTTTGTGGGTTCAGAGACTTCGCTGTTCGGAAATGGCAAAAAGATTGGATCAAATCCGCAAATTCCAACATTACGACAAAAGCATTTCCCAGGACAGTTGATCTATGTACAACCTAATGTCTTTTCACACTCATATTTATCTCTTACTGATCTATATCTCAGAGCTGAAACTTTCTTAGACCAAACTTATTGTTAGAATTCGGGAACCAAGTGGATCCCTATTCTGATACACTTGTGTCATTCATATCAAAGGTCCAACCGTGTAGGTTGAGGGTATTGATTCCATCTTCCCTATCAAATAGAAAAGTGAAGAAAACTTCAATAGAGTTGACACCGTCACACCAGCACTAGGACTTTTCAATTAGATGAGTGTGTATACATCCCTTTGTAGCTGAGCTTCAGGAGATCTAATCTTTATTTGGTTGTTTGATCTGTAGGCCTGGAAGCTCCTCGAAATAGCTTGGAGTTGCCAATAGAAACTTCGCAATGCTACAACTGCTTTGGCGAGAACATACCGGTAAATTAGTCTACTTAATGTTGTGTTATAGTTCTCTTATCTGAATAAATCTACTTCTGTTTTGCAGTTCACAGGCATCTTCCTTCCTCATGTATGAATGCTGTTAACTTGCACATGTTTAAGTTGTTAATGGAGGAAATTTCTTGGTCAATTTATTTCATCTTCTCCAATGATAGTAGTTTAAAGGATTTTAATTCATTCATCTGATACACATTCTGGGTTCAGATCTGTAATTGATGGCAGTAGCCATCTGAATTATTGCACACAGGAAAATTTTGGTAAATAGTGTCAATTAGGTAAGTTGTAACCTAGAAGATCTTCTAGGCGGGACCATTTAATGGTGGTTTGCTATCCCCCTGAATTTGTGGTATGTTTCTGATGTGGAGAATGGCTTCTCCCTAGCTTTCATTTTCTTTTATCTGGAGTTTATATTAGTCTTTGTGGAATTACCATGTCATTTGCTAGACACATTTTTAGCTGAATCTTATTTGCTTTGAACCTCCAGTATGCATTTCAAGCGATGGCGAACTCCTCCAAACATACCGCATATCCAGTTGAAGCTCCAATGAAGGAGTTGATTGATGACGAGATATCAAAAGAACCAGACACCAGACGCAATGCACCAAGTGTTGTAGCCCGTTTGATGGGGATGGATATGATACCACTTGAAGCAAAACCAGCAAGAAGCGTACAGGAGAAAAAAAACGAGATGATAGAGCACAATTTCTCAAGACAAGAACAAGATGGTTCAATTCGTCGTAGCCCTCTTGGTTTAAAACCATCCAAGCAAAAAGAACATGGCGTACCTTCTAATAGTCCAGAAAGAGACTCTGACCAATCCAGAAACAGCAAGAAGTATAAGAAACCACAGCCTAGACAACATCCCCAAGAGGAGCAACTACAGAAATTCAAAAAAGAATTTGAAGCATGGCAAGCAGCAAGGGTTTGGGAAAATTCAAAGATTGTTGATCCTGGTAACATTCCTAGACGATGGCTTGCCCAAGAACACCTCAACAAGGAAAAGATGGCTCTTTATGCAGATTCTAAGAGGGTGACAGCCTGTGAGAAGCCTAGAGAACTTAAGGGTCATAAGGCACAGCCTGCTCTGAAATCAAGCTCACAAGAGGAAACTATTTTACAATCTGGTAGGAGGGAGCCGTTTCAAGATTACCAAAAGGAACGTTCCCCTCTAAGAAATGAAAGTAGTAACTTTGCGCAAGTCTCTCTGATGACTCATGTTGAGAAACAGGGAAAATCAGATGTACCCACTAGGATAGTTATCTTGAAGCCTGGCCCAGATAGGACTGCTGGTAGTGAGGAGTCTTGGACTGGTTCATCTGAAATTGCGGAAGAGGAAGGCAGTATCCAAGATTTTCTTGAGGAGGTAAAGGAAAGGCTGAGATTTGAAATGCAAGGGAAGAGTACCAAAAGGGATAGTGTTGTCAGAGGTGGTGGGATTGAAACTCCTTTCAGTGAAAAGCCATCAAATCCAAAACAAATCGCTCGTCATATAGCTAAGCAGGTAAGAGAAAGTGTTACTAGGGACCTTGGAATGAATTTGCTCCGATCGGAATCGACCAGATCCTATGCAAGTGAACTTCAGGTCAATGGACCAGATTCCCCAGAGTTCATCAACAGAGACACCAGGAAATTCTTATCAGAGAGGCTGAGGAATGTCCTAAAATCGGAAACGATACTGGATATTCCTACTGATGTTGGTGGAAGCTCAAGAGCTTCCATGGTATACGATGAGGAGAGTAGAGTAAGACCAGTAGGAGATGTCTTGAAGACTGTGAACAGGGGCAACTACTGGGAACATGTGAAAGATGAGCTCGAAATGCAAAGCAGATCTTTCAGATATGGGAAGAAGTATGATGATGCGCTTGACATGGGAGAAAGATCCCCAAGAAACCTTGTAAGGTCTTTGTCGGCCCCAGTATCAGGAACTTCGTTTGGGAAGCTTCTTTTAGAGGATCGGCACATTTTAACAGGGGCTCACATTAGGAGGAAGCACGAAGCTACTGAGAATGTTTCAGTTGAAGTGAGAAAAACGAGGAAAGAGAAGTTTAATTTCAGAGGGAAGGTTTCAAATTTGAGATCCAGTTTGAGTTTTAAAGGTAGACTCTTTGGCCGAAAGATCCAATCATTGGAGGAACCAGGGAGCAATGATTCCAATGCCATGAAGGATATTATGAGCGGGTCAACGGCTCTAACGAACTTTGAAAATGTTCTGGTAAGAGTCAAAATATAGTTGCTGTTCTTTGTTCTATATTTCACCATAGAGTGATTTGCTGTATCAAGTATGGTTAGTGGTTACCTTATCTTCTTTGAATAATATGTGTTGTTTTCTTGGGTTCAGGAGAATTCCACTGAGGTTCCTCCCAGTCCTGCATCATTTTGCAGCACTCCTCGTGAAGAGTACTATAGGACTTGGGATCATCCAAGCCCAGTTTCTACACTAGATGTTCCTTCGATAGAAGACCAAACAGTCCCAGAGGTTTTCAAAGATATCAGCTCCAACCTTACTGGTAAGATACAGTTAATTAATCTACTTATGGTTTCGGATGCAAATTATGTATGCATCTATGTAAGGAAGAACACCAAAGATGCTACTTGCAGTCTTTGTTGGACAATATGCATTGTGAAGGGTATTTACTGTTTACACAGGAATACACGAATGTTTTATCGATCATTAGAACACTCTTAGCTGCCCAACATATAGTGTGAGAAGAACGCATTTTTCTGCACCAGTGGGTGCTGCTAGTGTTCCTCCGTTCCGCTCTCATTCTCTCTACTCCACACAGCCCATGTCTTGGTCAGTTACGCTGTCTAATTGATTCTTCCCCCACCCCAACCACCACCACCTACCACAAAATGCCAAACACAACTGATTCTTCTCCTTTCACAACCACCATCAACTACCACATAAAATGTGCAACACACCAAAAAAAAAATTGTAACTGGGGTACCTAGTTATTTTATGGATTATTACTTTTTGGGATTTAGAAGGTGTTCTCTTTCATCTTCTCTTTTGGTCCAGTGTGGGCCTTTCTGTGTTTTAGTTCGCTCTTTTGCTGATCAATTCAATCATTCTTTACCTGATTAAAAAGGGGGGAAATTGTTACATAGGGTCCTTTGCACTCTGGATTGATCTGCATATGCACCACCTGGATTACCTGTATGTAGAGTGGCTAAGGGGTTTATATGAATCAGAAAATAATCATCCCTTTAAAGAACATTATGTACTAACATAGGTGCAACGTACGTTCAGTGTTCACTATAAGTTGGTAGCTGGACTTGTTTGTGACTCGTATTTTTCATGATTGAACAGAGCTCAGGAGGCAGTTGAACAAACTTGGCGTTGACGGTTCTGAAGACATGTCAGTCCAGGAGGAGCCCCAGGAGGCTGAGATGGTTGATTTAGAAGACCAAGCAGAAGTTTACATAAGAGACGTTCTCGTTATTTCTGGGCTGTATGACGGATCCTCCGATTTGTCTTTCTCAAGATGGGATCCACAATCCAAGCCGATAGCCAACTGGGTCTTTGAGAAAGTTGAAGAATCTTATGAAAAAAGAGCCGAAGAGACAGGAACTACTGAAAATCACAGTGAGAGTAAGGTAGATCATAAGATACTATTTGACTTGTTAAATGAAGCACTGTCAACCATACTTGGACCTTCAGTAACCATGTCTAAATTCAAGAAAAAACTTGTTGGTTCTGCCAAAATGCCGCCGCCTCGTGGGAAGAAACTCTTAGACGTTGTGTGGCAGATGATCTGCATGTATATATACCCTGAATGTGACGGTTACTATTATTCGCTAGATGCCATGGTTACCCGCGATCTAGGGATGATCCCTTGGTTGGGTATGATGGACGACGATGTAGATGTAATTGGAAGGGAAATGGAGAATTGGATTCTACGCGAATTGATCGGGGAATTTGTGAGGGATTTATTGTTATGATGTAGATTAGTTTCTGGTCTGGTGGCATTGATACATGATATACAGGGGATAATACAGAGGTAGGAATGCCAGATTGTTGATAGGAGGGAGGATTAAATTTTATACATGATGAGTATTTGTGATCTTTTTCACATTTTTTTTTTTTTTTTGCTTTCAACTGAGGTTGGAAGTAGAGACTTGGGACTTGAATTTATTTGGCTGACAAAAGAAATGTACATTAATTGATTTTTTTTGTAATTAGATTTGTTATTACTTAACTTTGAGTGATTTTCTGGACAGTGTATCATTATTTAGATGAAATAAATTGCCTTTTAGCTTTGATAATTCTGTGATACCCAATTTTATCTACACTTAGCAAAATCTCCTTTCAGATTTTATTTTATTTTTTTAAAGAAGAAAAATAAAAGAAGAATCAAACATTTCACTCCAATTCAACTTTTTTCCTTTTACCTCCAAAAACAACAGGAAATTTGATGTGCTTATCATGGGAAGAATTCAGTTTGTTGTGTGGGTGGGTGCTTACTTGTGAAAGTGTTCTGAGTGAATGAGTGATTTCTTTTGACATGTGAATTGATTCTTCTTTTTTTCCTCTTTGAAGGATGATAAGCAAGTGAGTTCCAATTTCTTGTTAGCAATCACTCGTTTAATTTGCGTTTAATATACGAATTTCTATTTATTTATTTTGAATAACGTATTAATTTCTAATATTTTTTGGAGGTATGGTAAAATACATGTATTATGTAAATCGTGTTATTCACGTTCAATGAAGGAATTTGTGGTACAGTATACCGAATTGCTAACGAGGTTCTAAGTTCAGGTACAGTGTCAGGAATTGTGGTGTCAATAAATACTCTGTCAGATACTCAGATTGGAACTGGAACTGTAATCCTGGTGTCAGGAATTGTGGTGTCAATAAATACTCTGTCAGATACTCAGATTGGAACTGGAACTGTAATCCTGGTTCTGGATCCACATGTTTTGGTACTGGAATTGGAACTGCTTGTTTATATTGAATTTTGGTACCGGGTAGTTCAGAAAACATTGTATCGAATTTACTCAACACGGTTGCTCATTTACGCTGACAAGCTTGTGTATAAACTCGAACTGTAATGAGATTACATAAGAAACAAATCATGTAAGAATCATAATTTATGATCCAAGTATTATGATCAGCTAAGCTATTGAATTGGTTCTCAATCTATCCTGATTGAATCTGAATCCAATTTATCAACCCTACTTTTAGGAGTCCCTCAAGATATACAATCCCATTTTGGGCCATGAATGAAAACTAGGCACAGGCCACTTAAACATAGATACTGGTCATGACCTAGGCCACTTGGGTCCCAGACCAGGGCCAAGGCTCTATTAGGAGCAGTTTAGCTCCTTTCATAGTTTAACCCAAGAAAGCTCTTCCGACGACTCGAACTCAAGAAGTGTTTGCTCTGAGTCGAACTCGAGAGGCATATGCTCTAATACCAATTGATAAGTCCATGAAAGATCGGTCAAGGAGCCAATGGTTTAAAATCTACTGATGAAACGCTCTCGCCATTTGATGCGATCATCTAATAGTTTAAAATCTATTGATGAATTATATTTACTATCTGATCCGATGGTGTAAGGGCTATGTCGAAACCCTATGTCTAAAGTCAAAGCCTTGTGTCTCAGAACCCTACCCTTTTGGAAGAAGTGTTTCCTCTACGAACTTGTAATTTCTCTTGATTTTTAGTTTTACTCAGAGATAGCTTTCTCCGTGGGTTTATGGACCCATGGAACCCTTTGGCCTTCCTAGCTATATGACCTGAAATTGATTTTAGGCTACCAAACGTTTTTGGGTAATCATTGTAGACCCAAAAGTGAAACTTGTAACATAAAATCAATAGTGTTTGTTTTCCATTGAAAACTTTTTTCTTAGACAATAAAAACTCATATAATTCTAAATTACATAATTTCTTCAAAAGTTGATTAGAAGATGACTAAAAATCAAGGGTTAATAATTAATGGTCAAGACTTCCAATCAATTTTTAAAGAGGTTAGAAGTTTTAAAATTGACTGATTTTTTTGTGACGATGATCTACATGATGAGGAAAACAAACTTACAAAATTTTAACTCTTGATTTGTAACCATATAGCCCCACAGTACCCATACCGAAGGTGTTTCAACTTTCAATAGCAACATTGGACAACCAAATATGGCCTTAAAAATTAAAGTGTGAGACAAAATCAAAGAAAGAACTTTAACAGATTTCCCACTATTTCTTAGACTAAAAAAAAAAGTCATGTTAAAGAAACAAGTAGTACATTAAAATAGGGCATATTAGGGATCATTCAACTAGTCAAATAAAACCTTACTAACAAACAAACAAACAAACCTATCTTTGTATGAATATATTGTGAAGGACTAGTGTTGTTGGTTTTATTAGGTACACCAAAATCCTTTTACTGTTTGTCTGTCAAAGAGAGAATCCAAGAGAATTTTGATCATCACTTTCTAGTAGGTTTAGGGCAATTTTCTTTTGCTTTCTTTTCAACCAAATTGTCTCTTTAAGCTCAACCTTGAGGGACCCATTTCTTTCATTGTAAACCAAGTTTTAAGTATCATTTTGTTTTGCTTAAATAATAAGGGATAATCATAATCAAATTGTGATCAGAGGACTCACATTGTCTGATTCCGATCCAACGGTGAGATTTGCACGATAAACCACATGCAACTACATTGTTTTTACTAATTAAATATAGTCGAAAAAAATATAGAAACTCATTTTTTCCCCATTTTTTTTATCAAATTAGTTTAATTTAATAACTACATTGTTTGGGAAAATTAAATATATAAGACCAAACTCAATAAGTATTGACGTTGTTATTGCTTATTCTTTTTTCCTTTTCTCTTTTTAAAAAAAAAAAAATGAAAGAAAGAAAAGTACATGTATATTCCAGTTTGGACCATAATGCAAATATTAATTAGTATCATCTTAAAAATAATTAAGATAAATCCCTAATGGTGCATGTGAAATGATTTTTGGTCGTCTTCTAACTCGATCGATGGGGTCATGGCACACATGACTCTGAATCTAAGCACCCCTAATCCTGAAAAAGATTAACCCTAATTGTGCAAACGCAGCCCAATCAAATCTCTTTTTTTTTTTTAGATCTAGAGTATTCGAGTGTCTTAGAACACTAGCCATTAAAGTGTGGGCAGGTCTCCCTATCCACACACAATCTAAATAAATTCGTATTGTTGGTCATAAGGAAGAATCAAACCCTCATGCCCAATCAAATCTCTCCAATACTTGTGTATAAATGCATGCATCTTAAACTCTAGCTTCCTATTGCTAATCTAAAAAGGGTTTTGTCAAATTAGGCTAAATAGATTATCATTTTAAAGGAAAGCAAAGAGACAAATTAAGAATAATTTATTAATCTTAAGTCTCTATCAAAATTAATTTTAGTTCATTTAGGGTGGGTCCAATTCTGTTCCAATTTCTTAATGGATCAAAACCGCACTATTAGATTCAAAAATATGTATACATATAACATATGTAACATATTTATATTCTACACTACCTATACAAATTCAGCAGGGATTTTATGGTTATTTTTTCAAATGTTAGGGTCTCATTGTCAATATACAAAATTGTTTTTTCTATTAACTCAAAAGAACAAAAAAAATATGGTAAACAATAAAATATTTATTGTGGTTTGTTTAGATGAAAGATTTTAAGTAGGGATTTTGTGGGGACCAGAGATTTGGTGGAAAATTAGTTAGAAATCATGTTATAAATCTAACTAGTTTTCCACCAAATCTCTAGTTCCCACAAAATCCCTACTTAAAATCTCTCATCCAAACAAACCATAATTTTTATTTTTTATTTTTTAAAAAAAAGAAGTGACTATATACTTCTTCATACCCATTCGCACATTTGCTAATTACATGCATTAGACATTAGAATATAACGATAGTTTGACAATTATACAATGGACAAACAGTGGTGAATCTTAAAAGAGTTAGCGGAATGGTAAAAACTTTCTTCTTTGACTTGGAGATCAATTACATTTCTGCATTGACTTAGAGATCAATTACATTTCTGCAATTCAAACATGTCATTACTTTCCTTGGAGTCACTCAAATTAAAGAATGGGTGAGGTTATTGCACCTCCTCTTAGAACGTCCCCGCCTGTGGGGCCTATATGCGATATAGAATGTTCTCCTCACTATGTGTATTATCATATATAAAAATCGGTTCGTTCTAAAACTTCTAACCTCCTCAAATTAGTTCTTAAAAATTGGTAACTATTTGACCCCTTAAATAGTAACCAAATAGTTGTTAATTTTTAAAGGTTAATTTGAAGGGGTTGAAAGTTTTAGAACGAAATAATTTTTTAATATGATATACATAGTGAGAAGAACATCCTTTAAAAAAATTAATCCTTAGATGCATTATATGTGAACCCCACAAGATGAGGCGTTATAAGGGAGCGTTGCACGAGGGGTGCAATAACCTCAATAATTCTGTAACTTACTCTGAAATATAAATTGGAGATGGGCCAGACCCCTAAGACTATGACTAGGAGGGTCCTTAAGAACGCGAAAGCATGTCAGTCCACGCTTAGTAGACCCGGAACCAATTTTGGTATCCGGTTCTAATGAGTTCGGACAAAGTAGACCCAGAACCATTTTTAATATCTAAGTATCTAACTGGTTGGGAACCTCATGATATCTCAACATCAACATCCAAACCCTTATCGAGGTCGGCAAACTGCCTCATTTTTAAACGGTGGGGTCCACCAAGAAAGTATCCTTAATAAATTCATGGTTGGATAGGTGGGACCATGGAAAACACGTGGCATTTCACTAATGGAACATATCATCAATTGCCTACTTAAAAGGGTAGAATAATGCAATTGATGGACCAATGGTTGGTAAAAAATTAAAATTATGGGGTTACCCATGCAATTTAAATGACTAAACTACTTAAAAAATAGGTGGACAAAATAATATTTGACTGAAATATTAGTGTTGTTTTGGGACACAATGCTGACCACCACATGCCTACATGAAGATGAAATATATTTTTGCACCCATTGTAGGTGCAAGTTAGGTCTCTTCCTATTGCTGCATTGCATGACATATGTTTGTAAAAAAATGAGACCGTGCGAGACGCACATATAGATTGTTGTAAGTACTATGGTAGCCTCAAGCCTCCATATTAGAGAGGTTTGAGCGATAAATCAAGTACTAAGGTGAGAGTTCTCATTTAAACTCATCTAATCAGCCTCAAATCTACTCATATTTGAGGCTGAGAATAGAGGAAAGAGGGATCAACAGAAAGACTAGAGGGCGCGAGATGGAGTAGTGGGTGACAAAGGGAGTGAAGGGCGACACTAAAAAAAAGTTTGGCGACAAAGAGATTGTGGAGTGAAGTACTAAGGTGGGAGTTATCCTTCAAACTCATCTCCTCAGCCTCAAATCTATTCATATTTGGGACTGAGAATAGAGGAAAGAGTGATCAACGAAAAGACTAGAGGCGCGAGATGGAGTAGTGGGCGACAAAGGGAGTGAAGGGCGACACTAAAAAAAAGTTTGGCGACAAAGAGATTGTGGGGTGACAATCCCTTTGTCGCCCACTTTTTTTTTTGTTTTAATTTTTTTTTCAAAAAAATATTTTTGTTATATGAATATTTTGGTATGTTTTAAAATACCAAGTATGTGGGGCCCACTTGAATATGATCTAATAGTTGATATTTGGTGAAGTTGTTCTCCTTACCATGTAGATCATCCTCATAAAAAATCATTCCATTATAAAATTTATAGCCCCTTCAAAAGTTAATCGAAAGTGATTGAAAGTTAACACTGAGAAGAACGGTGAGGAAAAGAGTTAACTTTTGATGGGGTTAGAAGTTTTAGAATGTGATGATCTTTTGTGATGATGATCTACATGGTGAGTAGAACAATCACACCGAATATCAGCTATTGGATCGTATTTAGGTAGGCCCCACATACTTGATGTTTCGAAACATACCAAAACAACAACAACAAAAATAAACTTTCGAAAAAAAAATTGAAACAAAAAAAATAAATAAATATTGGGGCGACAAAGGGATTGTCGCCCCACACTCCCTTTGTCGCCCTTTACTTCCTTTATGGCCCTCTACTCCGTCTACCGCTGCCCCAAATTTTAGTACCTCAACCTTAGTACTTGCCCCTCCTTCTAATTACCATTTGAGGCTTGTTGTACCAAAATTTGGGGGATACCATAGTACTTGCCCTTATAGAAGTTTAACTTTTTCCTACTATTTTTTTTTAAATGCATTTTCAAATGTGACAGGTGAAAGAGAGATAAGGACAATGCTACATAAACATAAAATTATTTATGTTTGGGCTAAACATATACTTTATGGGATCACATGAGTACGATCTAAAGTTTAATTTTTGGTGATGATATTCTTCTCAACATGTTGATCATCCTTACAAAAAATATCTAATTAAAAAATTCTAACACCACCAAATTTTGATTGGAAGTTGATTGAAAACCAACGGTAAGAAATAAATGGTTTAGACTTCCTATTTATTTTGGGTGGTTTTAGAAGTTTTAGAATTTGCAGATTTTTTGTGAAGATGATCAATATGGTGAGAAGAACAACTTCACTAAATATCAGTCTTTGGATCGTACTCATGTGGGTCCTAAGTTTATGTTTAACCCAAACATAAATAGTTTTATATTTAAATGGCTTTATTTGAGAGATAATAACAAACACAAGTAATAATATTTGTTGTTGTTGACAACTTAAATTCGAGTTCAATTAGTGAGTCCCTGACACGCTCTCCTTTCTCAATTAATTAAGACGCAGCACTACGAGAATAAATAATAAGGGCTTATTTGGTAGATGGGTCTTGCTAACGTGTGCCCTAAGGGCCCACGATAAGGTTGTTTTCGAAGGAGTTTTTTTGCAAGTTCGAAGTCTTCAAATTAGCTGAATTTTTGTAGACATAATATTATTATTATTTATAAGATGTCCACAAAAAATCAGCTCAATCAGAAATATCTAACCCTCCAAACAAATCACTTTAAATGTAAGTCGTTCATTCACACTATTAAAGTTTAAATTAAGTATTTATGGTGCTAGAGGGTGCTAGAGGTCTCCGATTGAGCTGATTTTTTTAGATATGGTCCAAATAGTATAAATAATATACATATCAAAAAATCAGCGCATTTGAACAACCTTAAGAAACTAAACAAAACACAAAACCTAAAAGCTTATCATGTGCCCTTAGGGCACATGTTAACAAAATCCTTGGTAGATTATTAGGGTATATTTAATCCGATTGCTTTGCATGAGTTTAGGTGGGTCCCACAAGGGATGACTATATATATATATATATATATTGAGGAAGATGGGACAGGGCGGAGGACAGTGGTAGTCCCATCGATCCACCGTCTCTATGTGACCCCCACCCCCCAAATTAAAATACGGAAAAGAAATCTCTCCAAAACGGCAAGCGTGTTTTTAGTGTCTCCCTTTCTCTCTCTCTCTAGTCTCTCTTTTTTTAGACTTTAAGGAAACTTATTGGTGTCCACCCGGTTTGACTATCATCCTTATCTTTAAACCGTTAGATGTTACTGGACAAACCGTAGTGTTTGTCATCTCGATGATAATCTATTGGTCTAGATTTTGAGAATGTCAGTAATCCAGGTGGATAGTAACTAATTATACTGCATCCGAGATATTGCCGGTTTGAGATGTTAAGCCGAGATATTCTTGTAGACTATTGATCCCGTACATCCCGAAGTTATATAGGGAAAAAATTCTTTACCTTGATTGAATGAGTCCTTGAAAGGAACACTAATATTACGACACACCAAATCTTAAAGATCTCAAACGTATAGAGATCTCTACTCTTACATTTCTAGCAGTCCAAAGTAGGTGTGCAACTTGGGCGGGCCTAACACGAGCCCGATGGGTTTAACTCAATACTGGGTCGGGCTTGGGCTTAAGGTACTAAAACTCGGGCTCGGGCTTGGGTTTCAAAATAAGAACTCAAAAATTGGGTTGGGCCCGGGTTGCTGCATCGGGCTGCCCAAGGAATCCGAACTCGACATTATATACGTCTGACACTAATAAATGCTATTTTTCTTACACGTCACATTCATTTATTTATTAAGATTTTTCATTTATTATAAATACCTATAAAGTTCCCCTTCATTAAAAATCCTAAATACACAATCAGAATCCTCTTTCTTCTCGGTAACTTTCGATTTTCAAACCTAGATTCTTGGTCGAGGTTCTTAGCTCATCTCTTCAATTCTGCTTTACGAAAATTACAACAGGTTAGCATTTATTTTGATTTCTTTTTTACAATATGCATACCTTCTGGATAAAGAATTAAAGGTTGTAAATAGTATTTTCTTTCTAAGAATCCCTCTGATATCACACGATGTGGATCATCAAGTTGTCGATAACTTCAGTAAAAAAATCTTTTATGGAGAATTTTGAGAGAGCAGCCAATATTATGTCATGTGATCTTGATACTTGTTAATTGGTCTTCATTTTTGTTGATAATAACATGTATTAATGGTGCTTTCTGTAAAGTCGTTACTGTATTCCCATTCGTCTCTCCAATTTACTTTTTTTTTTTTTTTTTGTTGAAAACTACCATTTTATATGATAAACCCGAGCAAAACTCAAGTTCTATTTGGGTTGGTCGGGCACGGGCTCGGGCTTGGGCTTGGGCCGTGGTCCATGCCCAAGCCTAGTAGTCTGAACTTTGGGTTGGGTTCGGGTTAAAGTCAAACCCGACCTAAACCGCCTAAGTTGCACCCATAGTCCAAAGTGGATTCCACCTGTCAAGTGGTTGAACTCTTATACAATACTTATGTTAAATTTGACAGAATTTAAATCTACTATTTATTGTGGAATTTTAGGTAGACTCCACAATTCAAAGAAAACCCACTCACAATAATTTACAAATTTAAGATAACCTTTTTTCTCCTAAAGGCTTTACTCCTAGTGGTTTAGATTACCTTCATCCCAAATGTGAGACCTTCTAATATATTATGGATCTCAAATCATAATTTTTTAGAAAGAATAAAAAATTATTTGCACCTTATTTAATCTTACACTTCAACTAAACCTCCAATGTAGAAATCATTCTTACACTAAAAAAACATGAATTTTATAATTTTTAACCCTATCAAAATTTATTGAAATTTTAAATATTTTGAATTAATTTTCAATCACAACTACCAACCAATTCTTTATAGCATTGTTGTTGTTGTTGTTGTTGTTGTTGTTGTTGTAGAATCACTTGGTTTTTTAGGAATCACGCACCATGATGAGGATATTATCCTAATGAAAAGAACTAGGTGTAAATAGAGTGTAATAATAGGTGAGATGACACTATGAAGGGTGTTAAAACAAACCGTGGTGTGTGCATGTAAAATTTCCCATTTCAGTCAATCCCCCATCTTGTGTTTCGAACTAGGAGCATCAGATATGATACACCCAAGAAACAGCCTATAGATTTTCTCGACCGATATCTCGCGTTACTTTTGAGAAAATCAAGTTGTGAAGCAGCGGTGGAAACACTAAAGTACGCGCATTGGGGCCAAGAGTCCACGCTAAAATACGCCGTCGTGCATGTCTGCTTTTTATTCTCTTTCTTTTGTTCTCTGTTTCTTCTCTTTCTAAAATTCTCAGTTTGTTTGTTTTCTGAGAAAGAGAGATGAGGAAACTGCAAAAATGGGTATTTTGAGAAATGGTGGAGAAGAAGAAGAATAAATGAGAATGATGGAGTGGGAAAAGCAAGAAAACCAACATCACCAACAGCAACAGCAACAGCAACAGCAGCAGAGTGGAGTTTTGTATGTTAAGGTTATGACAGATGAACAGATAGAACTTTTAAGAAGGCAAATCTCTGTTTATGCCACCATTTGTGAACAACTGGTTGAGATGCACAAAGCCATTACTGCTCAACAAGATCTTTCAGGTTTCTTTCTTTCTCTCTCTCTATATTTTCTGGTTTTAGTTGTATTATTAATGGCTTCTTATTATGATGGATACTAACAATTTTACCCCTTTTTGGGGTTTTTATTGGATTGGGTTTGTTTCTTCTTAATTATTCTGCAATGGGTTTTGTTTCTTTTTTATTATTATTGTTGGGTATTTTTTACCCTTTTCTTGGACTCTGGTGCTTTTCTTTTTCAGTTAATTTTATCTTTCTTCAAGAGTAGTTTTAGTTTCTTGCTGGGCATTTTCTTGTGGGGTTTTGCTGAAATTTGTATTTTGGCTGAATGCTCACATTTTGAGTGAAAATAGCGTAAAATCTTTTTCTTTGATTCATTTTCAGTTTTTAGCAGTTCTGGGTTTTGTTTTTGAGAAATTAATTTACTTGAATTTAGAGTAGTTAGGCACTAAAATGTGTGATATTTGACTGTTGCTCTTTTGCCCTTGATATTGGCTTTTGCTTCAGATGAATGGTTTTGGTTCACTTGAGTGCAATTTTTAAGAAAATGGTGTGAACTCATGATGCTATTAATTATTCTTATCTTATAACTAATTATGGATGTTAGTTCAAGATGAATCATTTCCGTTGAATTGGGGAGTTTTATAAACTAAAGGCGATTGGATACTTTATTTTTCCTTTGTTAGATTTTGAGTATAAGTAAGGGAAATTGGATATCAAGGTTGCTTTGTAAATCAGATTTTAGTTGACTTATTACAAGCTCCACCCCATTTGATTGTTATTCTTAATACTTCAGTTGCATTTATATAATTGGATTTATAATAGTACCTTATATTTATTTTGCATAGAATTGAAGTTATATCTTTACTGGTGGAAGACCACTCGTTAGAGTGGTTGGAAACATGGTTGTCCAAAATATAGGTCTTGGTATCGAATCCCACAAAGAGGATTCTTCTTTAATTTATGTCCAATTCAAAAAAAAAAAGTTATATCTTTACTGTTTGACTGGGTACTTAATTAGGGTTTAGTACTTGTAAGAAAAATTCTGGTAATTTAGTTCCCCTTATCTCTCCAAAATTCTTTTTGATGCCTATTTCAAGGATCGCGCTTCATTATTTTATCTAGCTTGCAGATATTGACTTGAGAATAATGAAAGTTTTGTAAGTTAGCTAATTATTAGCTTTTCACTGATTAAAAGAAAATGTGTGGTTAGAAGGTCTTAATCATATTGAAAGGTTTGATGATGACATCTTAGAATACTCATTTTCCTCAATATATAACCATGTTCCCATGGCTACCCACTTGATCTTCTTTAGAATAGAAGATCAACTTGTCCCTAAAGCAGATCATGGTGATGGAGGGCACAGGGATTTACTTATTTCTCAAAATATGTATATATTTTTTTTTTGAAATTAAAAATAATATTTCATTTTTAACAAGATAAAATTTCCATATTATTCCATGAACTTTATTTCAATATCTTGGAACATTTATTTTGTATTAAATGCCTTGTTCACATTAAGTATACAAATATAAAATTATTATATGAACCTGTTAAAGCTAATATCTGAAAGCAAAATACTAGAATAAATTCTGATTAAAAAAAGAAAAGAAAAAGAAAACTAGGTTAGACTAAGATTTGATTGGCATGTGTCTGGCACATTAGTTTGGCACCTTGATTGACGTCGCAAACTTTTAGAAAATTGTGACATTTTTTCACATTTACTTATATGTATTACCTCAGCTGGTTTATATTGCTTTTCATGTCTACTCCAACCTATTTCATTCCAATGTCTCTTGATCATCTATTGCACACGATCACATCCATCACTTCTGTCCTAGACATCTTGAATATCTAACCTTCAAGTAAAAAGAGTACATTGAAAAGCATTAAATACTCTAGGACTATACTTCCTTTTCTTTGGATGAAGAAGATTAGTAATATTTGTTAGTTCCAGTCACTGCCATTAATGAAAGTTACACCTTAATTTTTCAGGAATGAGGCTTGGGAATATATATTGTGATCCATTAATGACATCTAGTGGGCACAAGATCACCACTAGGCAGCGTTGGACCCCAACACCTGTGCAACTTCAGATTCTTGAGCGTATCTTTGATCAAGGGACTGGGACTCCAAGTAAACAAAAGATCAAAGATATAACCAATGACCTGACTCAACATGGCCAAATTTCAGAAACTAATGTCTATAACTGGTTCCAGAATAGGCGGGCTAGATCAAAACGGAAGCAACTGGGTACTGCACCAAACAATGCAGAATCAGAAGTAGAGACCGAGGTCGAGTCCCCAAAGGAAAAGAAGGCAAAGTCAGAGAGCAACCACTCCCATGAAAACTCATCTCTGAGAGTGGATGAAGTTTGCTTTCGAAGTTCTGGAGTAAGCTCTGATCTGCATTCCTCAGATCTACACCCAAATAAAACAGAGTCCATGTTTCCATCTGACAGTGGTTCAAAGTCTTCTGGCAGTCTGGGTCACGTATCTTTCTATGATAGTGTACTATCAAACCCAAGTATGTACACTCCTAAATAACTCTTCCATCTTTTAGTGTTGCTTGTAAATGCCGGTCACATCTAGTCCTTAATAACTTAGGAAATGAAATTAGTTACTTGCTGTTCAGCATCAAATTTGTCACAGATCCTAATCTTCTTCATTTGCTTGTATTTTATCTCGAAATAGTAACTTGTACACATATACATGTAGCTCTTCGCCTCTTCCTCTAACCTTCAATTGTTCACTTTATCATTCCCATTAATCCTGCCTCACGATGCATGTCAGTCCAGAATGTCCAATTTATTGGTCTTCCTATGGGTTCTGCTTATCCAGCAATAACATATCTTCATTAGATTGTTAAAAAAATGACCATTTACAAGATTGATTTTTAGGTCCATCAAGTTGGTGATATTTGGGTTTTTCTTTTCCTGATCAGTGATTCTTGTGTATGTTAAGTATTTTGAACCCATCAATTTGTCAGATTATCTCTTAGGTCTCTCCTAGTAGTTTTCTTGATGTTGTGCTGTAACTCTGCACCTACTTTGTTTTTGTCTATCTTCCTTTTTCACTAAATCTTCTGTTTTTTCTATTAAAAACAGGCCAACTTGTGAGTTTCAGCAACATATTGTAGAAGAGTAAACACCAATTCATGCCTCTATCTATGATCATCTATTCGAATGTTCTTATTACTTGTATTTGGTGAATGCAGGAATCGATCATCTTATGGGAAAAATAGAAGTGCCCGGGAGCTATAATCCTTATCGGCAGGGAGAAAGCTATGACTTGATATGATAACATTTTCCCCCTTGAACGTCCATGGTGTTGTTCAATGACAGGAATCCGAGCTGATTATGACTCGAGATTGATGGGCTATAGAATAGTTGAAGTAGAAGGATGATGTTCTAGATATAAATGTATGGGTCATTTTACATAGTAATCTTTTACTAATCATACAAAAGAAAGATTAGCTTAGCAAGACTTTGTTAGATCTAAAGCATGCTTACTAATGATGGCATATAATACTCGAAATCGTATTCCAGTAGTTGGTTTGGCTCACTCAGGATGTAAGTGTTTAGTTAAAGATATATAATTGTAGAGTTGGTTTTGATACATTGGAAGGAAACACCAGTTTCTTGTGGTTGAGGAGTTGCTTTGGAATGACTAAATATTGATTACTTTTACTAGATTTGATGCGTCCTTGCTTGGGTTCATATGTTCTTGTTCGGATTTGATCTTTTACTTGTATTTTTTTATGTGGATTGCTTGTGCTATGAAAAGGGTGTTATCTATATTCATACTCTGTTGTAGCCTTTCTTTGTATTGCATCACACTAATTAGTATTAAATGTTTGGGAAATTCCTACATTCCCCAATTATCCTTACACCTGGTTTACACCCATCTATGGGTCCCAGAAGGAGATGATCTTAGATTTTGCACAATACTCCAAAGAAATGAGATACACGAGGAAAGCTTACGGCTGAGTTTTTAACCCACAACTTCTTCAGGTGCCAACAAACTGTGCTTAAGTAGTTTGTAATTTGGTATTTTCCCAGCCACCTAGTTTGTGAGATCAAGAGTAAAGACTCCAGAGTATTGTATAATCAATAATCATCGATGCTCAGGCCAGCCTAAGCCCTGAACAGAAACAAACCCAAGCTCTCAGTGGCCAGCCCTAGGCACAATCGCTTACGGGCCTCCAGGTCATGCTGAGTTAAGGACTTCTGGTCACAGCCCTGGCCCTGCCCAGCCAGCTCCCATGTACATCCCTTAGCATATCCTTCAAACCATCATTCCCTTATCTATATCTATCTATCTATATCTATATTATTATAATGCAAATACTTGAGGTGAAGTCTTTTTTAGAGATCTTTCAAAGGGGTAATGCTACATAAACACTCGATCGGGTGTTTTTATTTTAAACACCGGTCTGTGGGGCCCACATAGATACACTTCAAGAGCTGAAATTTTGTGAGGTTGTTCTACTCACCATGGGCAACATCCTCACAAAAAATCATCTCATTCTAAAATTTCTAACCCCATCAAAATCCAAACTTTTCTCCCCACCGTTCATTTCTCACCGTTAATTTTTAATTAGTTTGAGATTAACTTTTGATAGGGCTAGAAATTTTAAAATTGGCTGATTTTTTGTGAGGATGTTGCACATGGTGAGTAGAACAACCTCACAAAATTTCAGCTCTTGAAGTGTATCTATGTGGGCCCCACAGACCGGTGTTTAAAATAAAAACACCCGATCGAGTGTTTATGTAGCATTACCCCTTTCAAAGCTACCCTTTGTATTTTAATTTTTTTTTATAAGCAAATTAGATGGCAAATATTGTATATTCTATATTCAATGAAGGTCATACTTCATATCTACTAAAACACTAGACATTAAATAGTTCCACCAACCATTATATACCTCCGGTCTAACATTAGATACCACTAATTAAGTACTTTAATTACTCTCCTTTTACATTAATAAAAGATATGCTATTATTATTATTATTATTATTATTATTATTATTATTATTATTATTGTTACACTTTTGCTTACACATGCCTATGGAATTAGAATGATCCAAAAGCTTTTTTTTTTTTGAAGATCATCTCTTCATCATGTAAATTAATAAAATAAGCCTTTGGATCTTCTACATCCATGCATTTCTTTAGTCCAAACCCTACGTAAGAAATAAAATTAGCGTAAGGCACAAGCAATCGCACATGCACAAGGTTTGTAAATTATAATCCCCTGCAAGACAGATAATGAGCACTTATCTTGACCAAGTCAAGTCCACCTCTGCAGCCAAACACACCCTAAATAGATGAAGAATTTTAAAAGTCCCTTTCATCATAATTTCAAGTCTTTTCTTTCTTTTTTACCGCTCGTCTTTCTAATGAATGTTACCAACGCAGGAGAAATAACAAAATATATAATGTATTAATTATGTCATTTGTACAAAAGATCGAAAGAAGCTTTTCCTCCATCTGTATTTACAAGTTTTTAGTCACCATTAAGAGCATACCCCGACTTCCCACATTGAATAGCAGCACAAGTAGAAGGACAAGAATAGTCTCCATATTTTTCAGTCCATAATCAACGTAAACATCTTCAGATATAATGGAGATCCAAAAAAATGATCCTTTCAACAGATGATGCTCATAAATCAATGTTCAGTAGCCCGTAAAAGTTATGGACATGTTCCGAACGAGCAAACTGCTGCTAAAAGGACTGTAATTTACTCTGTATTTAACTCAATAAACCACTTCTCCCTTTGTATGAATGATAGTGCCATCTCTCTCACCCTTTGGACAGTTTTTGTTTTTGCTTAGTTTGATATTGAGTGGGATTGAACTCAAAAATCTACAGGGCTCATGTTCTGGTGACCCATCAATTTTATGTTTTAGAGCGCAGACCTCTCCTTGGTAGTTTCAGCTGCAAATCAAATGAACGACAGATATAACTATTGTGCAGAACAAGTTGAACACTTAAAGCGAGAAATTCTTAGAACATTTCAAACCTTGGATTTTGTTGTCCTCCAGCCTCCAGAATCCTGCTCTTGTTTCACATAAGAAAACTTGTCAATTATAACCAAATCTGCAACTTCTCCGCAATCGGAGCCAGAAGCAACTTGGCAAAGCTCTGAACCAACAGAGTGACCGCCGACACCTGACCAACTGATTGGCAAGCCAGGCTACACAAGAAACAAATAAATGAAAGTTCAGTTGCATTTCCTTCTAAAAATTTAGTTTTTCATGCAGTCCATCTCTTCCTCTGGTAAAAGTTATGAAATATCATTTTGAAAATGAGAAGGTTTCAAATGGCTGAAGACAGCTGAGGTGGTGTTTGCGCAATTTTTTTTTTATCATGTTTCTATGTTTTTTGTAGATTTTTGTTCCTACTGAAGAAAATAATAAACCATACATGAAGAGCCTACCTCATCCTTTGGTGCTTCAAGATTCTTGATTTCCAACTGATCAAAAGAAAATATGATCTGTAGATACAAAACCCAATGAACTTTTCAAGCCTCAGTAAAAGCAACAAAAAGCATGAAAGATCGCTAGATAGGAGCGGCAACAAAAGGGTAGAAATTCACTATTTCAAACTCAAAGCATTAAGGAATAGTAATATGCAAAAGCCACATTAAAGCACAACGTCAAAGATTCTCTATACTACTCACAGATCCAAATAAAAAATACCTTGTTTAGTAACTGGATGTTTGGTGCATCAGAAGCCATGACCTGTAGACCAAGGAAACTGTCCGGAACAGTACAGAATGGACAGAAAACAGTACTGAACACGCAACCATCTTTTTCAGACCAAATACCATGTTTTGGTGCATTATTACTAGTAGGCCTATTACAGAGTCGCTGATCAACAGATGCTAGGTCACAAATCACAACGGGTATACTCTCTGATTCATTGGTGGATAAATGTTCCGATCCACTTCTCAAGAAAGATGTCAAGTAAACTTTGGAAGATGAAGTCAATGAACACATGACAAAGTATTCGTTCTCAGGCAAACCTAATGAGTTTTTACAGAATGAGCAACAAATATGTAGCCTCTTGTTCATAACAGCCTCAGAAGACAATGATGATACACTACAATTATTTACCGCAAGCTTTTCTGAAACGTTCAACTTCTTATCACATTCCGAACAGTCTATCTCAATACCAAACTCAATTCTACGGGTTGCTTCCCTAGTTACACCCATACTTCTCATACCCTCCTGAGATTTGCCATCAGGAGTTCGAAACTGATCCATTTGGGAATTAGCCAATGATGAACTCATTGGCTTTCTCCTTTTCTGTGTATGAGAATTAACACTCAAATTCAGAGATGACTCCATTTCTGGTTTCAGATTGCGGATGTCAGCATCTATAATTCTGTCAGATGTAATCTCCATTGCACAAGTGCCCTGGGAAATGGCTCCATTTGAATTTGCATCAGATGCCGAATGGACGGATAGTTGATCTGATAACTCATTAGTGGCCTCCACTATAGTTGAATTTGAGTTGTCCTCCTTGGATAAAACTGCAGGGCTAGACATAGAAGTGTTGTCAGATGTACCAGGGTTTCCCTTCACTGCAAACCGATCAGGACTGTCTGTGGAAGATGCCACAGATTTACTCTCTGACCTGCAATAAAATGGAGCATGTGTCTGTTATGTATCAATCTATCTCACCCCAATAAAAATGTAAAGTAAATAAGGCAATTTTGTTCATCCACTATTTTATAGACTACACGACATTACTAACTCATAAAAGCCTGATCAGTCAACAGGTTCACCTTGAATATTTCTGGGGACTGCATTCTAAGTCAACATATTCTCTGCTGACTACAGTCTCAGTTTCATCAGCAGGAGCAAATTCCGTAGTTTCAAGAATGCCAAGAGTGCTTAGTTTGGGAAGAGTGGCATCATCATTTCTTACTGGAGTTAAAGACTTGGATATTCGGCCTGCCTTTTCATGTTCTACTATTTTCTTGGAAACTACTTTCTTTCCTTTAGGAGAATCAAGCTTGCAACTGTTAGTATTTTTCCTTTTCACAGCACCTTTGCTCAAGACTTCTTGATTTGTAGAAGGGATGTCTTCCTCTTTGATGTCAGAAATTTCTGATGTATTAATGCCCTTTGGTCCAGTCCGTTCCTGTAAACGGCCAAATTAAGGATCATTTTTCCTGAATAATTGATCCTTGATGTTTCAGAGACTGAAATTAAAAGGCAAGCATATAGAATTAGACCTTGACATCTTGAAAAAAGGATCGTAATCCCTCAAGTGACTTGTCAAAGCTGTCATACTGTTTGATGGATTTCCTGAGCCACTTTGAAACATAAGCAATATTCCTTTCTTCCCTAAACCGTTCATCTGCATGAACAATAAAAGAAATATTTTAAAATTTTGAGAAAAAGACAAGATGGAGGCTAGGAGAACTAAAAAATTATAAAAACGAAGCACAATTAAATGTCCATCTAGCAAATTCAGGAACTTGGTATTTGTTGATCGTAGAACTGCTCTGGAATACTAATTGAAAGGTTGAGGGAGGTTGTTCTATTGTTCACAAATCCATTTTGATTGAAATGGTCCAGTTTAAGGTGTTTATCTGTCCTTAATCAGGCAATAGTTTTTGGTTAAGAAAGTGAAAATATTAAATACTTGTAAGAAAATATTTGCAGTAACAGAGCTACAGTGATGAGTCAACAATTTTTAAAGAAGACATCTCCACATTCCTAAGCAGCACATATCCATTTTTGTTTGGTGTACGCTCAAAAAAGGTAATAATTCTTTTATCACTTGTCACAAGAAAGAAAAAGAAAAACAGAAGCCTAAATCCAAGAAGTTAGGCCTGTTTGAAAGATCATGATTAATATAAGCATACCATGTGAACAAGTACGTACTCTTTTCCTTTCGCTAAATAAATAAGAAACAAAATAATCAGCGAAGGACATAAAGAACAAATACCCATGAAGATTACGGCTCCATAGTCAAACCTATGGCGTATGCAACGACCTACAGAAAGTAATTGATATTATTAGTACTTGCATTATTCTCAAGACTTGCCTCATCCATGTAGAGGATTTACAAACAATGCAAGGATACATAGAAGGTAATCATACAGAAGCTATGTAGCACTCTTGAAGAATATGAAGTAAACAAAAGCTAGTGACAGACTGCAAGCACAACATCTGGCAGAAGGAGCTCAGATTTGATAATTTTTTTGGGAAAATACATAAGAAATAGAATACACAGCCTAGACTAGTGAAAGAGAAACCAGGGTGGGTAAATACCTGCGGCTTGATTCAAAGCACGAAATGCTTGGTGGCAGTACCACTGGTTCCCACTTAGAAGACTTTTCGACGAACTATACGTGTCGTTATACTTCTTCTTCTGTGCAACCTGAATATCATGTCTGCTAACAAGATTGTATCAATCAGCAAGATTGGACAAAGGATAAGTGGATAATTTGTGAGTAATAAGATATTTGAAGAACACTTACATGTTTGGAAACGGGATACCAACAATTACCTGAGATAGTCAAGGATTACTCAAACTAATTACGAAGCAGAGACAAGTACACAGGAAAAAGATGATGATGCTGATAACAAAAAAAAAAAAAGGGAACTATTGCACATGAATGCATAAAACCCAGACCAGATTCTACGCATTGGGGTCCAGTTATTCAACACGTTAACAGAATCTGAACCTGTGATGCATGAGATCAACACCCTAAATCAGAATCTATAGTAGTAGTCTTTAGTGCCTTATAACAACACCTAATGAACTATGTTGTTAAAGTCCTAGGCGGAGGCTGGGCGGCCAAGGGACGCCTAGCGCCTAGGTCCTTCTAGGCGAGGCCTAGTCGGGATTAGTCGGGCATACATAAATATAATTATATAAATTCTACAAAAAAAAATATACATATGCATATGTCAAAAAATTACCATACAAGATGCCATTTAAATGGCTAAAATAAAAACACACAGTCAATCAGTCACGCATATAAATAAAATCACTAATCAGTTAATTATATAGGTTTAAAATCAAATCAACAAAGCAATACAACATGCTGGAAAAAACTGAGTAATACAACAGGCTGGAAAAAAATAGAGCAATAAAAAAGCAGAGAAAAAAAGAGAGAAGAAGAAAAAGAGGGAGAAGAAGAAGAAGAAGAAAACAGTAAGAAGATGACGAAACACTCCCACTTCCCTTCCTTTCTTTTCTTCTTTTTATTATAAATGGATGGCCTTTTTCATTAAAATCCCTAAAAGAGTTTGTTATTCCCAAAAGAGGGTCTAAACAATAAAATGTTTTAAAAAAAAGCCCTTAAAATTTTGTTATGAAAACTTTTTATTTTAAAAGGGCCTAGTCGGCGCCTAGGGGACCAGCCGCCTAGCCCTAATCGCCCGCCTAGGCCCCGATTTTTTGGGCTTGGCGGCCTTGGACGACTAGGGGCCATGGCGTGGCAGCCAAAGGGCGCCTAGCGCCTAGGCAGCGATTAAATCCGTCTAGGCCCCGACTTTAATAACATAGCTAATGAATTGTAACTCTGAAGAAAGTGCAAAGGATACAACAACTCGAGCATTTTCATCAGAGAAGTCGATCCCTTCAGAGACCTGAAAAAAGTTAAATAACAAATAATAAATCTTCCACAGCAGTGTCATTAAGGTTTCTGTTTTTCTGGGAATATTGAGATTGAATTATTTCCTGGTGGAAGTTGTTTATACATGTAAACTACACAGTGTGAGGGATAAACAGATTAGTTTTCCTAGTCTTTTGTTTTTCATGGTAATGGTAGACAATAACAAAATCACTACTTGTCCAAGAAACAACCTAGTCCCACCTCTCCCCGGAAACTAATGGCTCTAATCTGATTCTGCTACAATCAAGATGCAGACAAAAAACCAACGAGAGCCCTTTTCCTTTTTGGTGGTTCCCCATAGCGAGGATGCAACAGACCATGAAACTCAAAATACCCTTTTCTGTCTCACAGAAATCTCTGGCAGCACACCTTTTTCTGACATGGATGGATTATGGAGCCAGGATTTTCAATTTGAGGGGGACTGAAGCATTGAAAGAAGAATGTTAAGAAAATTTTATGAGGAGCCATTAAGTGCAAATTGCAATTAATTGTCTTAAACATGTAAAAATATATAAAATAGCATATATATCGAAGGGGAGCTTCGAAAGGCTACGTGGCCCCCCATGTGGCTCCGCCACTGTTTTCAAAGAACCCTCTTACTCAGTATGGAGAACCAGGCTTAACTGAGCCAGTTTAGCCTTCAAGTCAAGCTTGGGCAAAACCTAGCCCTACCTGACCTGACCCATTTACACCCATATGAAATGATTCTGCTTTAGCTTGAAGCACATTCATTACTTCAGTTTTCTATTTAAGAAAAAATAAATCATCTTTTCTACAATGGAAGTAGAACACACAAGGAAATGTGTTAAAATAAGTGTCCAAAAGTCTATGTAACTACAAACCTTTCCTCGGCAAACTGCCAGAAAAGCAGCCCCTTCATTACATGTCTCATGCGTGTAAAAGTGGTGGAGGCCTCGCTTTTTACCCCTCTTGATTTTGCAAGGAGCTGGTTTTTTACCTTGACTAATTGAATTATAGTAACCTTTCAAAATGAAGTCAAAGCTATCCTGGTTTCCTCTTGGCTCTGCACAAATAAGTAAACCACTAAGACATTTGCCATACTAAAAAAACCTTATGCTCATATAGTTGTTAAGAGATAGCCATATATCTAGAGAAAGAAGGCCAACAATGTGAATAATATCTAAAGATAGAAGGCCAACAAAAAAGTATGGTATCTCCTTTGGACAGTTCTAAAGGACCAACCCAAATTCTTTTTGAGCTCAAATGTATAAACAACCAAAGAGATGGTTGTAAGAAATCTTACCAATGAAAAGGGACTTTTGAGCGTTTAATCGAGACCATTGCCCTGTTTCACCCCAACGCTTTTGTAGCTTTTCCATCAACTTATAGCTAGGAAAGAAAACAAGAGCACCACCTGGTACGATCTTGCAAATTTCCTCTAAACAAGTGCCAAGTTCATCCTTCAAAATCAATAATTCAATGATTATTTGTACATAGAAGCGATGACCCCAATCAACAAGTTGGAGTTCAATCACAGTATTCGCATTTACCTGGAAAGCATATCCATCAGCTGTTTTATAGCTTGCATTTAATGGATAGTTCCCTGGGCCAGTGGAAACTACAGCAGCCAACAACTATAACAAATGAAGGCTAATCAGATCACTGGTGCATCAACAAAACCAGCTATATTCAATTAGGACCAAATACCCATACCTGTGATTCCACATCTATTACATGTGGTGCTTCCATGCAAGTTTCAAATTGAATCCCAAGTTCAGATGAAAAAGAGCTCATGGGTGAGAGAGTTCTGAATCACCAAAACATAGAAGAGAAGGAAGAAATACACCAAAAATAGCATAAACCAAAACTTCAAAAGTGAACAAAGAAACAAGTGAGCATGGATTGGACTCAGTAAGATTTCTTTTCCTTTTAGAAATTCAAACTTCTAAAACAAAAGCTTCAGTATCTCGACTACAGAATAAAAAATTAGGGAGTTGAACTATATAGCAAGACAGAACTCTGTTCAAAAGCAGAAAATAGCTAAACGTTTAAAAGTTCAAATAGACAACATCTTTACATAGAAAACCTTCAACAATAAAGAATGTACTATATTTGTGATATAGGTTTTAACATTGACATCAACTAACAAATAGATAGTATAATACACCCTGTGCAACAAACTTGGGACAAATTGAAAAGTTGAGCCATACAATTGAATACAGCTTAAGTGCTAGGGACCATGGCATGATCCCAGCAATGCCTGGATATGAATCTTCTGTAAACAATGTTGCTTGACTAATCATACATGCATGAAACTGTGCTAAACTTTGCGAATTCACATACAGTATAATACTCCTCCAAAAAATTTCTTAATCACATATAAACATAAGTGCCACTTACTCGTCACGATAATAGAATAAACTAAGAATGGCTCAGTCAGTAGGCAGTATACGTCTAGTTACTTACCCGGATGTAAGAATTACAGACATAGCTTTATCAGCAATTTCTCTAAAGACAACAGCAGGATTCAGGCACCACAGGCTCAAAGAATGCGTCCAATCACCAGATCTTTGTCCTACAAGTAATGTAATTTAAAATTTCAAGGATAAAAGCAAAAGAATAGTATAACAGTATCCACATACTCAAGTAGAAGGCTCCTTTTATTCAATCTTAACATCCATCTTAATCATAAGAACTATAAGAGCCAAAAGCATCTGCTAACAGGCAACCAGTAAATAGGTAATCAGTAAAATCTTTCCAAAAAAAACAGGCAACTAGTAAATAGCTCAAATTTCCACAGGATTTGGAAACTAAACTTGAACGCAGAAATATATTTAAACTCATTAGAATCCAATCCCTTTTCTTTCCTTATATGCTTAAGGATCACCCATAATGGTAGCTCCAACCTCCAAGTTAAGACAAGATGGTTTAAAAAATGCACTTTTCCTAATTGATTTTATTTCATCCCAGAATCAAAAGCCATTTTGAGGCATTAACCATTTCACATCTTCTATGTTGAATTACCTGATTAAGAGGTTCCATAATCAAAAGGTCTAGGTAGGCATATTGTCAAAATCTTTCATATCACAAAAGTAAGTCTTGGGGATTTAAAACAGCAAACACTTCTATATGTTAGTAATGAAAAAAGGGAACTTTGGGAGACTTACCAGCATCTCTTTTAACATATCTCTGTAAAACAAGCTGATAATCAAGTGCATTAAGCCCATTCCTGGAGAAAAAATAGTCCAGCGAAGAAAATAATCCTGCATGACATTGTCAAGCACAGTCACAAGAGTACAATTCTAAAAGTTAATGAATCAGTTCAAAGTAGGAATCTTGAGTTAGTACCTTCAAGTGCTATCACTGACTTGCCACTTAAATGAGCTGCCTCTGACTCTGCATCAGATGCAGCTTTGATTGCCTTAACCAACAAGATAGAGTAAGATACAAAGAGGGGTAAGAATTAAGTTAGAAAGAAAATCTTAATAAAGTACCTTTGTGGCGCACTCCTGCAAGATTGGGAAGCACTGCTGAGAAATGCCAACTTCTTGAAGTTCTCTTAAGGCTTTATCCCCTGTCCAACTGGGGAAAATAGAACAAAACAACATGAATAAGAAAATTTTGGATATTGTTTCTAAATGGAAGACTCCAATGCACGCATTCAATAGCATCATGAATCTATTTTACATTTTTATGAAGGTAAGAACAGTAAGAAAAGTTGAAAAACCAATAACAAAAAAAACTCATTAGTAGAACTAGTTTCTGTTCTACTTTATTAAGGGCAGCGAGTATTTATAAGGAAGACGTGCAATTAGTTGCCATTTAACAACCAGGAAGAAGGCGGGGGAACATAAATCCTGTTAGTTCCAATTTAATCAAATTTTACAGAGACCGACCAGTAAAGCACTACAATAATTTACCAGTACTGCATCTGTTACAAATTCATCCACATTCTTTAGGTGATAATATATAAACACATGTACCCAGGAAGTAGATGATGATTTATGATCAGATGCAGGGTACAGTATCGAATTAATTTAACTTACTCACCATGAGAAATAGTGCTGGAACTCATGCTTCTGTAGAGTGCTTTTCCTCTGCCCAATCCAACTTATGATTCCCTACACAATCAAACTTTTCAGCGCTGACCATGCAACCATCAATTAAAGAGTGCTTACGTAGTTGTGTGATAAAATGACTACCTGAATTGTATCATATAAAGGTTGGTAAATCACCGAATCTGTGAAGCATAGTTGTCCCAACTCCGTCTGCAATGCTTTCATACAAACCGACAAGAATAAACATCAGTTCTTAGTCATTACTCATGGGATAAGGTGGAAAGGGACAATGGATGCATCACTTACTATATAGAACATCTTCTTCAACATCCACACTACCAGCCTCGCGTGCTATGTCCTCTATATTGCTGTTAACAGTGAAGACAAATCATAAATAGCAAAGAACAAGAAAACCTAAATACCTAATGAAAGAGAGAGAGAGAGAGAGAGAGAGAGAGAGAGAGAGAGAGAGGGAGGAAAGAAGTTCTAAACATTACCTAGGCTTGGACCTACGGTAACCTGTGAAAGAATATCTTTAAACATAAATTGCATCATAAAGGTTTTAATCATAGTGAACTTTAGGGAGTTGTCCAGATTCCCATGGGCTTGCTTACATATCCATAGAGGGGTAAACAACTTGGAATGGATTCAACAGAACACTTCCTGGAGCTTACGAAAGAGACCTTCGCAATCATACAGATTGATACCCTCGTAGGACGCACATTTAACTTAAGTTAAATTGTTTTCAGTGTCATGTAAGGTGTCTACTAAGCACTTCATATGCAGGAACGGGAGGTTGGTTGGATTCAGATAATAACGAAAGCAGTGAAGCAATAAATGCAAAGTACTAAGTTTATTAGCTATTTGTGGTGAGTCATCGATGATAAGATATGCACCATCTACAAGGCCAACGCACTGATTAACTAAGGCTGTGGAGTTATTCAAACAGTGGTTTCACACAAAAAAAAAGGAGAGAGAGAGAGAGAGAGAGAGAGAGAGAGAGAGAGAGAGAGATTAATTATAGTCTGTAGTGTAACCCTATTTCAACATGTATCCTCATAAGAAGTGTTTTGAAAATGGTTCAGTAAGATTTTTTTTTTTTTAAGTTTCAGTAAGAATAATTCCGCAAGGACAAAATTATTATTATTAACTTGTAAAGTTGTAATCAACTCAAGACAGATGACAGTTTTTTTTTTTTACAATAAAAATTTATTACCACTAGCACAAATGCATAAAGAATCAACAAACTAGATTTCTTGCAAGCATTTTGGTAAGGAGCTCAAGGGCATACTGAGCTTCATCAAGAATCACGATTGAGTCTGTAAGATCTACTTCCATTGCCCTCCGAATGGCTTTATTAATGATGTAGCTGTATGGGCAGAACACAAGTTGAGCTTCTTCTGCCATAGAACGTGCTGCAAAATATGAACAACCTACCAAAAAAGGCCCATGCATTAGGATTTGGGAGGTAATATCAATCTTTCAACAGATTAGAATAGAAGAAAAATAAAACCTTTAACAAGCCGTCCAACTTTCACTAGATCTTCAATATCATGAGCCTCATGGCAGCCACCTTTCTGAAGGGAAGGATGACCTTTGACTTTATGGACATTTCTGTTTATGGGAGAGGCTAGGTGTTACTTGGTTCAGCGCAAAGGGAACATAGATACAGAAATAATCATAAGCATGTGCCAATAGAGAAACAAGAGAATAGAACTCACTTGTATTCTGAGCATCTTACTCCTTCATCTGGGTCCACTTTCAAAAGCAACTTACTGCAATGTTTTACAACCATGCACGTTTTAACAGAAGATCAATAGAAAACACAAAACGTAGTGTTGCTTTGGGTTTTAGAAGTTCACCATTCCTCATCGATGTTTTCTTTCCTGCATATATGTTTGTTCGTGCAGTAGTGTTTCCTTGATGCCTGAAAGAAGTAATAAAAGAAAAACAAACAACAAAAAAGAACTGATGAAATCTTCAAAAAAGGGAAGATGATTCTGACAAAGAAATCTACAGCACATAACCCTCATCCTTAATAATAGAAAGTCAATAGAAGTTGCTCAACATTGGAAAATCAAAGTAGCAAAGTTTCCATAATCTATATACTACCAATTATTGATGTACTGTTTACTGATACTGTCAGCTATATTCTTTAATTATAATGCACATATTCAAAACTAATATCTAGGAAACTGTATGAAATTTCAATGCACATTATTTGCAATCAAGGCTTAATGCTTTGATTTCTTATGCATGACAAAAATATGCTAAGTTTCTCCCACTTAAAGAATTGGCAATCTCAAGAAACAACATGACCAAGCTGAAAGTATCAGTTCTCATACTGCACTATCATAGCAAGCGTATGTTACCATTAAAAATATATTTAGAAATCCTTAAGGTTCTTCCAGGTGCCAAATATGTACACAAGTTTTCAAAGAATGAGATAAACCTACCAGAATTGCCATTGGGACCCGGTAAGATGTCTTGCGGTACTCACGAATTAGTTGACTTATTTGTGAATGTGTCCTCCTTTCAAAATCAATACAAAGTGATAGTTAATAGTATTCAAGCAACAGTAATAATGTCTTAGCAGCAAATGTTAGCAACAGAATCTATTTATCTCCACTTTCGGTGGAATTAACTGAATTACCTATAACATCTCCTACTGTGTTATATATATTAAGACTAGGATACCTAAAATGAAAGGACCTTATAATTGAAAACCTTTACTTTCATCAAGCTTCTCTTTTTTTCATGAGATGGAAGTGATGTACCTATTTCCTCCAATACCCCCAAAAGTAAGACCTCTCAATAATATTACATTAAAATGTCTAGCAACATTACACATTTACACAAGCATGATGATCATCACCAAGGTTAGTAGAAAATCAAAACTTACGAAGCATAAAAAATGGTAGGCGTTGTCTTTTTCTTTTTACTGTTTTTTGCAGACGGAGCCGACTCTAAATTACCTGGAAAAAACCCATTTCAGCAATATAGAGTTAGAAATGACAAATGACTTTCTTTAACAACATAAACAAGGTCCATATTCTTTAAGTGTCTTTAACTTGCAGCCATCATCCCGCCATATTCACTACTTCTTGCCACCATAACTCACTTCAAATCTGTTTTCTGGAACACTTAAGTTTGGGACAAACTTGTCAAACCTGCAATTTCATTTCCACAATAGCAATTCTAAAGTGGTTCCCTTCAGATTTTTCATTTCACATTTAAATAGAACAAACTTTCCACAGTTTCACTTGATCACCAAAAGCCCTCCCTTAAAGTACAATTTTTTTATGATTTCTAGGTTTTCGCCAAAACCAGAGTCTTGAACTACTTTACCCTTTCACTTTTCCAAAATCAAAATTTCCCCAAAACTGATAATCTAACTACGTTTCAGATTCACTTTAAAAAAAAAAACCTAAATGCTTACTTGACGGCTCAGGTTCTGGTATAAATCCACCGCCAGACACATGGGGATCAGACGAAGCCTCTGTAGCTTGTTTAGTGTGAGAAAGATTGGAGAAAAGATTCTTGGATTTGTAATTCTGCTGCCATGCTAGTGCAGAACATAGAAGTGATAACGATTTTCCTGTACCAGTCGGAGATTCAAGTAACGCATGGCAGTGACCTTGTTTTTTACCTCGATCTAGGGTTGAGATTACTCTCCCCATGAATGCGAGCTGCGATCCATACGGTTTGTATGGGAACTCTACTGGGAGTCCGCCGATGTGGTATACGTTATTAGAATTAGGGTTTGGTTTTGGAGTTGCAGACTCCATATCTTCTTATAGTTTTATGGTGATTTTGCAGAGATTTTTTGAGTTCGTGAAAAAAGGGGGTTTTCTGAAGCATGGAGAGGACGAAATTTGTTTACTTTTTGTGGAGAATGGAGGTTAGTTATAAATGTTTGCATTTTGGCGGGAGAATGTCTAAATTGTTTTTTGGAGGGGAAAAAAAGAGAGACAACCCTAGCTTATGCTGTACACTTGTCACTCTTTCTTAAAATTTATCTTTTTATAACAACTTAGACAAATCTTTTTCTCTCTAAAAATTCTCTTCTTAAATATTTACTAGCCCTTGTATCCCACCGGGCTTCCTTTAAAAAAAAACTTGAATTTTTTTATTAGATAATTAGAAAATTTAGTTGTTTTAGATTGTGCCATATGTTTATAACGTAGGTTTTTTTAACCTACACCTAAGAGAGAGTTTGTTAACCCAATAATAGAAAATAAATTGGGCCATATGTTTATAATGTAGGTTTTTTTCACTCACACCTAAGAGAGATGGTATTTTCTAAATAAGACAAGTTATAAGTAATTCTCTATAATATGTTCTAAAAATGCAAAGTAGTAAAAAAAATATTTTTCAATATAAATATCTAAAAACTAAGAAATTAATTTATATTTTATATAAAAAATTCATAAAAAAAATTATTTTTCTTTAATATTCAAAGAAAAGAATAACAAAAACTAAGCTCTTTTTAATTAAAAATCATGTGCTTTGCACGGGCCTATGAAGGCTTGTAATATACTAAAAAAAGAAAGATGTCTTTTGCCGCTACGTCTCTCTCTCAAGCATTTCCCTTAAATCATACTATGTGTCACTTTCTTCTAAAATTTGTAATAATTATAATCCTAGAGCAACTAAACTTTAACGATACAATATTTGTTATCATTTATGTGGTCTTACATTTCTCAATGCAATTTCGACATATTTTCTCATAAAACTTGTCGCCCCTCTAACCCCTAAACTCCTACCTCAAATCTTGAAAAAATAAGTTTACCACAATAATTACCGTTCTAAACAGTGAACACTTTCTTGCTCTGTTTAAGAACGATTAAATTTTTCATGAGTTTTTTTTTTACCTATTTTAGTAATTTAGCGGTGGGTCATCAAATTAAACTCATATACAATGTTTTTGGAAAGTGTTGATATTAGGCTCCCTAGTTTGGATGAGGGGCTCCCCCAGTTAGGGGCTCCCAAAAAATTTCAAAATGATTAAGGGGAGGGGCAATTTTACTAGAGGGGTCCTCCTTTGTCTCTTTTACCCCACCAAAATGAAATACACCTCACTACAACAACTACAATCACCACACCTACACCACTACCGCCACCACCACCTCCACCTCCACCACCAATGTTCAAAATGAGAGAGAAGAGAGAGATAGGAAATATATATATATATATATATATATATAGAGAGAGAGAGAGAGTGGTGGTGGTTGTGATGGCGACGACGATGGCGATGATCGCGGCAACGGTGGCAGTGATGGTGATTGTGGCAATTTGGTGGTGGTGGGAGAGGGAATCCCCTTTTAGAAAAAACACAAATAAAGCAAATGTTTAAATTCAGGCTTTAAGGCCCAATTTTTAAGCGTCCTCCCAAACCAAAGCTAGAGCCTTAATAACAAAAGTCTTTTGGAACTAGAGGATAGCCGTCTTTTGGAACTAGAGGATAGCCATGTTTTGTTTTTTATGTTTTTAATGAGGCCACATAATACAACACAAGGGCAAAGATGCATCATTAATAATAAATATGTGAGAAACTCGAAAAAAACGCCACAAGTATATGAAAATAGCATACAAAATGCTTTTGTAGAGGGAATACAAATACAAACAACATTTTAATGCGAATGAATGCCTGGATAGTAAATCCAAAGCAAGGATTCCAATTTAAATCTTAAAGGCGGCCCTGGACAAGGTACGTCGCTGGTACTAGGGCCAAGGTAACTCACTAGTACTCTGATCATAGTGCTAAAAATTGGAGAACCAGCACAAGCAGAGTTGGAGCTATTACCTGCTTAATTTAAGCTTTACACAAAAGCAAGAGCAGAGTTAAACTTTTTTTTTTTTCTACTGGTCCAGCCTTCACAGAAATTTACACTGCAAATATCTAGGTCTCCACAATGTCCAAACTCCAAATCGAATAACTGCATCTGCATTAAGACTTAAAAAGTAAATGTACAAATAGATTATTCATTCAGTTGTCATATATTCACATGCATCACACCCATCAGGGTATTCATCATCCGAATTAAAATTTTAGAACCTCATGGATCGATGATCAAGAAGACTCACAAGTTATATATCTATTAACTATATTCTCATTGGTATATACTATGTTGTAATATTCACGTCCCCGGCCAGATCAAAAGGAAGGGGTTGGGTTGGCCTCTCAGACACAGAGAGGCTTATAGGAATAATCAGTCAGCTCCCTAAATCGTATCAATCTAAAACAAACCAAACCCCAACACCATACAGAGGGGACCAAAGTGGAATTACCTCATTCCAACTCACTCAAAAAAGCGAAAATTTCTCTGAGCGTAAAACCTTGCACCTTCATTAGTTAGCATCTTCATGAACAATCTGTTGCAATTGCTTTGGAAATTCTTCAGGTTTCTTCACGTTCAACACCAATCTTTGCACCCATCTTCGCCAGATAAATTGCAGTTATTGCCTTACCTTTATGATCGATCACGTACAATAGCTGCATATCCCCCATAGCCATGCTTACTCAAACGACTATCTATATTAACTCTGTATATTATATTATAGGGCTCCTTCCAGAGGAGCCGTGGCGGAGAAGCTATCTGCTTCTGCTCATCCAGTTGCTGATCCTTTTCATCTCTCTGTTGCCCCTCTTCTTCTTCCTCATCCTGCTGAAGTTGCATAATATGGTAAGAAATTAGTGACACTTTGCAGTACTTGATATATATGATAAAATATACACTGTATTATTTTTTTTGATCAGTAAAAGATAATAGATATATTGATAATAAAAGGGAGGAAGCATACAAACGGTTCCGAGCTGGAACCAAAAGACAAGAAAAAAGGAAAAAGGAGGATTAACCAATAGCCCAAAAGCCTAGCTATCGCCACACAAGCTCTCCCCAATTAAAAATCATATCATGAAACCGAATTCCTTTAAGAATCTTTGAGGGAGACGACCAATAAAGCAGGACGGACTTAATATCAATAATCAAATTATGCTTGTTTCTTTCTATCCCCTCGAAGATCCGTTGATTGCGCTCAATCCAAATTATCCAGCAGATAGCATATGGGAGAAGATTCCACAAATGGTTGCCAATTGGCGAGAAATAGTTCACCTTCTTCTCGCTGAACACTGACGTAATATTCCTCCCAAAGGTCCAATTAAGTCCATAAGCCTGAATAAAGTTACTCCAAATTTTCCTAGAAAAAGGACAATGCAAAAATAAGTGATTTACCGTCTCCCCATTCTGCTTGCACATGGGACATCTGTTGACAGTAATCATCCCCCTTTTGGACATATTATCTTGAGTAAGCACTGAATTATGAAAAATCAACCAAATGAAAAAAGTGACTTTGGTTGGGACGTTGTGATCCCACACATCATCTGCGGGAAAATCACTAATTCGTGACCTATGAATAGTATCATAACAAGATTTTACAGAAAAAACTCCTTGTTTCTCCCCTTTCATATCCTATTATCCTCTTCAGTCGATATAACGAAAGAACCAAGAAGCAGAGAAAGAGAAATGGCCTCCTCACTGTCCTCGTTGTAACGACGAGGATTAAAGTCAAGATTCCAAGATAAAGCCCCATCATCACCTAAGGCCATTATTTCAGATATATAAGCATTCCGTCGCCTAGAAGCAGAGTAAATACCTGGATGGCTTTTCATCAAGGGTTGATCACCAATCCAATGATCAAACCAGAACTTTACTCTATTCCCAGTACCCACTATGCACTTCAGACCTTCATGGTAAATAGGCTTAAGGTTAGTTATCCCCTTCCACACACCAACCCCATAAGAGAGCCTAGATTGAATAACATCCCAACCGTTTGACTCAATTCCGTACTTCTCACTGATTTTATGTCTCCACAGCATACCTTCATCATTAGAAAAGCGCCAAAGCCATTTACAGAGTAATGCCCTATTCATATCTTTTAGGGCCCGCAACCCCAATCCCCCTGCCTCTTTGTCATTACACAATTTTTTCCAAGCAACTAAAGCAACTCTTCTCTTGCCGTCGTTATAGCCCCACAGGAAAAGTCTCATAATTTTTTCCAATCTCTTAATCACAGATGGCGGCATCACAAACATTGACATCATATATACTGCAAGAGCGTTAAGCACACTCTGAATCAAGATGAGCCTACCCCCGTAAGAGAGGTAGTTGCGCTTCCAACCTTCTAATCTTTTCTCCGCCTTCTCTATCAGGGGATCCCAAATTCTTTTACAACGATAGGGAGCACCAGCAGGCATTCCAAGGTATGTCAGTGGCAGAGATTCAATCTCACACCCAAAAATAGAAGTAATTTCATTATGAGATTGAGTGTCACCAATAGGGATTGCTTTACTTTTGGCCAAATTAATCGACAATCCAGAGCAGATCTCAAAGCACACTAGAATCGCCCGGATAACCGAGATTTGATGAGGATTATCATCAATGAAAATCATTGTGTCATCAGCAAAAAGTAAGTGTGACACCGGTTCTCAGTATTGGATCATGCGAAAACCTTCAATTAAACCTTCTCTCTCAGCTTTTGTTATCATTCTACACAGAACCTCCATAACAAGGGTGAATAAAAAGGGTGAAAGAGGATCACCTTGGCGTAGACCTCGCTTGCTCTTGAATCTGCCCTTCAAAGAACCATTAAAAATCACCCCAAAGTGAGCTGTCAAGACACACGTATGGATCTGCTTCCTCCATTGCTCCCCAAAACCCATCCGAGCCATAACCTGATCTAGAAAAACCAATTAACTTTATCATAAGCCTTTTCCACATCAAGTTTAAGAAGCCAACCTGGGATGGTCGATCTAATTCTACTGACGATACATTCATTAGCCATTAAAATGCTGTCTAGAATTTGTCGGCCCTCCACAAATGCGCTCTGCGTATGAGAAATCAGGTTGGGTAAAGTCTTCTTAAGTCTCGAAGCCAGAATCTTCGCGATGATCTTGTAAGAGGTGTTGATGAGGCTAATAGGTCTAAAATCTCTCACATTAGCAACACAGTCTTTTTTAGGAATGAGAGTGATAAAAGTATTATTCACTCTCCAATCCAAAAAAGATGATGCTTCAAAGAATTTGATCACCTTGATGAAATCTTCCCCAATAATATCCCAATACTTCCTGAAAAATTCAATGGGAAAACCATCTGGTCCCGGTGTCTTATTTGCAAACATCTCCTTCATTGTACTCAAAATCTCTGAATCTTCAATCGTCTTTTCAAGATCCTTACTTTGTTCTCTATCCAGCTGAGGTAGATCTAAACTGTCTGGAAAGGGTCTGAACTTGAGACTTTCGCTGAACAAGGAGGAGTAAAAGTCTTCAATATGGTCACGAACTTTCTCTAAATCCTCAGTTAAGTCACCCTCAATTTCAAGGCAGCTGATGTAATTAGCCCTTCGTCTCTGATTTGCATACCCATGGTAGTAGGCAGAGTTCCTTTCCCCATCAGCAATCCAAATATCCTTGGCTTTTTGACAGCACTTGATATTTTCAAGGTGTGAAAGCTCAATAAAAGTATTTCTAGAATTTACCCTTTTGAATCTATCATCGTCATCAATCGGTCCCATCTCTTCTAGCCCGTCGATATCTCGAAAAAATGCCTGAGACCACCATAACTTAATCAAATCGTGCAGAGCTTCATCTTCCATCCACATGAGTTCAAACCTGAAAGGCCTTGGTCCCATGAGAGCACCTTGGTTTGAGAGCATTATCGGTATGTGATCAGATACTAGCTTTGGTTTTGCTTTTTGAATGGAACCAGGAAATTTCTCATCCCAAGCCTTGTTGAGTAAGAAACGGTCTAGTCTACTGCATGTCGGATCATCTTGACCATTCGACCATGTATAACTCGCACCACATAATGGAATATCAATCAACTCCCATTCATCAATAAAGTCTGAGAATTCCTCCATAGCTCTCTTAGAATTTGAGTTCCGATTCTTCTCTGAAGGAAATCTGACCACATTAAAATCTCCTCCAATACAGCCTGGTTTATCCCATAAGCACAAAAGATCACCCAGTTCAATCCACATCTTCTTTCTTTCCTTTCTCTCATTAGGACCATAAACACCAGAAACAAACCACTCAGAATCATTAGCTTTTGATTTGAAGAGACAAGAAATCAAAAACTGATAGTGAACCTCTTCCTGAAGCACAATAATGTCACTATTCCACATCACCAAAATTCCTCCGGACGCACCTTGAGATGATACATAACAAAACTCTACAGCAGTTCTATTCCATAATTCTTTGCAAATACGATCAGTTATTACCTCAAGCTTTGTCTCTTGAAGGATCACAATATGACATTTCCATCTATTAAGCACCTCTGATATAGCCGCCCTTTTCTTTCTCTCCCCCAGCCCCCTAACATTCCAAGAAAGTATATTTAGATTCATAAGTCCACCATCTTTGCCCTTGCTCTAGCTCTTCTTTCTTCTCTGGAACAATTGGGTCCCGCCTCCTTTAGTGACCATAATAGCCTATTCGTCTCCTTCAAGTAACTGACTCCTTTATAGTTCTTTTCCTTCGGGGTGGTTGGTGACGAACGAAACTTATCTCCTTCTGAATTCACTAAGGTCTCTATGTTAACTGTCGGGTCCATCAATTCTTTAATTCCAGACAAATATTGATCTTGCACATGTCCCACTTCCATAAGAGTTCTATGGTTCTCACCAACCCCTTGATCTTTAGGAAGTTTATTTGATTCCGAGATAAAACGTTCGATCTTTGATTCCACCTCCTTCTCTATTCCAATCAAAGAAATACCAAAAGTGTTCCCAATTGACATAACCATATCAAATAGCTTGCATCTCTCAATGGACATACTCTCCTGGACAGTATAATCCTCACTGCCCATGCCGTTAGGTATAGCCTCCAATTGAAATAAGTCTGTATCTAGATCATGAACTGGAACTGAGGGTAGAGCTTGTGCGAGAGGGATGACATCCAACGCCATTTCACTTAGATCGTCAGTTACGTTGAAAGTGCTACCACAGCCTTTGTCGCTCTCCCAAGCTACATCATTCCCAGTTTCATTACAAATTAAAGGCAAATTCAAAGCCTCCATTCTATAATTTTGAAAAACCTGCTCGTTTAGATCATTATGAAGGTTCCTTCTTAGAATAGGTTCAAAATCCTTAGTAACCCTCACTGTCATCTGTAGACACCCTAATTTTGCCCACCTTCATTTATGGAATACTTTGAGATTCTCATTAATCACCCACAAAAATAACCCTAAATGGAGTTCAAAATCAAGCCAAAAATAGCCCAAAACCAAAGCTCAAAACCTTGCTCAAAACTAGCTTAAAACC